>JAPQVY010000156.1:2517500-2975000 GCA_028535165.1 Quercus tomentella | reverse complement strand
TCTAAAGAAAAAAAAAGTTACAAATATAAAACATTACAAGATTAAAATTCTTTTTCTCTACTATATGCCCTGCAAAAAAAAGAAAAAGAAAAAAAAGAGAGGCTCAAAGTATTCAAAGCATCAAAGCCAAAAGCATGCTTAAAAGCACTTTTAGCCTAAATTTATTAATTAATAAGACAAATTAATAAACTTCCGTGCCCATCAAATTGTCCACAACTCAACCGAATCCAACTCAGATTATAAAATTCTCACGATTTAAGTTATTAGGAGTTGACTTGGTCTACTAGTGATGCTTTGCTTTGTCCAAATTTGAGGCACATTATAATTCACTTTTATGTGTCAGGGAATTTTTGAGCCTCAAGTCCAAGCTCCATGGCTATGAACCTTACAATAGAAACCGCTACGTACCTTCCTCATATCTCCAAAATAAAGTTTCCAGAGATTTTCTAATACACACAAAATTGGAAAATTTATATAACACTAGAGAAAAGAGGGAAAAAACTCTTACTAATTACTTTTCTCCTAACTCTAAAATGAGAGTAGTATCATTAGAATAATGAATAAGAGGACTAATATTTATTCATTAAATAAAAAAAAGACTATTTACTATCATGTGGATTACATTTAGTTTGATAGTAAAAGTCTCTAATAATGGAATAAGAAAGTCGGATTCTTTTTTTGAGAAACAAACACACACACACACAAGAGAGAGAGAAATAAGTTTCAACACAAAGACACACCACAACTCTACTCAAAAGATTCAAATCTTGTTTATCCATTTGGATTTTAAAATATGTTTTTTGGTCTTTCTCTTTTGCAAAATAATCTAACTTTTAACATTTTAGAAATAGTTTTGAGCTTTTTATCATCTATTTAATATAAAAATTACTAAAAACAATGTATTTTAATTAACACTATGCAAATAAATTACCAAAAACTAAAAGTCAAACGCACTTCAAAGAGACATTGGCCAAATTCTGATACCATAATAAAAATAAGAAAAGGTGTGTTGCACCAAACCTTTAAAAATGATTGCTAAATATGCAGTTGACCCAAGTGGAAAGTTACAAGATATAGAGCATGTCTGCTTCAAGATAATAATCCTTGAATCCAAAAGGAGAATTTTAGAATCCACTAGAAAATATAGGAGATTTGAGCTAAACTTGAAATAATACCTACAAAAAGAATTGATTTGAGGCTTTATGTCACAGTACTCGTCCGAGAGTATGTTTTGAGGCTTTATGTCACAGTGGATGATTTGGGTGCTGCACTCTTCATGTAAGTACATTAGGCCTCGTGCTATTTCAAAAGCAATTTGTACTCTTTGGTGATAAAGCTAGCTAAAGAGCCATTACTCATGTACTCATATACTAGAAGCCGGTGTTGCCCCTCATCACAATAACCGAGCAAACGAACTAAATTCTTGTGATGAGTTTGACCGATCACGCTTACTTTTGTTTTGAATTCCTTCTCACCTTCTTCTACCACCTTACCTAACCTCTTGACTACAACAAATATTTTAGAATCTGATGGAAGGACCCCTTTATAAACAGTTCCGAAAGCACATTTTCCCACTGTTTGCTTGAAGCCCCTGGTTGCTTCTTCGAGCTCTTTATATTTATAGCTTCTCACATTTGTTGCAAGTGTGCTATCAATATTCCATCGCGAATTTAGCCTTTCGCGGTACAAGTAGATAAAAGCCACAATACCTGGGATGCGCTAACTCGGGCCGATTTACGCTGAATCAGGCCGATTCGCACCGACTTGGGCCGTATCAGGCGAAACCACCGATTCAAGCTGAAATTCCAAAAAAAAAAAAAAGGTGCAAAACGCACCGTTTGAACTTAATAACAAATCCTAAACTATCTCAGTTCTCAAAACAAACTTACGCACCATTCTTCACTTCAATCTTTAGCTCTCTCTCATTCTCTGTGCTCCATCTCCCCTCTCGGCCTTGAATCATGCACCACCTCGGAGAGAAAGAGGACAGCCTGAGTGGGACTCAAGCGGATGCCTTCTACCATTGCTCGGACCCCTACCTCACTCATCACTCTATCTTTCTTTCTATCACTATGAACTACGATTGATCAATCAATGGATTTTTTATTTTTTATTTTCACTTGGACTTGAAAGTCTCCAAGAATTTCCCCTTCTAGTTTGATACTTTGGGCCATAGTCTATGGCGCTGTCTTTGAACAGGAACTAATGCATTTGACACTTTTTGTACCCTCCAAGACTTTGTACTTTTACGGTTTTACCCAAGTTGGAGTCCTCCAATTTCAGTTGAAAACTACCAGTCTGATGTTGCTTCGTTAAGGTTTGTTTGGGTTGAATTTATTGTTGCTGAAACTAAAAGCTGAAAACTGAAAACACTGTAGTAAAATAATTTTTAAATGTGTGAATAGTATCGTGGGACTCATGAACAGTGCGTAAACAGTATATGAACAGTGCATGAACAGTATTTTTTGTCCCTGCACAGTGATTTTACTGTTCACGTGCAGAGAAAAAAAAAAAAAAAAACGCAGAGCTGAAACGCAACTTTAAGCTCTCCCCAAATGCTCACTAATTTTTCACTTATGTGGCCTTCGTTGTACCCTCCACAGCGTAATTTTATTTTATTTTTTTTAAGAATATTTTAATAGTAAAAATATATAGAAAATATAAATAAAAATATTTTTAATAATTTTTTAATTGTTGCACTCCGCCGCACTCGTACCCTATTTTTTCAAAAATTAACCAGTCCCGTATCTGCACCCGAATCCTTAAACGCGCCCGTGCTTCTTAGCACAATACTAGCTATGAAGAATAGGATATTAAGAAATGCAGAGCTGCCAAGGAGTAGTGCCAAGACAACTACCATAGACTGGTCTTTCTCATCTGAACCTATATTTTCCTTGATGAGAACCATGCTAGTATTACTTTCGCGATATCTTCCATTGGACAGAGGAAACTTCTTCTTCCAACATGCTTATAATATCCTTTGAATACCGCAAGGTCCGCAACAATCAGATCACATATAATAGAAGATTAACATAGAATTTACAATTGATTAAATTAATAATAATGATACCTATTTTTTTGTTTGTGGCTATGTGAGTGTAGGTAGGAATTAGGGAATGAATAATACAATATAGAGAAAAAATTAACAGATACCCTAGAGACATTGGTTTATAAAGTATTTTTAGAAAATTTTTATATGAAAATAAAAAAGTAATTGATTTTTAAAATTTTTTTATATTAATCATAAAAGTGATATTAAAACTTTTCTAAAATGATCCATTAATAAATGTTTTAAGGGCACCTGTTAACAAGACTCTACAATATAATATGTCCCTACTTATATTTGGGGCTGACCTACCTTTTCTTTTTTCTTTTTAGAATCTGCCGACCTAAGCCCTAACTTTAATTTTTTTATTATATATTTCTTATTATAAAAATCTAAAACCGTAACTTCACCAAACAAAACGTGTTGTGTTGTGTTCTCGGTCGGCTCTTCATCAAGTGTTTATCTTCTTTGTACTTCTAAGTAAAATTTTATTATACAGCTAAGTTTTAAGAAATTTTTCTTCTGAAAAAAGTTTCAATAAATTTAAAATTCTACATTAACTATAGTTCATTTTGCTAAAACTCTGTTAGTTAAGTTACAACAAATTTAAAATTCTACTCCAATTAAAATTCTATTTTAAAAAAAATCAAGAATTTTAAAATGAAATTTAAAATTTATTTTAATAATCTATCAAAACTTGGTATATTTTTAATATAATATAAAATTTATATAAGAAATAATGGACTGAATAGAACAAATGGACAAAACAGGACTGAAGTGGATAGAATGGACCAAACGGGGCCAAATTGGACTAAAGGGGACCAATGTGGACTGAATAGGACCAAAGTGGACAAAATGGATGGAATAGGACCAAAGTGGACCTAATGGCCTGAATAGAATTGACGTGGATCAAAGTGGATAGAATTAATGACCGAATAGGACCAATGGATAGAATATGACCAATGTCCATTGAATAGGGAAAATGTAGACTTATTGGACCGAAATGGATTAAATATGACCCATGTGGACTGAATAGGGCAAATGTAATAGGGCAAATGTAGACTGATTGGACGTAATAGAACTTTAGTCGGCAGAATAGACTAAATAGGATCGGATAGAGCCAAATTGAACCAAAAAGGATAGAATGGACTGAATAGAACCAATGTGGACCAAATAAGACTTTTGAATATTTTTCATTTTTATTGCATTTTTAGGTCTCATATTTCTAATGTCTATTTTAGTATTTTCTTTGTATTTTTTTTTAAACTCAAAACTAAATATTTTAGCCTAAATATAATAAAATTTCATACTTTTCAACCCGAAAATTAAGAAAAAAGTGAATTTTTGAGCTAAACTTGAAAATAATACCTACAAAAAGAATTGATTTAAGGCCCAATTAAATGGACTGAAGGGAGATTGAAATTGACTGAGTGTACTAAATTGGACCAAACGGGACTGAAGTAGACCTAATTGGACTGAATAAAAATTGTTTAATTTTTAGGGAGAAAAAATTATCTTTAAAAATTTTAGAGAAAAAATTATATATTATATTACAATACAAAATAATTATTTATTTTCACGCATCGCGTGGGTCGGCGACTAGCTATATTAAAAGTAAAAAGATAAACAATTACAACACTACTGATGACAAGAAGCGTTACATCTCATGTTCTCACAAGTCATCCAAATAGAAGACCAATATTATAACATCTCAAGTGAATTAATTTTAATTTCATCTAATGAACATGATAGATGGAAATTGTATGAATCTTAGGATAGAAGACCAATATTATAACATCTCAAGTGAATTAATTTTAATTTCATCTAATGAACATGATAGATGGAAATTGTGTAAATCTTAGGATAATGAAACTCGGTAGCAGGGCCGGCTCAACAGTAGATGCAAGAGATGCAATCGCCTAAGGCCCCCAAATAAAAGAAGGCCCCACTTGTAAAAAAAAAAATTTATATATATATATAATATATTTATTTATATATTTTAGTTAAAAAAATTTTAAGCATTTTTATTGGTCAATAAAATGCATTAAAAAGGTCCCATTGTATCCTAAAATGCAAAAGATTAAAAAGGAAAAAAAAAGAAAAAGAAAAAGGAAGTCAAAGTTTAGCTTACACAATTAAATTTTAGGGGACAAATGTATTAACCCATTCTTGAAGTCTGTTAAAATTAAAATTAATAGCAGACAAATTCATTAATAATATAACATAATTGTCTTGAAATATGCTAAAATAGAGATTATAAATGTCAAAAACAAAAGAAAAACCTCTCATCTCTCTATCTCTCTACCTCTCCATCTATATTCTTACAATCTTACCTTTCTTTTCTTCATCTTCATCTTGATTTTTTGATCTTTTTCCGTCAACTCAGTCAGCCCCTCTAGCTTGAAATTTTTCTTTGTTGATTCTAGCATACCAGTCTTCCAGCCAGCACTCACAGAAGGTATTCTTCCGCTTCAGTTCTTCCTCTCTTTCTCTTTGTCTTTCCGAAAATAAATACTCAAGAGTCTTCTATTTATTTACCTTAAATTATATATATTTTTAGTTTGTTTCACACTTTCACTGCACTGCACAACTATTTGATGGGATGGGACACGTTTTTTGCTATGATGTGTTTCTAATTCTGCCCCTCTCCCTCTGTGGACCTTTTTCTGCTTTAAAATTTAGCCATAGAAATATAGGATCCAGTGGAGAAAAGGCTGGATGGTTCTCAAACTTCTCACTTTTTTTTTTTTTTTATAGGAGTACAGGTTTGTCACATTTGTGGGCTGTACAGTACAGCCCACAGACATGACAGACCACTGACCGTAGTTTTTTTTTTTTGGTTAAAGACCACTGACCTCCGACGGTTTCTCACCCTTTCTTTTTTTAATTTGACACTTTATCTACTATTATAAATTATTATGCCAATTAATAATTTGATATGCATCATATCAACTCATTTGTATTATAGTGACACTAATTTATTAAACCATGTATTGAATTAATTTTTATTTGTGCAGGTTTAAACTTTCAAGTGGTCTCGGATTTAGAAAAATTGTAATAACCAGGTTCTATTGTTCTATACTTTAAATTTTATTTTTAGTTAAATTATCATTTTTAATTATAAATTGTGTTTTATTTATCTATAAATATTTTCTCATTATAAATGTCTACTAGAAAATATTTATCTGGATATGAAAAACTTCTTAAAAAGACAAAAATTGAAAAACAAATTGAATCTCAAAAAGGATCTATGGATATATTTGTTACTAGTATTAAAAAAAAACACAATAGAAAGTTTGGGTGAAAATATTACAAATGAACAAGAAACTTATCAAAAAGAGTTGGAAGATGATGAAATTATACAACAAAAAGAGCAATAATTCAAAGAAATTATTAATATTTAATTATAAAAATGCCCCATTTAAAATTTTCGCCTAAGGTCCCAAAACTTGTTGAGCCGGCCCTGCTCGGTAGTAAATAAGACGTATTCTAATAAAGAAAACAAAAAATATTTTTTTTCTTTCAAAAATAATTACAAGTTGTAATGCTAAAATTCAAAGCCATTAATTATGAAAATTGAAAAGAAGAGCAACAGGAAAAGCCTTGTGTTGTGGGTCTGTTCTTCGGGTTGTTATATGTTTCGGAACTGTGGGTCTTATAGTTTACAAATACAACAAAAATAAATAGCCCAAACAGTGGGCTTTGGTTTTGTGGGTCGATTCTTCAGGTTGGACCTAAAATATAGGAGTATAAGCCTAACACACACACACACACACACATATATATATATATATATATCCCAAAATTCGATTGATTTGAAAAATTTTATGGGCACGGGGTTATTATTTGGATAGCATGATTTTAGCATAACAAGTAAAAGAAAAGGTATGTTACATATATCAGATATATGTATATTCCCTCTCAAAATTTTGAACTATTTAATACATATAGATACAACTTTTCTAGATAACTCTCTTTTTTTCTTTTCATTTCCACTTGCCACCATTGTGTTAGAAGTAAAACGATGAACAATTACAGCACTACTGATGACAAGAAGCATTACATCTCATTTTCACACAAGTCATCCAAACAGATCGAAGACCAATATTATAACATCTCAAGTTAATTACTTTTAATTTCATCCAATGAACATGCTAGATGGAACTTGTTTCAATCTTAGGATAATGCAATTCTGTAGTGTATAAGAATTTTGAAAATCTTTATATTGGATATAAATTTTGAAAATCTACCGTTACATTGCACAAAGTTTCAAGAAGATCAAAGATCAGCAATTATTTATTAATCAAATATTTAAATTTCAAAATTTTGTTGTTTAAAATTGTACATAAAAAATAATTTTATTGATAGAATAATAAATTAAAAAAAATCCAATAAATAGTTTCGGTGGCCGTGGATTGGTAATGGCCTTGCTGCATTTTGGTCGCCATAAGTTTGGTTCGAACGTCAATCTGAATTCCATTGCTGTTAAGATGAATCTTACAGTGTTTAGAATGACGTGGATAAATTGGAGAATCTAAGGAATTGTTTAAGAATGATGTGTACATTATAAATCTATAATACATGTATTTAAAATTGATAGTGTGGTCCAATGGTGTTCTCTTATTTGGAATTAATAAGCTTAGACAACAAGTAGTGATGTGTGTTATTGCAGTTGATATATAATAAAAAAGGTGACAATGATGAGTATATAAGAAAATAATATTACTCTGATCACAATTTGTCACGTGTGAAAATATTTGCTCCTCATATTGCTAGTTTAGTATGGTTTATTTCGTTAAGTGCAACTTTTAAAGATCTCTCTTTAGGTACATATTATTTTAACTTAACTTATTTTTGGAAGTCAAATAAACAAATGTATTCTTTCTAAAAAAAAAAAAAAATGCAGAGGAATTTAAATTTTTCTAAACGACACTTATCCTTAATTTAAAAGAAAATATTATTAGGAATGATTGATTTGTCACAATAGATATTAATTACTCAATTTGAAAATATAATTAGGGCGAGCAAATGTGAATGACTTGAACCACTTATGTCATCCGACTCAGCCAATATAGTGGATTTCAACTATTTTCAACTGCTTCTTCTATAACATGCAAATTGATGTTCATGTTAAGTGGAATAATGAAATTTATAAAACCTCACAATTTTAGAAGGACTCAATATTATTTAAAATTTTAAATGAAGTCATATTACATATACTTTTAAATTGGTAATATTTGTTAAGTGACACTTGTTAATTAGTATTTCTAAAGGAGATGTCATTGTCCCAATTCCTAACACTCAACTATTGAAATTATAAAAATATACACCCTAAAATAGATCAATTTAATATTTAGTAATATTTTTTGTCGTGTTTCCAACATAGTTGGACCCACAAGCATGGTTGTCAAAATCTTAATTTGAATCGTACGATTTTACGACCCCACCTACCTAAAACGACCCGAATCTTTCAAGGACTTTTGGTAAGATCACTACGATCATTCAAGATCAGTAGAATTGTACGATTCTGACGATTCCAAATAATTTTGATATGTTGTAATCTTCTTTAACTTAACAGAAGACTTAGTTGGACCAAAATGAAAAATAACATCTTAATAGACCCAATTTGGCTATTCTAAGGTAGAGAGATAGAGTGTTAGTTGGATCTAAATGAAAAATAACATCTCAATAGAGTGTCACGTTTTGAGGTTTTTGGTCTCTTTAAATGATGATTACAAATGGATGTAGTGATGTATGATAATTACATTAAATAGATGCAAATTTTTTATTTTTTTATGAATGAATGTATAATTTTTATTATAATTTAACATATCAATGTGTTCTTTTTTGTTTTTTTCTCAAATAATGTAAGATTTTACAATTCACGATTCGATCCTACGATCTACGATTTCACCTACCTTCTACAATCCTACGTAGGACCCCGACTTTGACAACCTTGCCCACAAGGCTCCAAGAAAAAATTATCATAGAGCCAGGGATCTTATACATGAGCTTTAAAATGTAAATAAGAACAAAGAAATCTTTTGATTTTGTTTAGAAATTGAACATGAATTAATAAAAGAAAGATTTAAACCTTTGTTTTCCCCCGTGAAGAAAACGCTACACAAATACAAGATTTGATTTAAATGACATTGAATATTTAGTAATATTATAAATCATTTAATACGCATTTATATTTGTATATTGTTAGGTTCTAAAGATTTAGGATAAAATATTTAGATTCCTATTTTGTGTATGTTGGCAAACCAAGAATAAAAACATGTCTAGATTAGGTGTTAGATATTGCTCAAGATTTTACAAATAAAAATTTAAGAATATTCAAGCTGCAGAAAGGAGAGTTCAAGTCTTGTGAAGCTCAATCGATCAAAAATTAGATTCGACCAATCAAATTTTGTTCAGCAAGTCCAAGAGAGAAGAGTCCGTAGAGTTGGAGTTGCACATGGTCGTGTTAGTAAGTTCTACTAGATGTAGTATTAGATTTAGGGTTAAATCTTTTGTAAACTTCAATTCTTTCTAATGGATTTGTTTATCTTGAGAATAGTTAGGTCAAATTCTTCCCAGGTTTTTTACCTTGAAATTGTTTGTTTTATTGGTTTTTGGTAATCATATCGTTGTGTCTCTTTCTTTTTTGCTGTGCATGATTTGAAATTTTGCTGTTTAACCTAGATCTTATAATTAACTTAAGTAACTACTTGGCTAATTCATTAGGTTTAAACAATCTGTTTTAAGGGGATTAAACAAACAAAAAAATATTAATCCAAATCATGAAATATGAATTTATCGAATGGAGAAGATTTTTTTTTAAATTATAAAAAAATTATTGATTTTATTTTTAAATAAAAACGATTACTGAACTGTTTTTTTTTTAATCATGTTTTTGTTTCGTTTCGTTTAACAACAACGATGAGATTTTTTTCTCAAAAAAAAAAAAAAAAAAAACAACAACAACAACAACGATGTGATTTTTTTTTGGTTGTTGAAGAGAGAATGTGAATCTTAGTCCACGTACAACAATAATGTGAACACTAATTAGCTAGTCTTAGACAAGTCCTATACTTTATAGCCTATAGCTGAATATTCAATACTTCAATTCCTCGAAACTTTTGGAGCAATTTTTTATTTTTATTTTTTGAGAAACACTTTTGGAGCAATTTATTCAACACGCGGGATTCTTAATATTCTCAAACCTCATTATGACACCAAAAGAGGTAATAAAAAAAAGCCAAAAGCAACACTCTTAATTTGTTAATAATTACCTTTGGTAAACTCTGAAGATATATAAAGGGCTTTGAGTGCTAAAACTAGTAGCCAAATATCCATTTTCATTAAACCAAACCAAAAGAGTCTGAGAAATGGCTTTGGCACCTTCAGAGAGCCTTGAATGGTCTCTACCAGTTGCAAGTGTTCAAGAGCTTGCAATCCAAAAGCTTGATAAGGTGCCACTTAGATATGTAAGGGATGACTTGGACCAGACTACTCCTTCCAATCCTTCTTTTCGTGTACCTTTGATTGATATGAACAAGTTGGTCAACCCAGAATTCCGTGAAAAAGAGCTCCAAAAGCTTCGCTTTGCATGTCAAGAATGGGGAGTTTTCCAGGTAATTAATACAAAAAACATTAGGCAGTACTTCTTTTTTGTTGTTGTTGTTTCTTCTTCTTATAATACAAGAACATTAGGCACTATATATTGCTTTTCCTTCATTTTCCTTCACCACCTTAGCATGCCTGTTTATGGCTTTTGTAGTTCATATACTAATGAAACTCTTCCTATTGATCAAAATTCACCTTTCATAATTGCACTTTCTCTTTCTTCTTCTCTTATCTTTATTCTCCAAATCATTTACTAATTAATGAGATTCAAAAGACCATACTTTGTTCTTAAAACAACTTTATCTATGATATGAACTAAAACCAATAACTTATAATCTTTTTGGGCTCCAGTTAGTTTAATTGATAAAGTAGCTGATGGTTGAATAAGAGATTTGAGGTTCAATCTTCCCTTACATAAAAAATTGATTAGTGTCTGGGTCTGATGATAAAAAATTATCGTCAATATTGAATAATGGATGCTATAGGTTGAAACTCTTTAAAAAAAAAAAAAAAACTTATAGTCTTCAACAGCTCTTGAAGACAAATACGATGTACAACAAAGTGGTAATAATTAATTGTGACATATCTATGTGGCTAAAATAGATTACGTTTGTTTTCATGTGCAGAGTTCATGTTACAGTTCATTAAGATGCAATCTCATTAGTTATATTATTATTCTTTGTTTTACATACATACATACATACATACACACACACACATATATATATATATATATATAGCTAATTAATTAGCTGGTTGTTAATGAAACGCAATAATTTATACTTGTGTTACAATTATGTCTACTTAAATTAAGTGTGAACAACCAGTACTCATCTGGTTATGGTTTTGAACAAATAATCATGAATTATAAGGTAACACGCAAAATAAATCTTTCTTAATAGAGTAAATTAGTTGACCAATTACATAATTTCAAAATTCAATGTCGTGTACTTTAGGATATTACTAAACAATTGAGAAAGCAGTTCCTCGTGAACCATACATGCATAAAGTCTAATTTATGAAATAATAAAATATTTTGCTTTTTTTTTTTTTTTTTTCTTCTTCTAAATGAAGTAATAGGTTATAGATTAAAAAAAAACACCGTCATGCCTGCATGACGAGTAAGGATAGAAAAGAAAATTCCAGTCAAGAAGATATGATAGAGACAAGCCAAATTTTCTGTGCAGCTATCTTGACCCACTGAGAATAATTCAATTAACAACATTATTATGCAGTATTTTTTTTAATGTTGTAGCGTTAAATTGAAGGGAGAGTGTTTTAAAAGTATTTTTTTAAAGAAATTTTTATTGCCCTTTGACCAATAGTTTTTCATATTTTTCTAAAAAGGAAATAAAAAAATAAAAAAATAAAAAAAGAGAGAGTAAAATTGTTTGAATAGACAAGGAATGCATTCATGACATGAATGTCTTCTAATTGACAATTTGTTAGCCAAAAGTCCATAACGTTTGCCAAGACAATACGACTTTTTGCCCCCTTCATTTATGCTAATTTGATTTTTCAATAAAGTCAAAAAGAATCGAAAGCTTGTTGGCTGAGTCAAAATTAATTACTTCGTAGTATTATTATTATGAGGGGTAATTATTTAATAAGCACTGTGAAGGTGCTTTAGTGGTAAGAAGCCTACTAATTCTTTACCGTTTGTGTCCGAAGTTGAGAGTTCAAGCATTGACACGTTCCATTAATTGTGTGGATATATAATCCCACGTCATTTATTAATAGAGTTCAAGTGAATCATTGAATTGGAGTGTCGGAGACAATAAACTCATAAGCAAGCTCTTTTATTTTTTGTTCAATTAAAAAAATAAGAGTTCTGGTACAAAAATAAAGCAAAATAATTAGAGTAATATTTCTTCCTTTTATATACTAACTAGTAAGAGATGTCAATATGGTGAGACCCACAATGTGTTACATGTGTAATGCATTTCTAGTCCAATCATATATGATGATGTTTAATGGGGTTGAAACACCGTATGTACTAATCATTACTAAACTTTAAACATGATTCAGTAGTTTTTTTATTCCTCAATCTTACAGATAATAAACCATGGAGTTCTTGATGAATCACTAAGCAAAATGAGACAGCAAGTTCAAGAGTTCTTTGACCTTCCTTTGCAAGAGAAGAAACGTTGGGCTCAAAAACCAGGAAGTCTCGAAGGTTATGGTCAGGCATTTGTGACTTCAGAGGAACAAAAGTTGGAGTGGAATGACATGATCTTCCTCAAAACTCTTCCCCTTCAAGATAGAAGTTTGAATTTCTGGCCAGAAAACCCTCAAGAGTTCAGGTAAATTCTAACTGATCGAGTCATAAGATTGACCAATTGATATACATACACGTATGATTCATGCATATAGATATAGACACCTAGCAATATGCTCATATGCTGGGATGCTAGCTTAAGCATAACTTTATCGAAGTCAACATGAGTGAGGTGGATTTTTTTCCCAAAGTATAAGAATAATATAAGATAAGAATACAAAATCATTGTCCATAGTATTAACGGTATTCCTAAAATATCTAGGATATTCTAACATAGAAGGTCTTTTATTTATTTTATATATGTTGAAGATATGGTAGGATTGGACTCCATAATAATTACACTATACGAGTGATTTTTTTTTTTCAGTGTAGGTGAAATTTAAATTCAGTTTCCTATTCAATTATAAGAGATTTTACATGCCAAGCTAAGTGGAACTCATAATAATAAATAGTCCTCTTATTCATTATTCATATGAATTCTATGTACTCTCATAATTTTGAGTTTGGACAAGTACTTAACATTTTTTTTTTCTTTTCTGGAGTATAATTTGTTTTTTTCTTCCCAATTTGGTGTGAATTTTAGAAAAACTCTGGAATCTTATTCTGAAGATATGAGGAATGTGGCAGTTTCTATTGTAAGGTTCATAACCATAGGGCTTGGACTTGAGGCTCAAAAATTTGGTGACACTTATAAAGAAGGAATGTACCAAATAAGGATGAATTGCTATCCTCCTTGTCCTGAACCTAAACGTGTTATTGGGCTTAATCCACATGCTGACATCTCCGGGATAACTCTCTTACTTGAGTGTGGCGACATGCCAGGATTGCAGGTTTTAAAAGATGAACACTGGGTTAATGTTGAACCTGTCAATAGTGCCATGGTTGTAAACCTTGGCCATGTCATGGAGGTAAATACCATGACTTACATGTTAATATTTGTTAGAATGACATAGCAATACCGTAGATATATACCGTTAACTATGATTTTTATAATGTATAATATCACTTTAGTTTTCTGAAATTCTAATGTGAGTTATAGTGTAAATTCCCTTGTTGTTAAATAAATGACTACTTCCTTGAAATACATAACCACCCCCGAATTATTTGAAGATAACAGACTATAAGATTGCAGTAGAAAAAGTACAAATGCAAGGAAAACATAGTTAACAAACTTATAGCATTTACTTTGATCATGCAGATTATAAGCAATGGAAATTACAAAGCCCCAGATCATAGAGCAGTGGTGAATAATTCAAAACAAAGGCTGTCAATCGTTACTTTCTGCTATCCCAATTCATCAGTGGATATTGGACCAGCTGAGAAGCTTATCAAGCCAGGAAGCCCACCTGTATACAGGACCCTAACAAATGCAGAGTATTTTCATAGCTTTAACAATCGAAAGCTTGAAGATTCATTCATTGACAGCTTGAAAATCTAATTGTCATAAATTGGGCATTTAATCTAAGAGGCCAGTTGCCCCTTCAGCTCAAGTTGTAACATTTAAGTAATGGGGTAGTAGTGAGGAATAAACTTCTATACTAGATAACTTGTGCAACAGCTTTCAGATTTTGGTTATTTTGGCAAAAAGATAAGGCATGCAATGCATGCAATATATTTTCAACTTAGCATATGGAAATTGCGAGGAAAAAAAATAAAAAAATAAAGAAAGAACAAAGAAATCTGTTTGATATTTATTAATATACTTTGCCAGATGGATTGATGTGTCTGAAATAGATCCCATGTTCTACAATACTATTGATTTTTCACCCAACACCATCATTCTTCTACAATTCACATTCTTTCAAAAGCTTCACAATATAATGATGTACATTTCTCTGTTTCCCTCCCCTTCCCCCCCCCCCCCCCCCTCTCTCTCCTTACAATTCAAGAAAAGAAATGAAAAATCAAGGAAAAAGAAATTTGACATATGATAAAATAGTTATAAAAAGTACATGAATATCTTTAGAAACAAAAGGAAAAAAAAATTACAAAAAAGAATAATAAAATCTAAAGAAAAAAAATTACAAATATAAAACCATTACAAGATTAACATTCTTTTTCTCTACTATATGTCCTGAAAAAGAAAAAAGAAAAAAAAAAGAGGCTCAAAGTATTTAAAGCATCAAAGCCAAAAGCATGCTTAAAAGCACTTTAGCCTAAATTTATTAGTTTATTAATAAACCTCCGTGCCCATCAATTTGTCCATAACTCAGCCGAATCCAACTCAGATTATAAAATTCTCACGATTTAAGTTATTAATTAGGAGTTCGACTTGGTCAACTAGTGATGCTTTGCTTTGTCCAAATTTGAGGCACATTATAATTTACTTTTATGTATGAATTGGTCTGTAGGGAGGGTATGAGAAAGATCACAGACATATGGATCCAAGTCCCATGCAATACCTAGGTCATTGCACGGGATGCAATACCAATGAATCACTAGGAGCAAAAGTTAAGAAGTTTAACTTCTCTTCAATTGTCCGATCAGGAAAAAACTAGTAACTTTTTAAGTTTCTACCTTTCATTTTTTCTTTTTAATGGATAATTAGGGAGTTAACTTTGTAATTTTTGCTCCTAACCGTCTATATAAGGTATGGTCATTGCATGGGATAAAGATCCTAGACTCATGCTTGTAATTAGTTATTGTGAAGGGTGAAGATCTCTAATGTTGTCAAATTGTTATTCATGGTCTCTTTTTTTATTATTTATTTAATGTTTTATAATAGTTATATATATTCATGGTCTTCAGGACCTAGAGTTTATCAATTGTGTTTTTTAATTATTTATTTATAATAGTTATTCAAGGTCTCTAGGACCTAGAGTCTATAAAAATGAGATTTTCAGGCTATTAATGAATAAAATTTCAAGCTTTCGATTGAAAAAGCTATGAAAGTACTCTTTATTTGTAAGAGTGTTGTATGCAGGTGGGCTTCCTGACTTGATAAGCTTCTCAGTTGGTCCAATATACACTAATGAATTGGGATAGTAGAAAGTAATGATTGACAGTCTTTGCTTTGACTTGTTCACCACTGTTCTCTTTGATATGGGGCTGTGTAACTCCCATTGCTCATAATCTGCAGACTCAAGTGAATGCCATGAATTTGTTAACAATGTTTACCTTGCATATGTCAATGCAGTTCTACTTTTTCTACTGCAATTTTATTGTCTATTATATTAAATTATATTAAGGTTTGGTTATGTGTTTTATCCTTTAAGATAAAATATTTTATTCAACAACAAGAGAATTTATTAATTAAGTTAACTGTAAAAACATATCATTCATAATTTTTTTAAAATTAAATCATAGTTTGCTACGACGTTCTAACCAATATTAACATGTAACTTACAGTATTTACCTCCATGACATGGCCAAGGTTTACAACAATTGCACCATTGACAGGTTCAACATTAACCCAGTGTTCATCTTTCAAAATCTGCAATCCTGGCGTGTTGCCGCACTCAAGTAAGAGAGTTATCCCGGAGATGTTTGTATGCGGATTAACCCCAATGACGCGCTCAGGACAAGGAGGATAGCAATTCGTCCTTACATCGTACGTTCCTTCTTTGTATGTGTCAGGGAATTTTTGAGCCTCAAGTCCAAGTTCCATGGCTATGAACCTTACAACAGAAACCGCTACCTTCCTCATATCTCCAAAATAAGTTTCCATAGATTTTCCAATACACACAAAATTGGAAAAATTTATATAACACTAGAAAAAAGAGGGAAAAAACTCTTAATATTTAATTTTCTCCGAACTCTAAAATGAGAGTACGTAGTATCATTAGAATAATGAATAAGAGGACTAATATTTATTCATTAAAAAAAGAGATGACTATTTGGTATTTACTATCATGTGGGTTACATTTAGTTGACAGGTAAAATTTCTAATAATCTTATCACAACTTCACTCAAAATATTCAAATCTTGTTTATCTGTTTGGATTTAATTTTTTTTTTTTTAGTCTTTCTCTTTTGCAAAATAATCTAACTTTTAACATTTTAGAAATACACCAGTTTTAAACTTTTTGTCACCTATTTAATATAAAAATTACTAAAAACAATGTATTTTAATTATCACTGTGCAAATAAATTACCAAAAATAACTAAAAGTCAAACGCACTTCAAAGAAACATTGGCCAAATTCTGATACCATAATAAAAATAAGAAAAGGTGTGTTGCACCAAACCTTTAAAAATGATTGCTAAATACTCAGTTGACCCAAGTGGAAAGTTACAAGATATAGAGCATGTCTGCTTCATGATAATAATCCTCGAATCCAAAAGGAGAATTTTAGAATCCACTAGAAAATATAGGAGAAACCTCTCTAAAATGTTATGAATGAGAAAAACTTTATTCTGAATAGAAAATCTGATTATAGACTTGTAGGCTAATTTAAAGGCTCTATAAAACTTAATTGATACGAAAAAATATTCTAAAAGAAATCCTAATTGATATCCTACAATAATAAAACCCCAATTTGACTAAAAAAGTATTTAAATCACCTAAAATCAAGGAAATAACAACCCTAAACCAAAATATTTGAAAATTAGATGAATTAGATGAAAATAGATGTACAAAGTTGCCTGCTATCATCTATCACAAATGGTCACAATTATGGGCAATGAAAACTCGAGATGAGCTAGTATTTTAATGAAGAAGGAGAAGAAGTAAACAATGAAGGGCTTGGGGGCACATAAACTTCAATCACTCCCTCAAGCATTTGTCCCTTTTCATTGAGGACCTCAGTATAGTATCTTCTTGAATACACCAAATCACCACAATCACAAGCCTTTCTAGCTTCTTCATGTCATTCCTTGCCTCCTCATCATTTTCTATCAACTTCTCTAATTTTTATCTTTGTAGCATTCATAAGCCCAATCTATCAATGCCTCATCTTCTCCCAGCGTGAATGCAACACTAGACTTGCAACAAGTGATCTCTAGTAACATCAAACCAAAACTGTAAACATCAACCTTAACCGAAATAGATGCTTTTCTAAACCATTTAGGTACAAAGTATCCAATTGTCCCTCTTATGGCTGTACGAGCTACTTGAGTTTGTTCTGCCAACAAAAGCTTTGCTAATCCAAAATCAGCAATCCTTGGCGTAAAGTACTTGTCCAAGAGTATGTTTTGAGGCTTTATGTCACTGTGGAAGATTTGGGTGCTTCAATCTTCATGTAAGTACATTAGGCCTCGTGCTACTCCAAAAGCAATTTGCACTCTTTGGTTCCAATGAGGTTTGGATATCCCAAAGAGAAAGCTAGCTAAAGAGCCATTACTCATGTACTCATATACTAGAAGCCGGTGCTGCCCCTCATCACAATAACCGAGCAACCGAACTAAATTCTTGTGATGAGTCTGACCGATCACGCTCACTTCTGTTTTGAATTCCTTCTCACCTTCTTCTACCACCTTACCTAACCTCTTGACTGCCACAAATCTTTTAGAATCTGATGGAAGGACCCCTTTATAAACAGTTTCAAAAGCACCTTTTCCCACTGTTTGCTTGAAGCCCTTGGTTGCTTCTTCGAGCTCTTTATATGTATAGCTTCTCACATTTGTTGCAAATGTGCTATCAATATTCCATCGCGAATTCAGCCCTTTGCGGTACAAGTAGATAAAAGCCACAATACTAGCTATGAAGAATAGGATATTAAGAAATGCAGAGCTGCCAAGGAGTAGTGCCAAGACAACTACCATAGACTGGTCTTTCTTATCTGAACCTATATTTTCCTTGATGAGAACTATGCTAGTATTTCTTTCGCAATATCTTCCATTGGACAGAGGAAACTTCTTCTTCCAACATGCATTTTCGTTACCTTCATAAATGACCACAACACACAAGCAATCGTCAAGGCATAGCTGTGTACACTGTTTCTCATCAACCCCTCTAACAAGGCCGTAATCTGGGGTACGGTAATATCCATTGGGTCCACAGAACCCACCTCCAGCAGCAACAGCATCAATTAATGTACCACAAATATCATTGGGAATGCTTTGTACTTCAATCCATGATGAAGAACAGCTCTTATTCCCACCACTTGGGATGTCCCCATTTCTGGGGTGTTAGTATACCCTGAAGCTTCCATCAACATCAATTCTAGCCATGTGGTAGAAAGTTTCTTTTGAGCCTGGATCTTCCTTGGTAAGGTTGTAGATGTTGGTTGATTAATTTGTTGGCATCTTGGATAAACGTGTATCCGGCCTCAATAAAGTTCAATATTAATCCCCGTTGCAGTGTTGTGGTGGCAAAATAAACTCTCTCATTGTTTTCAGACAACAAATAAGAAAGTGCCAAATTGCCATCCTGCTGTAAAGAAAGCTTGAAGCGGCCATCAGAATAGTTTGTCTCAGATTCTCGAGACCTGAGTGTGGTTTTCATGTACAGTATTTGGCCAGGCAAGATTGTATCAGTAGGCTCTTTGAAGCTTTCCCATATAGAATTATACTGCTCATCTAAAATCAGCAAGTTCCCATTGTCCGGTAGAGCCGCACAACTGGATTTGGAACCGTTCCTTGAAGCCTTCCATAACTCTTTGCCTTGAGGGTCATTGAGAACAAACTCATTGTTGCTAGACAGCTTCAGTTCAGAAACTTGTGTTGCTGGTTCAGACCAGACTATGGTTGGGACTTTTGTTCTGTTAAACCAAACAGCAAGCAAGTATTGATTCTCTTTCTCATTGATTTTAATACGGCGGAATCCAAAGGCAAATTCACCTGAGCGCGACATGAATAATGGATTAATTTCTTGCTCTGTAACTAAAGCAGGTGATTTCAGCAATATGTTACAGTCATCTTTGGTGTAGGTGAAAACAGTGGGAAGGAGAGGAAGAAGCAGAAGTATAAGTAAGCAGAGTAAAAACAAAAATGAGCAAGTGTTGAAGTAGCCATTGCAATGGTTATGGCTTATGGGTTTATGAGGTAGGAAGAACCAATGACAACCTTTATATAGAAGAAAATGTTTACTAGGTTTTAAACTTGCTTTTCTAAGCAGTTGTTCTGTCATTTTTTATGGTCTGTCAGATATTTGGATAGACTAACATCAAATTGTTTTGGAAAAGACAAACTAATAATACAAGCCACTAGAATAAGCATGAATACTTCAACTAGTAGCAAATTAATTGCTTCTAAATAATTAGTTATTATTACATAGACAGAAAAACACTCATTTTAGTATGCATTTGAATGAGAGTTGTGATTTTGTATCTTTTATCTAATAGTGTATTATCTTAAATAACGTGATACGACCAACTATACTTTTAAATTTTATAATATTTAATTTAAACTAAAATTTTTTTTTATGCAATTTGATTGAAATGGAGAGAATTGTAATCCTCTAATTTATGTTTCGAATTGAATATTAAGATATGTACATAAAATATTGATATATCTCAATTAAGAGTAATTAAAGTATTTATATTGTATCATATCTTAGATTTTTGAGAATTGATGTATTCTCGTGAATTCGACTACTACGTATCGGCATTTACTATTTTGATGCGTAAAATTGTATGAGTTTTCCATTTTAGCTGATTTCTAGAATCATGTCAATTCCACATGGTTCGCTGACTTTATTAATTTCTGGCATTGTCCTCTCTCTCTCTCTCTCTCTTTCACTAACTGCGGTCTCTACTCTCTATCTTCATTGGCCTGAGATGCATTTTCGCGACACAAGTGTACCCTTGATTGATATGGACAATTTGGTCAACTCAGAGTTCCATGAAAAAGAGCTCCAAAAGCTTTAATTAATACAAAAACATTAGGCAGTCCTTTTAAATTTTTTTTTTTTTTTAAAATTATTTGATTTGATTTGATTTTATAATACAAGAACATTAGGCAATATATGTTGCTATTATTTCATTTTCCATCATCACCTTAGAAAAAGATTGATCCTTGGGATATTTTTCTTAGAGTTTTCTTATGGATTGAGTTCAAGTTACACATGATGTAACTCTAAATAATGTTACACCAATCATTTATTTTAATAAGATGCCAATTTTAACAAATCCACCATTAGATTACATTCTATTCGTATATTCTCTATACTTGCAAAATTTCAAGGTGATCGAATATCAATAGCCATGTTATCAATCAATTGTTTAAATTCAATTTTTTGTTGTTTAAAATAATACATAAAAAATGTGTTTATGAATTACACATGGTGTAACTTTAAATATTGTTACACCAATCATTATTTTTTAATAGAATGCCAATTTTAACAAATCTACTGTTGGATTACATTATCTTCGTATATTCTCCATGTTTGCAAAATTTCAAGGTGATCAAATATAAATAGCAATGTCATCAATCAATTGTTTAAATTCAAGTTTTTGTAGTTTAAAATAATATATAAAAAATTTGTTTATGAATGAAATGATAAGTAACATCCGATTAGCATGAAAATTGGCAAGCATGTAAAAAATATATAGAATATGTAATCCAACGGTAAGATTTCCAAAATATAAATTTAATAACAAGTTATTGGTGATGTAACACTGTTTATAGTTACACAAAGTATAACTTGAACCTAATCCTATATATCTCTCTCTCTCTCTCTGCAAAGAAACTTTGACTTGTCTTTTTTTTTTTTTTTTTTTTTGAATGGAACTCTTTTCATATGCTGTAATTGATACATATCTTGACTAGAATTTTTATATATATATCCTCATCCATCATGCATTTTTTTTTATATATATCCTCATCCATAATATGGGTTTTTATTCATTCCTTCATTTAAAAAAAGAAAAAAAAAAGAGAGAAAAGAAATCTAATTAATTAGCTGTGCAGACTGCATAGTTCATGTTACAGTTCTTTAAGATGCAGTCTCATTATATTATCATTCTTTTCTTTGTTTTCCATGTATCTAATTAATTAGCTAGTTGATGAAACGCTATAATTTATACTAGTGTTACAATTATGTCGGCTTAAATTAAGGGTGAACAACCATTTGTCTGGTTACGGTTTTGACTTTTGAGCTAGTAATCATAAATTATAAGATAACATCCAAAATAAATATTTCTTAATGGAGTAAGTTAGTTGACTAATTACAAACGTAATTTCAATGTACACTGCCAGTTTAGGTATTACTAAACATTTTTCACCACTGCTGTCTTTGATATGGGGCTGTGTAACTCCCATTGCTCATAATCTGCAGGATCAAGTGAATGCCATGAATTTGCTAACAATGTTTACCTTGCATATGTCAATGCAGTTCTACTTTTTCTATTGCAATTTTATTGTCTATTATATTCAATTTTCTAGGTGTGGTTCAATTAAGATGAAATACTTTATTCAACAACAAGAGACTTTATAATTATTCATTAGAACTGCATATTTATTCCTTAAATAAAAAAGAGGACTATTTATTATCATGTGGGTTACATTTAGTTCGACAAGTAAAGTCTCTAATAATGGAATAAGAAAGCCGAATTCTTTTTTTGAGAAACAAACACACATACACACATATACACAAGGGAGAGGAAAATGTGTTCTAACACAAAAACACATTACAACTCTACTCAAAAGATTCAAATCTTGTTTATCCGCTTAGATTAAATTTCTTTTTTGGTCTTTCTCTTTTGCAAAATAATTTAACTTTTAACATTTTAAAAATAAACTAGTTTTTAGCTTCAGCCTAAAATTTATAAACCAAACACACACACACACACACATATATATATATATATATATATATATATATATATATATTAAGGGGAAATTACTCTTTGCCCATTTGTGGTTTGCATGAAAAACACTTTATTTACTTGTGGTTTAAAAATTGACACTTTACCCACTTAAGGTAAGCTCCGTTTGTTTCATGTTACCCACCTCTATTAAAAACAGAGATAAATTTGTATTTTTGCTACCCTTTTATGTCTCTCTCGTTTGAAAACATAAAAAACTAAAAAAATGAAGAGAAAAGAAAATCTAAAAATTAGGTTTTGAAAAAAATTAAAACCTAGCTTTTAGATTTTTTTTTTTTCTAACCTTTGAAGCTAGATGATGACCCCAACATTGATCGCTGCACCATCAAAAAATTCGACCCTTCTTGGAATGAATCTGGAATGCTCGCAGTCAGTTCCTTCTCCACTCTCTTCCCACAATACAGAGGTAAAGTTTCAAAATTTTTTATTATTTATTTATTTATTTATTTCTGTCTGGGTGTTTTGCTCTTGATTTTGAGTTTTGATTTTTTTTATATTGCTTTCTTCAGAAAAGTACTTGCAAGAGGTTTGGCCAACTGTTAAATCTGCTTTGAAAGAATATGGCGTTTCATGTGAACTTAACTTAGTAAGTTCAGTTATCAGATTCATCTCATATTAGTCAGTACTACCTCAAGTTTCTATTTTTCATTGCTTTATTTAGAAAGATATGTGCTTTTCTAATTCATTGTATGGTTTACTACTGGTTATAGATTCAGGGGTCCATGACAGTTTCAACAACTAGTAAGACTAGGGACCCATATATTATCATCAAGGCTAGGGAACTTATTAGGCTTTTGTCAAGAAGTGTCCCTGTTCATTAGGTACAATTTTTGGTCTCTCCTTTTTTACTCTTGTTTTCTTGTCTGTATTGTATGAATTTTCTCTTGTGTTACAAAGGTGTGAAATAACCATCGAGATGTTGGGTTTTGTTCTTACATTATATCAATGCCCAAGGGTGAAATAGCTTCAATATATGCCTTCTTAGATCTAAAAATTAAAGCTAGGTTTTAATTTTTACAAAATTTAGCTTCTAGATCTTCTTTTCTCTTGATTTTTTTAGTTTTTTTATGTTTTGAGAGGAGAGAGATATAAAAGAGTAGCAAAAATACAAATTTACTTATGTTTCTAGCGGAGGTGGGTAATAGGAGACAAATGGAGCTCATCTCAGGTGGGTAAAATGCCAATTTTTAAACCACGGTAGGCAAAGTGTTTTTTAAGCAAATCATAGATGGGTAAAGTGTAATTTTCTCATTTAATCTATATATCTATATAATAACTAAAAGTTGAAATGTTTGACTTTTTGTTGACTACTCTTTATTGCGCCACGTGACTACATAGATTAATGCCACGTATACATTTAAAACTACCCGAATAGTTGTGTCTTTTCGTTTGATGGAAATTTTAGTGCTATTTTCACTTTTTAGAACCATTGTGTTTGGTCATCTATAGTAAATTAGAGACACAATGTTTAGTCTCTTTGAATAGTAGTTACAAAATATTTGGACTCTTTTTTACCTTATATACACGCCCCTTAAAAGCCCAATTGCCTATACTAAACTATAGACACAACGTTTGATAGTAGTTATAAATTACTTGCCTTTAAGCACGTGCTCACGCATAGTTGTGTATTTTCGTTTGATACCCGAATGGTTGTGTCTATTCTTTTGATGGAAATTTTAGTGATATTTTCACTTTTCAGAACCATTGTGTTTGGTCATCTATAGTAAATTAGAGACACAATGTTTTGTCTCTTTGAATAGCAGTTACAAAATATTTTGACTCTTTTTTTACCTTATATACATGCCCCTTAAAAGCCTAACTGTCTATACAAAACTATAGACACAATGTTTGATGATAGTTATAAATTATTAGCCTTTGTGCATGCGCTTACGCACACACTTAGAGACTCTTCAATTTTTTTTTGGAAAAAAGTTAATAATTTACATCAATTATAGTTTGGGATTAATATTGTAAGGGCACAAACGAACCTAAAGCCCAAGAACGACCAATTGATGGCCCAAAGAGCCCAATACAATGTATTTGTTAGAGAAATGGGTAGGATATTGACTACTTGGTAAGCCAAAATTAAGTACAAAGAAAAGAGATGCAACACTCATTATCAGGAAGAAAGGGATCCTCGGTCCACCCTCAGGATCTTTTTATATATCAATGTTCTTGCTTTCTTTTCTTTACCAATTCTTTTTGTCCCTCTCCCTCAGGATCTTTCTCCCCCTTTTATATTTACTCACTGATTATCTTCATGCTACACTTGGAGGGTTCGGATTGCATTCTTAGGACTTTTGTCCCATCTAGAACATACAGGTAAGCTTCTGCCTTACAGTCTGAGCTGTGCCACCATTGCTCATGGTCATTTCCTCATTAATGCGGCCAAAGAAATAGTTGTCTTGCATTTAATGCGGAGGAGATGGCTTCCACTCCTTTCTCTTCTTACCCTTCTTGTAATCCATGCTAAATTTGCTTTAGTCCTTCTGTGATATTTTAACCTTATGTGCCCTCTATGGTTACCGCTCGTCCCTCAGATCAAGGGGTGCTCGTCCCCGAAGTCCAAGGGGCATCCTTGGAAATCATCTGAGCAAACCACCTAGATGAGATTAGGGGTCCCCGTCCACACAAATACATTTTCCAATTACAAAAAAAACCAAGAGGTGTGATGGGTATTATGCGTTAGCAGGTGAAGGTTAATAATTAATGGTAACCACTTAATAATTACAAAATACCTAGTGGTGTGATGAGTATTATAGGTTTGAGGGTGAAATAATTTTTTCATCACACCTCTATGTATTTTGTGATTATTAAGTGGTTACCATTAATTATTAACCTTCACTTGCTAACGCATAATACTCATTACACCCCTGGGTATTTTTTGTGATTGGAAAATGTATTAATTTCAAATTATAATGGATGCAAATTATTAACTTTTTCCCCAAAAAAATTGAAGATGCTCGGAGGCTAGTTTAAACTATTCCCTTTACATTTTAATAACTTATAATACTACTACTCCACGTTTGTTAACAATTTCTTTAATAGTTTTAAAAAATAGGCGTAAATGCACTTTTAGTCCCTACATTTTGACATTTTTCCATTTTAGTCCTTACATTTTATTTTTTCCACTTTTAGTTCCTAAAACCAATTAACGCGTTCTATTTTTGTCCTTTCCGTCAGTCAACCAACGGAAATAGCTGAGGTGGCAGCCGGAACAATTAAAATATTATAAAAAATGCCACATCACCCTGACAAATCAGCATATAAATTTTAAAAATTAATTTATTAATTTTAATTAAATAAAAAAAAATAAAAACATAATTAAAAATAATAAAATCAATCCTAAACCCAGAAAATCAAATCCAAGAACACGAATTCAGAATTAAAAACAATGAAATCAAATGCCTATGAACATAAGAACACAAACCCAGAAAATCAAACCAAGAACAAGAATTCAAAATTAAACCCATTGAATCAACTTCCTTTTCCACTTAAAATCAAATCAATAATGCAATAAAATTTGAGAAGAGAACAAAGACCAATGCTGAAGACCCATGCTGAAAATCCATCAGTTTTTCTCGTTCTTCCCCAAAGATTCATAGCCAAAATCATAAAATCAAAGAAAACCCAGAAATCTCAAACACTCAAAAACCCAAAAACTCAAACAAAACCCAGTTTATTTCAAACAATCAACAACAAAATCAAACAACAAGGCCAACTCGGCTCATTGAATCAAACAAACACACAAACCTAGAAAAACCCAACCAAACTCAGCTCATTGAATCAAACTCGGCTCATTGATTTTTTTTTTTCTGGTTTCATTTTTTGGGTTTGGGTATTTGATTTTCTGGGTTTGGGTATTCGTTTTGGGTTTCTTATACTCAGCTTCGGATCTAGCCAGCGCTTCCAGCGTTTCTTTCGACCGTGCTTGAAAATTGCCAGTGTCGGATTCTTCTTCGTTTTGGTGGGTTCGGAGCACGGTCTCTAAGGATGAGAGTTGAGCTATCTCACTCGATGGCGAAGCTTGAAGGCAACGGCAGAGCTTGAAGATGACAGCGATAATGGCAGAGCTTGAAGGCGATGGCAGTGCTTGAATTCGACGGTGGCGATGGTAGATCTTGAAGGCGATGACGGCGATGATAGAGTTTGAAGACGACCTTTTACTCGCCTGGGTTTGTTGTTGTCGGTTGTGGCTTTTGCTCACCGGGGTTCACTTGTTGTGGGTTATGGCTTTTGGTCGCCAGAGTTTGCCGCCGTGGGTTGAATCGATTTTGAGGCTTGGGTTTGAATGGGTTGTGGGTCTGAATAGGTTGTGGGTTGCTGTTGGTGGGTATAAATTTCATGTTCTTGGGTTTGATTTTCTGGGTTTAGGTTTGATTTTATTGTTTTTAATTATGTTTTTAATTTTTTTATTTAGTTAAAATTAATAAATTAAATTTTCAAATTTATATGCTGATTTGTCAGGATGATGTGGCATTTTTTATAATATTTTAATTGTTCCGGCTGCCACCTCAGCTATTTCCGTTGGTTGACTGACGGAAAGGACGAAAATAGAACGCGTTAATTGGTTTTAGGGACTAAAAGTGGAAAAAATAAAATGTAGGGACTAAAATGGAAAAATGTCAAAATATAGGGACTAAAAGTGCATTTACGCCTAAAAAATATTGTACCCCTAGGTTCTTTTGTGATTGGAAATATATAAATCCAAAATTATAATGGATGCAAATTATTAAATTTTTCCCAAAAAAAATTGAAGATGTTTAGAGGCTAGTTTACACTATTCCCTTTACATTTTAATAACTTTTAATACTGCTACTCTAGGTTTGTTAACAATTTCTTTAATCGTTTTAAAAAATATTGTACCTACTGGTGTGATTTCTGGGTATTGGGAATAATTATATATTAATGTCATATTTAGCATAGATTTTAGGTATAACATATTATTACTTATAGCAAAGAAATACCAAATTATTATTGGTGTTGGACTTATCATCGGTATTAGAATTTTTTTCCTCTCTTAAATTGTAACTTTTATTTTCAAGTGATCATAACTTTAAGCAAAGTGAAAATTTAAATTTTTTGCTCAACTCTTCCATGTATTGTTCAGGTTTGATATATATATATATATATATATATATATATATATATATATATATATATATAGCCCAAAATTCAATTGATTTGGAAAATTTGATGGGCACGGGGGGTTGTTATTTGGATAG
The DNA here is from genome assembly GCA_028535165.1 of Quercus tomentella. Lineage (NCBI taxonomy): Eukaryota > Viridiplantae > Streptophyta > Magnoliopsida > Fagales > Fagaceae > Quercus > Quercus tomentella. The sequence goes on along the minus strand of JAPQVY010000156.1, from coordinate 2,947,135 downwards.
CATGATTTTAGCATAACAAGCAAAAGAAAAGGTATGTTACATATCATATATATATATATATATATTTATATATGTATGTATATTCCCTCTCAAAAATTTGTCCTATTTAATACATTTAGATATAACTTTTCTTTTCTTTAAGAACTTTTCCCATCTCCTCGTGTGTGTGTTAAAAATAATTAGTATTCTCAAAAGAAAAAACAATGGGTTAATCCCATATTGGAAAATGAGTGTGAGTTAAAGAAGTTTAAAGTCTGTGCTATGTATTCAAGAGTTAGATTCTTTTGAATATACACTATTGTCAGTTTCTTTAAGACTTTCTCCCCTCTTATCATGCGTGTGTTAAAAATACTTAGTATTCTTAAAAAAAAAAAAAAAAACTTTTCTAGATAACTCTCCTTTTTTCCTTTCATTTCCTCTTGCCACGCCATTGTGTTAGAAGTAAAAAGATAAACAATTACAACACTACTGATGACAGAAAGCATTACATCTCATTTTCACACAAGTCATCCAAACAGAAGATCAATATTATAACATCTCAAGTTAATTGCTTTTAATTTCATCCAATGAACATGCTAGATGGAACTTGTATCAATCTTAGGCTAATGAAATTCTGTAGTATATAAGAATTTTGAAAATCTTTATATTGGATGTTAATTTTGAAAATCCACCGCTAGATTGCACAAAATTTCAAAAAGATCAAAAATCAATAATTACTCATTAATCAAATTTTGAATTTCAAAATTTCGTTGTTTAAAACTATACATAAAAAATAATTTTATTGATAGAATAATAAATTAAAACAATCCAATTAATAGTTTCGGTGGCCATCGTATAAGAAAATACAGAAACTATGAAGGAGAAGATAATATGCGAGAGAGAGAGAGAATGAAAATTATGATCTCAATTCAATAATGAATCTGTACAAGCTCTGCGTCTAAATACTAAAACAGAGACCTGGAGAAATATCCCAAATCTGTTACAACCAAAAATCAGTTACTACACGTGTAGGAGTCTGTTATTCCACGTGTGAAGTTCCTCCAACTTAAATACAATGAAAGCTACAGGTAGTTTTACATATAGGAAATACAAAACTACAACATCAACACTACACTAATGTCGTTTAGATAGAAAACTTATTTCTTCGTTGCTTTCTTCTTCTGCTTTATCTCTTTTCTGTCTTTCTGATGTGAGCTGCAATCTTGATACTCCCCCTCAAGATGAGAATTGGGATTGTGGATATTCACAATACACATCTTGGATAGTAATGCTTGCAATTGTTGACCACTAAGAGCCTTTGTGAGGAGATCAGCTAGCTGGGAATGAGTAGGAGTAAAAAACAATTGAATGACCTTATCTTCAACTTTGTCCCTGACCAAGTGGCAATCTATTTCTATGTGCTTGGTTCTTTCATGAAACACAGGATTTTCACCTATGTAAATGGCTGCTTGATTGTCACAGTAAAGCATAGCAGGTTTGGGATGAAAAACCTCTAAGTCCTTTAACAAGGCCAGAAGCCAAGTTATTTCACATGTAGTAACAGCCATGGCCCTATATTCTGCCTCAGCAGAGGATCTAGAGACAATGGATTGCTTTTTGGTCTTCCATGAAATGAGTGAATCACCTAAGAAGATGCAAAATCCAGTAGTAGATCTTCTAGTGTCAATGCAAGAAGCCCAATCTGCATCTGTGTATGCCTTTAGATGCAAATCTGACTTGGATGAGAAAAGGATGCCCTGACCAGGAGTTCCCTTAAGATATTGCAGCACTTTATAAGCTGCATCCAGATGAGGTTTGCGTGGCTTGGACATAAATTGACTCAATTTTTGTACTGAGTAAGCAATGTCTGGTCTAGTTATGGTGAGATACAGCAATCTTCCTACTAGCCTCCTGTAAACACTAGGATCAGGTAGTAATTCTCCACAAAACTTGCTTAACTTCAAATTTTGTTCCATAGGAACCTTACTTGGTTTGCAACCTGTCATCCCAGCATCTTTAAGTATCTCTAAGGTGTATTTCCTTTGGCATAAAGAAATGCCTTGGTCTGATCTAGCCACCTCAAGTCCAAGGAAAAATTTCAAGTTGCCAAGGTCTTTCAACTTGAATTCTTGATCCAAAAACACTTTAAGTTCTTCAACAGCATGAGTATCATTGCTGGCAATGAGGATGTCATCAACATACACCAAGAGAGCTATAAAAGACTGATTAAATTTCTTGGTGAATAAGGAGTAATCTGACTTAGATTGTTTGAAACCACATTTCAAAATGGTAGATGAGAACTTAGAATACCATTGTCTTGAGGCTTGCTTGAGACCATACAATGACTTATTCAGTTTGCATACCAAATGCTCCCCCTTGCTGTGAAAACCCGGAGGCAAATGCATATAAACTTCCTCATGGAGATCACCATGGAGGAAAGCATTGTTCACATCAAGTTGAACAAGGTGCCAACCCTTCACAGCAGCAATAGCAAGAACAGTCTTCACTGAAGTCATCTTTGCCACAGGAGAGAAAGTATCTGTGAAGTCTAAACCCTCCTGTTGAGTGAATCCTTTTGCCACAAGTCTGGCCTTGTACCTCTCTACTGTTCCATCAGCCTTATATTTGATTCTATAAACCCATTTGCACCCAATGGCCTTTTTGTGAGAAGGAAGAGAAGTAAGGGACCAAGTCTGGTTGGATTCCAAGGCTGCAATCTCATCAGCCATAGCATTCTGCCACTTAGGGTCCTTGATAGCCTTAGAATAGGACTTAGGCTCAGAAATAGCAGTGAGTAAGGAACAAAAATGGGCATAAGAAGGGGAAAGACCAGAAGAATCAAGATAATCAGAGAGAGGATACTTGGGACCTGACATAGAGGACCTGGAACCAGACTTGATGGTTGAATTGGAATGAGCAAACTGATCATGAACAACATTACTACATTTATAATTTTGCAAATAAGTAGGAGCTTTACTGATTCTTGTAGACTTCCTTAAAGAAGGAATGGAAGCATGAATGGAATCAGGGACAGATGCAGGAATGGAATCAGGTACAGATGCAGGAATAGAAGCAGGAAAGGAAGTAGGTATGAGAGGAGGAATGGAATTGGAAATAGGATCAGGTATGGGGTCTGCAGAATGAGGAAGGTTAGAATCAAGAGAATGGGTAGATGTAATATCTGGAATGGATGAAGGTGAAGTAGGAGTGGTCAAAACAGATGTAGAATCTGTAATAGGAGTGAATGTGGTATGGGAATCAACAATAGGAGTGGCAACAAAAGGTAAGGGGTCAAGGTAAGGATCTGGGGAAGGAAAAAGATGAGGTAAGGTAATTGTGGAATGAGGGGAAGAAGAATATGTGGAAGAAATGAATGGAAAGACAGTCTCATGAAAAAGGACATCCCTAGAGACAAAAATCCTCTTGGTGGCAAGATCAAGCACCTTGAAACCTTTAACCCCATAAGGATAGCCCAGAAAAACACATGGTAAGGATCTAGGATCAAACTTTGACCTATTGTGAGATAAGGTAGAAGCAAAACAAAGGCATCCAAATACCTTTAGATGATCATAGGAAGGGATTTTGTTGTAAAGTTTCTCAAAAGGGGTTTTGTTGCCAAGGGTAGAAGAGGGCAGCCTATTTATAATATACACAGCAGTTAAGACACACTCACCCCAAAAGGTAAGAGGCACATTGGACTGAAACTTTAAGGCCCTTGCAATGCTCAATATGTGTTGGTGTTTCCTCTCCACAACTGAATTTTGTTGTGGAGTGGCTACACAAGAGTGCTGATGCAGAATTCCATGCTTAGCATAAAATTCTGGTAGAGTAAATTCCTGAGCATTATTAGTCCTAATGGCCTCGATTTTAGTGCTAAACTGTGTGGATATCATATTGAAGAAAGAAATTAACAAGGGTCTGGTTTCAGATTTGTTTTTCATAAGGTACACCCATGTGGATCTTGTGGCATCATCAACAATGGTAAGGAAATATCTAAAACCATCATGAGTAAACTTAGCAAAGGGACCCCATACATCACAGTGAATAAGATCAAAAGGAGTTGCAGACAAATGATTAAAGAAAGGGAATGGAAAACGTTTCTGTTTAGCAATGGGGCAAAGAATACAAGTTTTATTGCTATGAACATTGCTTACATCAGGTATACAATCATGTAAAGCAAGAAGTTTAGAATCTGAAGCATGTCCTAGTCTAAGATGCCAAAGAAATGGCTTGGTTATGACAGGAACATTAGAAATATTATTGACAAAAGTACCAAAAACAGAATCTAAAATGGAAGAAGCTGCAGAATCAGATTTGCAAGGAGTTGTAGATAGCAAGTAGAGGTTGTTATGTAGTTTACCCACTCCAATCGTTTTCCAACAAGAAAGGTCCTGTATAAAACACAAATTGGACAAGAAAATGAAACAGCAAGACAATCTTTTTGTCAATTGACTCATAGAGATCAGATTGAAAGTGAAGGCAGGAACACATAACACATTCTCAAGTATAAGACTGGCTGTCACTTGAATGGTGCCAATGTGTGTGACAAGAACTCTTTCACCATTAGGTAATTGGACAAAAGATGAGATAGAACTGGTGATTTTAGTGAACAAATTGACAGAATGGACAATGTGATCTGTTGCTCCAGTGTCAAGGACCCAAGTTTGTCTATCAAAGATTGTTTTACTAGCTGGATTATTGGCAAAAATGGAATGTTGCATACTCAGGCAGACAGAATCATGAAAAGAGTCACAAAGATTACCTGAAATGGCAGAATTGGCTGTGGCTATAGCATCATTGGAATTACCAGAAGTGGATGCATGAGAATTCAGTAGAGATAGCAACTGTTGATACTGCTCTGAAGTGAAAGGAAAGGGATTGTTCTGCTGCACGAATTCAGATTGACCTTGGGTATCATCTACCATAACCTGATTAGCCTTGGCCATCCGTCCATTCTGCTTGTAACCTGGAGGAAATCCAACAAGTTTGTAACAATTTTCCATAATGTGTCCAAGCTTTCCACAGTGGCTGCATACAGGTCTTCCTTTGCCAGCATTGGCCTTGAAATTTCTACCATTGCTGTTGTTTGAAGAAGAACCTTGATTGAAGACTTGGTTCTTAACAGCAAGTGCAGCTGATTCAATAGAAGGAGTACCATTAAAGGTTGAAAACCTTTGCCTTTCTTCCTGGATTACCAATGAAAAGGCCTTATCTATTGATGGAACAGGCTCCATCATAAGGATTTGAGTCTTGACTTGTGAATAACAATCACTCAATCCGTTGAGAAATTTCATTATTGAGTCTTGATGATAAAGCTGTGTAATCTTATCATTTACTCCACAAGTGCATTTGCCACATGAACAACTTGGCAAGGGCCTGAGATTCAACAGTTGATCCCAAGTAGCTTGAAGATCAGTGAAAAATGTTGTTACTGTAGAATCTCCTTGCATTATACTGGAAATCTGCTTCTGGAGCTGAGAAATTCTTGGTCCATTTGCTTGTTGAAAACGGATCTTGAGTGCATTCCACACTGCACGAGCTGTGTCTCTGTAAATAACACTAGCTTTGATGTGAGGTGAAACAGAATTTAAGATCCAAGATGAGATCATCGAGTTGCATTTTGACCAAGCTTGCTTCTCAAGCGGTGTAATCGCCATTGCAACAGTGATGGAACCATCAACAAAACCAAGTTTGCTCTTAGCATCCAAAGCCATTATCATTGCTCTAGACCAGGTTGGGTAATTATCCTCAGTCAGGTGTGGAGCAACGAGGATCGCACCAGGAGATTCACCATGATGCAAAAAGAATGGACTGCGAGGATCTTCCATTGGAGAAAGCTCGCGATGTGAAGAAGTAGATGAGGTAGTTTCTGTGTTTGACGCCATTGATAAAGGCTCAAGCTCTGATACCATATAAGAAAATACAGAAACTATGAAGGAGAAGATAATATGCGAGAGAGAGAGAGAACGAAAATTATGATCTCAATTCAATAATGAATCTGTACAAGCTCTGCGTCTAAATACTAAAACAGAGACCTGGAGAAATATCCCAAATCTGTTACAACCAAAAATCAGTTACTGCACGTGTAGGAGTCTGTTATTCCACGTGTGAAGTTCCTCCAACTTAAATACAATGAAAGCTACAGGTAGTTTTACATATAGGAAATACAAAACTACAACATCAACACTACACTAATGTCGTTTAGACAGAAAACTTATTTCTTCGTTGCTTTCTTCTTCTGCTTTATCTCTTTTCTGTCTTTCTGATGTGAGCTGCAATCTTGATACATCGATTGCTAATGGCCTTGCAGCGTTTTGGTGGCCATAAGTTTGGTCCAAACGTGAATCTAAACTCCATTGCCGTTAAGATGAATCTGACAGTGTTTAGATTGACGTGGATAAATTGGCATGTGGAATGATTTAATTGGACAACTTAAGAAACTGATTAAGAATGATGTGTACATTATAAATCTATAATAACATGTATTTAAAAATTATTGATAGTGTGGTACAATGGTGTTCTCTTATTTGGAATTAATTAAAGTTTAGACAACAAGTGAAGTGATGTGTGTTATTAAAATTTATATATAATATAAATGGTGACAATGATAGGTATATATGAAAATAATATTACTTTGGTCACAATTTGTCACGTGTGAAAATATTTTCTCCTCACGTTGCTAGTTTAATATGGTTTATTTTGTTAAGTGCAACCTTTAAAGATCTCTCATTATAAGGTACACATTATTTTAACTTAACTTATTTCTTGAAGTCAAATAAATAAGCAAATGTATTCTTTCTCAAAAAAAGAAAAAAAAAAGAAGAAGTTGACTTTAAGTTTTTCTAAACGACACTTGTCCTTAATTTTAAAGAAGTATTATTAGGAATGATTGATTTGTCACAATAAATATTAATTACTCAATTTGAAAATATAATTAGGGTGAACAAATGTGAATGACTTGACCCACTCATCCTGTCATCCGACTCGGCCAATCTAATGGATTTCAACTATTTTCAACTGCTTCTTCTATATCATGCAAATTGATGTTCATGTTAAGTGGAATGATGAAATTTATAAAACCTCACAATTTTAGAAGGCCTGATATTATTTAAAATTTTAAATGAAGTGGCATTACATATACTTTTAAATTGGTGATATTTATTGAGTGGCACTTGTTAATTAGTATTTCTAAAGGAGATGTCATTGTTCCAATTTCCAACACTCAACTATCGAAATTATAAAAATATGCACCCTAAGGCATCCACATTAGTGCTTCTAAAGTCTCCTAAAATGCAAAAAGTAACAAAATTTACACAATTTTCCTTCAAAATTGCCCACATCAGTGGGTGTAGATGTGTATATTTGCACATTGCTACGTGTATAAGATGTATATATAATAATATTATATATATATATATATTTTTTTTTTTTTATCTCTCCTCCATTTTTTTATTACTTTTTTATTTTATCTCTCCAGACTATGAACACTGTCCTCCATTAGCAATCATGAGCACTTCTTCCTCAACCCCAGAAATCACAGAACAGGAAGTGCAGTCCGCCAATACTCCTAACCCAGCTAACCCAGCTATAACAATCCTTTCAACTACAGAAATCAGCAAAGAGGAAGCAAATCCTCTTTTGCCGCTGATCACTGAAGAAGAAATCGCTTCAATCACCAAAGAAGATGCCTCCGACATGAAACCCAGCGGAACCGCTATAGCTGCCGATCTACTCCACTGTTGCCGTTGATCTGCTGTCACTGCTGCCGCCGATCTGCTCCCGCTCTACCGCCGGATCTGCCGCCTTGTGTGTGAGTGTTTGAGATAGGAAAATAGTTAAGGGAGGAATGAGAGAGAGACTTTTGGATTGGACTGATGAAAGATACGGAAACTCTGAAAATCAATAAATAAGTAATTAAAAAAGAATAAATAATATTATTTAAATAGAGTATACGGTAAAATAGATAAACTAATGTAAGTGTTTTGGAAAAGTGATAGTGTAAAATAGAAAAAGTAGGTTTTTAGTGTAAAATAGACGAAAAAAATTAGCCGAACTAATGCGGTTGCTCTAAAATAGATAAATTTAATATTTAATAATATTTTTTGTCGTGTTCCCACCATAGTTGGACTCACAAGCATGGTTGTCAAAATTTCAATTTGGATCTTACGATTTTATGATCCCATCTGACTAAAACGTTCTAAATCTTTCAAGGATCTTAGGTAGGATTGTTATGATTGTTCAAGATTGGTAAGATTATATGACTCTGACAATCCTAAATGATCTTGATTTCTTGTAATCTTCTTTAACTTGACTGAAGATTTAGTTGAATTTAAATGAAAAATAACATCCTAATAGACTCAGTTTTGCTATTCTAAAGTAGAGAGACAGAGTGTCAGTTGGACCTAAATGAAAAATAATATCCCAATAGAGTGTTACATTGTGAGGTTTTTGGCTTCTTTAAATGATGCTTATAAATGGAAGTAGTGATGTATGGTAATTACATTAAATGGATGCAAAATTTTTATTTTTTTATGGATGAATGTATAAATTATATTATTATTTAACATACCAATGTTTTTTTTTTTTCCCCCTCAAATAATGTAGGATCTTATAATTCATGATCTGATCTTACGATTTACGATTCTACATATCTTCTATGATCCTATGTAAGATCTCGATTTTGACAACCTTGCCCACAAGGCTTCAAGAAAAAAAATTATCATATAGCCAGGGATCTTGTACATGAGCATTAAAATGTAAATAAGAACAAAGAAATCTTTTAATTTTGTTTAGAAATTGAACATGAATAAATAAAAGAGAGATTTAAACCTTTGTTTTTTTTGGTAAAGAAAACGCTACACAAATACAAGATTTGATTTAAATGGCATTGAATATGTAGTAATATTAAAAGTCATTTAATACACATTTATATTTGTAATATTAATCTAAATTATGAAATATGAATTTATCAAATGGAGAAGATTTTTTTTTTTTGAATAAAAAATATATTAAGGATTATTGATTTTATTTTAAAATAAAAAGGATTACTGAACTTTTTTTTTTAATGATGTTTTTGTTTCCTTTTGTTTAACAACAACGAAGTAATTTTTTTTTGGTTGTTGAAGAGAGAATGTGAACCTTAGTCCACAACAATAATGTGTGAACACTAACTAGTAGACAGGTCCTATACTTTATAGCCTACAGCTGAATATTCAACCTCGAAACTTTTGGAGCAATTTATTCAACACGCGGGGTTTTTAATATTCTCAAACCAAATTATGACACCAAAAGAGGTAATAAAAAAAAGCCAAAAACATCACTCTCTTTGTTAATTTGTTAATAATTATCTTTGGTATATTCTGAAGATATTATATAAAGGGCTTTGAGTACTAATACTAGTAGCAAAATATACATTTTCATTAAACCAAACCAAAAGAGTCTGAGAAATGGCTTTGGCACCTTCAGAGAGCCTTGAATGGTCTCTACCAGTTCCAAGTGTTCAAGAGCTTGCAATCCAAAAGCTTGATAAGGTGCCATTTAGATATGTAAGGGATGACTTGGACCAGACTACTCCTTCCAATCCTTTTCTTCGTGTACCTTTGATTGATATGAGCAAGTTGGCCAACCCAGAATTCCATGAAAAAGAGCTCCAAAAGCTTCATTTTGCATGTCAAGAATGGGGAGTTTTTCAGGTAATTAATACAAAAACAATTAGGCAGTACTTTTTTGTTGGTATTGTTCTTTCTTCTTCTTATAATACAAGAACATTGGGCAATATATATTGCTTTTCCTTCATTTTCCTTCACCACCTTAGAAAAATATTGACCTTGAGGAATATTTTGCTTAGAGATTTCTAATCAAAGCATGCCTGTTTATGGCTTTTGTAGTTCATATACTAATGAAACTCTTCCTATTGATCAAAATTCACCTTTCTTAATTGCACTTTCTCTTCCTTCTTCTCTTATCTTTATTCTCCAAATTATTTACTAATTAATGAGATTCAAGAGGCCATACTTTCTTCTTAAAACAACTTTATCTATGATATGAACTAGAACCAAGAACTTATATTTTTGGGTTTCAGTTTAATGGTTGAATAAGAGATTTAAGGTTCAATCTCCGTTTATATAAAAAACTGATTGGTGTCTTAGTTTGATGATAAAAAACTATCATCAATAATGGATGCTATAAGTTGAAATTCTAAAAAAAAAAAAATTATAGTCTTCAACAGCTCTTGAAGATAAATCAGATGTACAACAAAGTGATAATAATTAATTGTTGACTTATCTATTTGGCTCAAATAGATTACGTTTGTTTTCATGTGCAGAGTTCATGTTACAGTTCTTTATGATGCAATCTCATTAGTTATATTATTATTCTTTGTTTTCCATATATATATATATATATATATATATCTAATTAATTATCTAGTTGTTAATGAAACGCAATAATTTATACTTGTGTTACGTACAATTATGTCTACTTAAATTAAGTGTGAACAACCAGTACTCATCTGGTTATGGTTTTGAACAAATAATCATAAATTATAAGGTAACACGCAAAATAAATCTTTCTTAATAGAGTAAATTAGTTGACCAATTACTAACTTAACTTTAGGATATTACTAAACAATAGAGAAAGCCGTTCCTCTTGAACCATACATACATAAAGTCTAATTTATGAAATAATAAAATATTTTGATTTATTTTTTTCTTCTTCTAAATGAAGTAATAGATTATAGATAAAAAAAAACACCGTCATGCCTGCATGACGTGTAAGGATAGAAAAGAAAATTCCAGTCAAGAAGATATGATAGCTAGAGACAAGCCAGATTTTCAGTGCAGCTATCTTGACCCACTGAGAATAATTCAACGACATTATTATACGGTACTTTTTTAATGTTGTAGCGGTAAATTGAAGGGAGAGTGTTTTAAAAGTATTTTTTTTAAAGAAATTTTTATTGCCCTTTGACCAATAGTTTTTCATATTTTTCTAAAATGGAAAAAGATAAAAAAGAGAGAGTAAAATTGTTGAGTAGACAAGGAATGCATTCATGACAAGAATGTCTTCTGATTGACAAGTTGTTAGCCAAAAGTCCATAACGTTTGCCAAGACAATAAGACTTTTTGCCCCCTTCAGTTATGCTAATTTGATTTTTCAATGTAGTAAAAAAGAACCGAAAGCTTATTGGCTGAGTCAAAATTAATTACTTCGTAGTATTATTATCATGAGGGGTAATTATTTAGTAAGCCCCACTCGTGGAGATGCTTTAGTGGTAAGATGCCTACCAATTCTTTACCGTTTGTGTCCGAAGTTGAGAGTTTAAGCATTGATACACTCCATTAATTGTGTGGATATATATTAATCCCACATTATTTATTAATAAAGTTCAAGTGAATTGGAGTGTCAGAGACAATAAACTCATATGCAAGTTGTTTTATTTTTTTGTTCAATTAAAAAAATAAGAGTTCTGGTACAAAAATAAAACAAAATAATAAGAGTAATATTTCTTCCTCTTATATACTAACTAGTAAGAGATGTCAATATGGTGAGACCCACAATGTTTTACAAGTGTAATGCATTACTAGTCCAATCATATATGATGATGTTTAATGGGGTTGAAACACCGTATGTACTAATCATTACTAAGCTTTAAACATGATTCAATAGTTTGTTTATTCCTTAATCTTGCAGATAATAAACCATGGAGTTTTTGATGAATCACTAAGCAAAATGAGAGAGCAAGTTCAAGAGTTCTTTGACCTTCCTTTGCAAGAGAAGAAACGTTGGGCTCAGAAACCAGGAAGTCTCGAAGGTTATGGTCAGGCATTTGTGACTTCAGAGGAACAAAAGTTGGAGTGGAATGACATGATCTTCCTCAAAACTCTTCCCCTTCAAGATAGAAGTTTGAATTTCTGGCCAAAAAACCCTCAGGAGTTCAGGTAAATTCTAACTGAGTCATAAGTTTGACCAATTGATATACATACACATATGATTCATGCATATAGATATAGACATCTAGCAATATGCTCATATGATGGGATGCTAGCTTAAGCATAAATTTATCGAAGTCATCATGGGTGAGGTGGATTTTCCTTTTACCAAAGTATAAGAATAATACTATAAGATAAGAATACAAAATCATTGTCCATAGTATTAACGGTATTCCTAAACTATCTAGGATATTCTAACACATAAGGTCTTTTTATTTATTTTATACATGTTTTTATTATTAATTATTTTTATATAAGATAGAAATTCTACTCTAACTTAATTTAAGTGTATATGTGTGTGAAGTTCCCTCTTGGAGACTTGAACCTTAGCCCTTGCCTGTATCCCACAAAAACTTATACTTATAGAGTGACTATTGCACAAAAGATATGCGGTAGTTATTTTATACTAGCATTTAACCCGCGTAATGGGCGGGATCATTTTACGAATTAAAATACTTTGCATTCAACATAAACTTAGTCCTCCCATTTCCACTGCATACATTCAAACTTAAATAATGTAGTATATTTAGACATATATAGTATCTAATATTCCCAAAAATTGTTAAAACATTAGTATCTTCGAATCACGTCATGTGTGTCATTCCCTTCTCAAAGGGGCCACTTGGAGGAACACGTGAAATGAGTTCGAACAAAGGGAATTCTCCATAATGCTCCTAATGCAATATCTTCAAAAACATTTAATATTTCCTGTCAAAGAATATTTTTGTTTTTATGAGCTTCCACATCTAAAGGAAAATAGCGTTTATCTAAACAAAATGAATTTCTCTTTAAGAAAATAAAACTTAACTTACATTTGAACATCATGTCAAGCTTTTGCAGTGCAAGAAGATTGACATAAAAATCTGAACTTGGTGCATATTTACAATGAGTTATTTGCCTGTAAGCCTCCTTTAACAACTATCTATTATAGAAAAAAAAAATTTTGTTTATTATAACCAAATATAAACATCAATATTTATGCCAAATCAATATCTAATTTCTTGTTTCTATTGAAATGAAATTGTTATTTAACTGGGAAAAAAAACATGGGATATAACTTTCAAAAATATTATCTATTTAAACAACATATAAAGTGAAGAAAATTGCACCCTAGAACTACATGCATATTTAGTAAAAGACCACAATCAAACGTAATTATGATCCTTCATAAATTTGAAAAATTGCTCAAAGAAAGCTTCTAAATAAACCACTATAGGCAATATTTATCACAAAGATAGACACCTTCTAAATGTGTACATTCTACAAATTTCAAAAGTATGCATTCAATAGGTACTATGCCATTAGAACTAAAATCAAATGTCATAGCAAAGAATTTCAGCTTCATCTCAAAGCCATAAACCAAGCATAATTTAAGATATAGAAATTACAAAGTAACTTTTTTGTAAATTAATCCAAGGATTTGTATACAAATATTTTCTACATTAGATACTCCATCCATATACTTAGCTTAAATTTAGAAATATCCTTTCCTCGACTCATTGTAGGTAATTTGGTTCAATTGGTCTACATGTTAAAGGTCTTCATAAACTAAGGCAAAAAAATAAGAAAATCAAGTAGATCAATGGTATAATGAAATGAAAAAAAGTAAGATGTTTCAATGTTGGTTGAGCTAGAAATATTCAACATATTTAATAAATATTTAGCAAAGGTGTACCTCTAAAACATATTTAACAAACTTTTAATACCAAGAAGCATACACATTCTCATACGAAGAGATTATAAGTTAATACAGATTATGGGCTCACCTTCCAATAATGGGGAAACCATATAATTTGTTGCTGCCCATGTAATGGAGACTCCATTTTGAGTTAACCAACTAATGAACCACAATAAATAAAAGAATGAGAACATAGAATATTTGAGAATCAATAAAATTTAGAAGAAAATATTTGATTATAGAATTTTGAAATAGAAAGTCAGGAAAATAAATATAAAAAAGTTGGAGATGGGTACTGCACTGCATATTTAAATTTTCAAAAAGAAAAGAAAAAAGAGAACAAATAACTTAGAAACCAAAAAAATACCATTTTATCAAATCATATCATTCACTAATCAGTAATATGTTGCATCAATACAATTTTCCATTAACATAACATTTATCCTTGGGGCGGGCAAGAGGTTGAGTTTGACATGGGTTTAAGGAGAAAAAGGGTCTTGGTCTTTTGGGTTTTGAGTCTATGTAGGTCATGATGAATAATGCAAGAAGTGATGTCAAGTGTACCAATTTTGTTTAAACCAATAGCTTGTTGTAGTAGTTTAAGGATGTCACCTACCATATCCAAAGAAGTTTCATCCTTTACTGCATCCTTTCCAAGCTAAAACTCTATTACTCTCTTTTCATTTTTTGTAAGGATGCCTATCTTGTTTGTGCAAATTGTTGTGACTTGGCCCATTGTCTCAAAAGCAGATGGTTTTAGATTTAATATGTGATGTTTGGATTTGATTTTTCCTACCCCCATACCATGATAAATGTAAACGATTTATTCATTTATGAACAATGAATATGAACAAAAGTTCTCAAGCATGAAATCTAGAAGATATTACATAACATGTACATAGTTTTTTTCATAGCTATGTGATGGTGTGCTTTACTTATTGCAAATAGTATTGCCCCACAATTTTCAGATTAATAAGCAGCAGTCCTCCTAGAACTACTCAGGCATTTTCTATCCAAACATCAACCCAATTGTATGTAGTTGATGGTCTTTACATTAGAAATATTGTTCTAATGGTAATGGTAAACTACATTTTAGTTAAATAATGGAGAAATCATATAATTTGTTGCTACCCATTTAATGGAGACACTATTCTGAGTTAATTGAGGGAGACAGCTATTTGAGTATGCTAAAAAATATGAAACTATTCTCACAAAATCTAATTATATATTACAATTTCCTTAAAATAAAATAAAATAAAATAAATTTCCAGCAAACATACAAAAAATAAAATAATAGATGCAAGAAACCGTTGTTTGCAAGGGACTAAACTAAATGTTGTGGTGGGCATAAATTACAAAGCAATTTGTTGGGAATTTTCTTACATTCAACTCTCAATACCTACAAATAAAAATACAGCTTAAATTAAAAAAAAAAAAAAAAACCAGTGGTGTTCCAATGAATCTTATGTAAGGTATGGACTTTTGAGCAAAGGGAACCATTCAAATTGAACGTGATCTAAGATCTACCAACTAAAAGTGGATTTAATGATACACACTTTGTGGTTTTGAGTCCATCAAAGCAACAAACATACATGTATGAACATCACAACACAGATAGCAATATAACAATCCAATGCACAAAGTAAATTTGAATGATCAAAACCCACTTTGGATCCAACCCTATCAATCTATGATTTCAGTTTCTAATTCACCCATATTCCAATTCTACGCATCAAGTATTAAAATAATAATAACAATTATATGCAAACTTAGAACCAATAACAAAAATCAGTAGGCATTAAATGTAAATGTTTATACGATGATCAACCTAACAACATTTTCAACACAAAAAAGAAAAGAAAAAGAAAACAGACTATGAGAATATCAGAAATCTTAACAGATCATACCCAAACCTAAGCCTAAATTAAAATAATTTCAATAACAATATATATAAAAATCGCAATCATTGTAGAAGTATAATTTATTGGAACCTGGTCTTTAATAAGGTTTTAGTGAAAATTAATATTGACTGCGGTATTTGCACTGTGCGTTTGTTTTACGATTTTTGGGAAAAGAAATCAGTACCTTGATTTGATGAAATTAGAGACTCTAGATTGTGGAAAGATTCCACTTCATCTCTGAAGAGAAAGAAATTGAATGATTTAATTCTAAAATAGACGAATTGAAAAAAATCTATAACCAAAAAAATAAAAAAAAGAATAGTTACATATTAAAACCTGATTTCCTTAGCCCAAATTTTTGAATCCAAATCTAGAACCAAATTTAAAAAATTGAAAGCATATAACAGATCTAATTTACCTAAAAAAAATCAGAGAAAGAATAGAGCCCATCGGAGGCGTTGTTTGTGGGCAGAGGAGACTTTTACTTTGATCTTGGTGAGAGAAACAGAGAGGCGTTCTCTTCTTTCTTCGTGTCTCGGGATCGCCTCTCTCTTTTTCTGTTTCTTTCTTCGTGTCTTCATCGCCTCTCTCTTTTTCTATTTCTTTCTCCATATATTCATCGCCTCTCTCTTGATTTCATCGCCTCTCTCCCCAGTCCCCACTCCGTGCCTTCTCTGTTTACCGTTCTGCCAAGGTTTTGGGTCTGCAAAATCATTTCTTTAAACTTTTTTATTTTGTCGCCTCTCTTTCTCAGCTTCTTTCTCCGTGTACTCATCGCCTCTCTCTGTTTCTATCTTGGTGTACGTCTAGGTTTAACTGGTTATTTATTTTATTATTTTATTTATAATGAGAGGCTTTTAAATTGGTTAATTTTTTTATTTATAATGAGATGCTTTTAAAGGATGAGGTAGCATAATCAAACAATGTAATGTATCGCTTTTTAAAGTGGAACATGTCTGAATTTTAGATAGACACTTTTCCTATTTGTCACCACCTCCTTAATTGTAGAAATTCATTTTCTCTCAGCTTTTGCTATTATATATACTAGTATTTAACCCGCGTAATGTGCGGGATCATTTGAAATCTCATAAGTAGAAGAGAAATTTGGCTAATAAAATCATTTTTTAAAGGAAAAATTTGTTGCAAAGTGTGTAAGATACTTAGTTATCAATCTTGATAATCCATTCAACACACTATTATTTTAATCTTTTGAACCTTTATCTAGCTGATTGCTTTCACATGTTAAAAACATGGTGAAGATAGCACTAAGTTGAAAATTCCATATGATCAATGACAGACAGTTAATATTAGCTAACACTGATAATTATACACTTTCAGATTTCAAAGTTCTACAATTTCAATCACTCTTCAAAAATAGCAAATCAGGTAGGATGGAAAACAGAAACTGAAAACTATATTGAATTTTCTAGTTGCTATTTTCCCTTTTGATCTTAGCGTGCTAGCTGCTGCATCATTTTGAATAGTGATAAAGCTTTCTCTTTCTTACCGCTCCGCCCCCCTTTGAATAGTAAGTAGTAAGTCATTGGTTCAAATCCAATAATAGGAAAAACTGGCTGAAACCCCTTTTTTTGCTAGCATGACAGCAAGTACAGACTGGTAGCAAGGAATCAATTGAATGACTAAAGCATTGGTAAGTCCTTTGTTGTACTGGGGATCCCTAAGCAAAGAATACCCATTGCACCACAACCAACACATCCCACAAAATTTAGTTCAGAATAAGATCAATAGGATGCAAAAGAAAAAAAAAAGAAGTGTAATAATCATTTGATCACAAAAACGAACCCCTCATTTTAAGTAGTCAGCAACTTTTAGATTCTAAAAGGCCAAAAAACTACACTACAAATCATATTATAAACAAAACAAAAACTCTCCCCTTTTACAATAAAATTTTTGAAATTTTTATAGATATTTAATTTGGCCTAAGCAATTACAAATATTGACTTAAGCAATTACAGATATTGACTTACCCCCAGAATGTGTAAACAATTGTACCAGAACTACAATTGAACTACTTTCTTAAACCTCCAACATTATGGTTGCTAATATTTGGTTTTTGAAGTTCTAAGTTAAGGAAATTCGAGCCTCTGACATTGCTAGAGCTCATAAACCAACCTCAACAGAGTATTGCAAATGTAGTTTAACCTCTTAAAAAATTGTGGAAAGTGCTTTCATTTCTCAATGTCAATTTATTTGGTCAAGATCCTAATCATCCTATTTATACTTATTAGAGACTCTTGATTATTTTCCTTCACATATAAGATTAGTCTTTGAACTTTGACTTTCTCTTATTTGACACATGACACATATTTCCATGCGTCAACGTAGTTCTTTATGTTTTGTGACTAAAGAATCTGTTGTATTTAGAAAATTTTAAACTCATCATGTATAGAGTTGTTCTGTCTACAGTAAGAAGCCTTCCTGAGTTTTGCTCTCTACTTTATGTTGAATCGTTCTTTCCCATGTCTACTTATCACCCTCCACCCCATTCCTTGAAGGCATGGAGATGCCATTTGAGCTAGAGCTCAACGTCAAGTTTTGCTTGCTTTCTACAAATCTGCTCTCAAAAAATTCCATAATTCCATTTACCAAGAAATTATTATTACTATACATTCTAAAGACTCTTAGTCATCACAACCCAAACTTTGATAGTATTTATGAAGGATCCTGACAAATTACATTGAAATAAACAGACATGCCTTTTCACTATACAACTAACCCAACTACTCCCTCCGTCCCACTTTGTTTGTCCTGTTTGAAAAGTCAAACTTTTTAAGGGAACATCATTTATTGTCTTGTCTACCTTTTAAAAATGTATAAGTTTCCAAAATTACCCTTAAATAAATTTATCAAAAAATTAAATTAGTAAATTAATAGGGGTATAATAGGAACATTAATAAATTAATGACTTTTATTTTTAGAAACAGGACAATATTTTGGGACATCTCAAAATGGAATAGAGGACAAACAAAGTGGGATGGAGGGAGTAAAAAACTTAAATCAAAACCAGCCCAACCAAAACACTCAAAACTAACTCATATTTCTTAGTTCATAACCAAATCAAAGGAAAAAAAGAAAAAGAAAAAAAGAATTGTAAAATTCAATTTCACCAAAGCTGTACTTATTCACCAAAATGACTCAATACAGCATCATTTACATTTCCACTAATCTAATGAGGTTATGCAGATAGCCGAACACATATACTATCTGTGCTAATGGATCCTGACCTGGTCTGTCTACAACTAAAAATGCAGAAGAGAATACTATATTATATTCAATCATTGACAGCCTTGTTCTAAATTTGGGTCTATGGATTTTCATATTCAAGAAATCTTTCAACAGGAAAATTTTAGTAATTTGCATAAATCAAGTCTTAACAGTTCCAAATTAGCAATTGGTACACTGGAAAAAAGTAACATAGATTAAAAAATAAAAATAGAAACTTCACAAAAAAATTTATAAACTTGAATCATAGCAGATCTAAAACTTACTTGAAAAATGTGATATTCTCATCTACCATTCCTATGAACCACAATGAACAAAAGAATGAGAGCATAGAACATTTAATAATGAATAAATTTTAAAAAACATATTTGATTACAGAATTTTGAAATAGAAAGTGAGAGGAAAATAAATATAAATAAGTTGGAGAGGGGCTACACTGCATATTTATATTTATATAAATAAATAAAAAATAAAACAAATAACTCAGGAACGGTAAATCTACTTTGTACTCAAACCTCTCTCACTTTTCAGCAACAGAACAAAAGGGGAAAATGTATGTATTTTATTCATTTGATCATGCTGTTAACTCATATTTCTTAGTTCATAACCAAAAAAAAAAAAAAAATCTGTAACATTCAATTTCAACCGAAGAAAATACTGCTTGTGGAGGTAAAAGACTCCCTTGAGATCCTAAAATGGCAGATTTTAATTAAATCAGAGCAAGTGAAACAGACTGGGCACCATCAACTGGTGTTGAAGATCCGGATGGATGCATTTTGCTAGCAGCAAAACTGTACCTATTCACTAAAATGGCTCAATAGAGCATCATTTACATATCCAATTATTTAATGAACTTATGCAGATAGCCGAACACACATAACTTAAAATAATGGTCAGCCTAGCAAGTAAATCTACTTTGTACTCAAACCTCAGCACATCATACTTCTCACTTTACAGCAGCATAACAAAAGGGGAAAATGTATATATTTTAATCATTTGATCATGCTGTTAAAGATTACAGCAAAATTAAGATTAAACAGTATCACTTTTTGGCACAAACTTGAACTGGAAAATTTGTTTTCGTCTTATACATAAAGATTTTAAACAATCTAAGGTGAAATTTTACTTTTAACTACAATAAATCAAAGGATAAGTCCCTAATGTTACCAAAATTAAAAACCAAACCAAAGCATCCAAAGAAAGAGAATCAACCAATCTATTTTTTAAAAAGGGTAAAAGAAGAACCCTAGACAATTAAGCAGGGGGAAAAAATTAAAATATAGATATATTGAAGAAGACAAATTGTAATTCGAGTAGTATAAGCATTTTAGACTTAAATAGCGATGATTGGATTCAATTTTTCCCAGCATCCTGAACCTGTTCTGCAGGAAACAAAATATGTAGCAACAGAAATACAGCCATGGACATACATCACAGAAAAGGCAACATATATTACACTCAGCCCCCTTGTAAGAACAAATTATGCAAAAAATCCTGAAATTGTTCTGCAGAGAACAGAATATGCAGCAGCAGAAATACACCTATGTACATACGTTATAGAAACAACAACAAATATTGCACTCAACCCCCTTGTAAGCACAGATTATGCAGAAAATCCTGAACTTAATCTGCAGAAGCAGAATATGTAGCAGCAGAAATACAGCCACATCACAGAAACAAAAACAGATACATCCACGTTACTTCTTCTAAAAGACCTAGAAAAGGAAAAAACCCAATAATCTATTGCTCTCTTTTGATCTTTAAAGTATCCAAAAGAGACTGGAACTCACTACTTTCATTCCATTCATCTGAGTTTTAACCGGACACCATAAATAGATACCCACACATCAATTTAACCAAATACCCAAAACAAAACAAAACCAAATAATAATAATAACTCAGACACCTTAATCAGAAATATAACCCAAAAAGTCAAATTAAAAACAATCCAGCCAAATTATTAAAACCTGATCTAATTTAACCAAAAAAAAAAAACTCTAACTCAGACACCTTAATCAGAAATATAACCCAAAAAGTCAAATAAAAAAAAATCTAGCAAAATTATAAAAACCTGATCTAATTTAATGTATAAACTGAAAAGCAAAGAGAAAAACTAACCGGTAGCAGTTCTGGTAGCAGTTCAGACTGAATCTCTCTCTCTCTATTGTTCTCTTTCTCGGTTCTCCTTGTATTTCTGCAACGTATCTCTCTCTCAACCGTAATGTGGTAGGAAAACCTAAAATAAGTATCAATGCAACATTCAATTCTATACTTATATAATCCCAAAGATTTCGTTAAGATTAGAAACAGAAGTACCCAAACTAAAATCAATATTTTTAGTGATTTCTATAATCTAAAAAAACAAACAAAAAAACAAAACAAAAGCAAATATCTAAAATTGAGAAAACAAACATTTTGAGAGATAATCCAAAAACCCATAACAAAAACGAATCAAAACTAAACCTACCGAACAAAAAAAAAAATCAATTAAAAGTAACGTTTTATACCCAAACCTACAAAATTGAGGAAAAAATGTACCGTTGTCAATTCGATTTCAGCGATCTGATGGTCTGAATTTGGAAATGGAACGGATGGTGGTGGGGAAACTAATGGTGACGGCCAACCTTTGATATTTCTCTCTTCGCCGGTAAGAAGTTCCAGAAAAATTCAATGCATACCTTCCGAATATAGAGTGAAGGGGATTGTTTTTGCTGTTTGGTGTATGGTTCCGACGAAATCTGCTCTCTTTCCCCGCACAATGGACAGCCTTAGATATTTCTGCGTTTCAAAGCCTGGATTCATCAAACCCACTTCAAGCGCTCCATCAACAGCAACACTCTTGACCGCTAATTTGCTTAATATATCAGCGATGAAATCGATCGGAGTATTTGGTGATAGTATGGATTTTCTTTGCAGCGAAGAAGTTAAGGACGCACTACTCTATTATAAATATGTGCTCTGGAATGGTTTTTTTTTGAATGGAGGTTTTTTTTTTTTTTTTTTTTTTATCAGATTGAATGGAGTCTTAGTGATAGGAGAAAGACCTCATCGCCTCTCTCTTTCTCTCTCTCTCTCTTTCTATCTTTATGTGCATAGTATTTTAACCGGTTTATTTTTTTTATTTATAGAGAGGCTCTTAAACGGTGCTATAACCTTGCCAAACAACATAAAGTATCGCTTTTTTAACTTAAACGTATCTGAATTTTAGATAGGTAATTTATCCTATTTGTCAACACCTCCTTAATTGTAGGAACCAACTTTCTCTCAGCTTCTGCTATTATATATATATATATATATATATATATATATATATAGATATAGATATATAGATATGTTGAACCTGTCAATAATGCAATTGTTGTAAACCTTGGCCATATCATGGAGGTAAATACTATGACTTACATGTTAATATTTGTTAGATTGTCATAGCAATATTGTAGATATGTACCGTTAACTATGATTTTTCTTTTTTATAATTTTATTTTATGTATAATATCTCTTTAATATTTTGAAATTTTAATATGGGTTATGGTATTGTAAAGTCCCTTGTCATTAAATAAATGACTTCTTCCTTGAAATACATAACCACGTACACCCGAATTATTTGAAGATAACAGACTATAAGATTGCAGTAGAAAAAGTATAAATGCAAGGTAAACATAGTTAGCAAAATTATAGCATTTGCTTTGATCATGCAGATTATAAGCAATGGGAATTACAAAGCCCCAGATGATAGAGCAGTGGTGAACAATTCAAAACAAAGAATGTCAATTGTTACTTTCTGCTATCCCAATCCATCTATGGATATTGGACCCGCAGAGAAGCTTATCAAGTCAGGAAGCCCACCTGTATACAAGACCCTAACAAATGCTGAGTATTTTCTTAGCTTTTTCAATCGAAAGCTTGAAGTTTCATTCATTGACAGTCTGAAAATCTAATTGTCATAAATTGGGCATTGAATGGTGAACCCTGCAATGGACTTAATCTAAAAGGCCAGTTGGCCCTTTAGCTCAAGTTGTAACATTTAAGTAATGGGGTAGTAGTGAGGAATAGTCTTCTATATTAAGTGTCCATTTGGATACCGCTTATTTTATTGAAAACTGAAAACACGGTAGCAAAATAATTTTTAAATGTGTGAATAGTGCTGTGTGACCCATTTTTAATATATATTTTTTTCTGAATAAAGTAGTTGTGGATCTCATGAATAGTGTATGATGTCTCCTGAACAGTGTAATTTGCGTGCATAAAAAATAAAAAATAAAAAAGAAGGAAACACTAGACGCAAACGTTGACTTTTCATCCATATCCAAACTCAGTCTAAATAATTTTGAGTTTGAATGTGTCAAAACGTGGCCTCCCTCTATATTGACAGAAGACGGGTCATATTTGTATAATAGTGTTGTTAATCGAATCACGAGAGACTGAGTGTTGTTAATCTATCCTTGCACATCATGTAGGCATGATGGTGTTTTTATTTATTTATTATGTATTACTTCATATTTTTTAAAAATAAAAATTTTATTATTTCATAAATTAGAATTTATGTTTTGCATGGTTCATGGGAAACTTTAATTTCTCAATTGTTTAGTAATTTCCTTCGGCTGGCCTTGTACATTGAATCTTGAAATTACGTGGTTTTTATTTATTATTATTATTATTATTATTTCATATAAGATATAATTTCTACTCTAACCTAATCTAAGTGTATATATATGTGAAGCTCCCTCTTGGAAACTTGAACCCCGGCCCTTGTCTCCCACACCCTACAAGCACTTATACTTATGGAATGACGAATGCACCAAGGGTGTGCATGCGATGGTTAACTAACCTACTTCCATTAAGAAAGATTTATTTTGGATGTTATCCTATAATTTATAATTATTTGTTCAATACCATATCTGATTGGCTGTTCGCACTTAGTTTAAGCTTTTACTGAATATCATATAAACTGGCATACATAATTGTAATAGTATAATAAATCATAGCGTTTCATCATCTAGCTAATTAAATAGTATAAGGAAATTAAGAGTACGCTATAATGGCTTCTCAAAAAAAGAAAAGTACGTTATAACGAGACAACATTTAACTGTAACGTGAACTCTGTGCACGCAATTATATTAATATACTCCTTTCATTCCAATTTATTTGTCATGTTTGAAAACGCTGCAACAAAATGTATTTTCAGTGACGAAAAAATTCATCACTAAAAATCTAGTTTTTCGTCACTAAGGACCTTTAGTGACGAAATTAGACTTTTAGTGACGAAACTCAAAAACGTCACTGTAGCCCCATCACTAAAAGTCCTGTGACGAAAAATTTTGTCACTAAAAGTCCGATTTGATTTAAAAAAAAAAAAAAAAAACTTTTAGTGATGAAAACGTTTCGTCACTAAATGTTTTCCTTACTAAAAACACTATTTAGTGACAAAAATATTTCGTCACTAAAAACACTTTAGTTTACTAAATCATATTTAGTGACGAATAAAACTGTGTTTAGGTACATATAGTGACGAAAAAATTCGTCACTAAAACTATTTTTAAGAAAATCCAGGCATATATAATGACGAAAATTTTCGTTACTAAAACCATTTCTTACAAAATTTTGCTATATTTAGTGGCGAAATTTTCGTCACTAGAACAATTTTTTGTTGCTATATTTGTGACGAAAAAATTCGTCACTAAAACTTATTTTCTGTTTTTTTTTTTTTATGGCTTTGATATTAACCTGTAACCTGTCATTACATTATTAAAACCTCACATTTGAATAACACATTTATTTCAACAACACATTTATAAAAAAAGATCCATACATTCCACAAGTAAAAAATAAAACAAGTATCCAATTCAAACTCCTTCCATACAATAATTGTTTGCAATACATACAATAACTCTACCTAAACCCTATTTTAGAACTAACAGAAGATGTCCTCATATGTCTTCAAGTAATGCCAAAAGTAAATCCCCTAAAAGCCACCAATAAGAAATCTACACAAATATAAAAACAATACTTTGTTAAAATCGTAAAGTAAAAACATTAACTATGTTATAAGAAACATTTCTAACAATGCATTAAGAGTAACCACACCAATAGATTAAAATCACAACTCCTAATGTATAAGTTGTAGAAAGCAAATAAAGTACTAACCAAAAAGTGTTTTAACTTGAAGTTGAACCACCCCCATAAGTAAGAACATTATCATAACCCTTGCTTCTCAAAAAGTTAAGAATATTCTTTTGGACCACACCATGCAAGCCATCTGCTTGCTCCAACACGACAACCCACCACAAAACCAATCACAAACATCACAAGTATAATGCTTACAAGTATTGAAATCAAATAAAATACCATTCATCATATCTAATCAACAATACTCATTTACGTTTGCAAGAAATGAAAAACACTCTCAATATGTATTTACTATTCATCACATCTAATCAACAATACTCATTCACATTTGCAAGAAATAAAAAACACTCCTAATATGTATTTAAACCACCTTATAACACCATGCAAGCCACTTGCTTGCTCCAACACAACCCACCACAAAACCAATTTCCAACATCACAATTATATATAGAGTTTTATAAGTTTTTAACTAGAATTTACTTAATTTGCTCAAACTAAGTTTACAACTTTCAGAAAAAATCCAAAGTTAACTTGTGTTCTTCACCTTGTTCCACACAATTTCTTCAGCCATAATAAGAAAAAATCCAAAGTTAACTTGTGTTTACTACAATTAGAAAAGTGATGAGGAGAAAAGCCTGAATGAGTTGCACTTCTATTGCAAAAAGCGACACATTGTAGGTTCCAATTGTCAAAGAAAAAAGAAGCACTCTTACCTTTCTAATGCACTTTTCGTTCCCACTTTCTACCTTCCCCTCATAAGCTCCACATGTCTCAAAAGACACACACAAACTAACTTACTTTTTTAACAAATACATTTTAACCAGGAAATTAAATCTTAAAGAACAAACCTTTTTATTTATTTATTATTATTTGGGATAAATAAGAACAACCTTTTTATTTATTTATTATTATGTGGGTTTCACAATATTCAAAATAATATAATGAAATTGGAGCTTCAAGATCAAAACAAAAAGGCCAAGCAAATAAGATTCCACACAAAAAGGGTGTTAAAGCACCAACAATACACCAGGTGGGATGATAACAGGATGGCACTGCTTTGTACCAACATCACCATCATTGTATGCATAAAGCCATTTGAGAACCCCCAAATTCAAGAAATTGGATTGAACAAGTCTTAAGCACGACATGCCCATGAAGGACTTTCTTGTGCATTGACACTAACGATAACTTTATATTCAACAACCAAGTTCTCCAATAAAGAACTTAAAATGCAAAGGAGGAAATGTTTGTGGAATCAAGAATTAGCTCACTCGGCAAGATAAGTAAGTCCATTTAGAAACGCAGGGACACTGAAACGAATGATCACAAATTGTACTCAGTATTCCACTAGTGTCCGCGTCCAATCTCTCTAACATTCACACACCAAACCAAAAGGAAACCATACAAGCATTAATTCTCAACTTTAATCCATACCAAAACATAAATGAAACCCAAAAAAAAAAAACTCTAACACATCAAAGTTACATGAATTGATAGCCATAGTCTTTCACAAAAGGTAACCACTTAAACATAAAAACCCAGCTCCTACATTTTCTTTGCAACTAAACAAAACTTAGAAACATAAAAAAAAATTAAATCTTTTATACATCAACCTCACAAAAGCCAAGAACTTAAACATACCCAAAAAAAAAAACCATTCTTTTTATTAAAGCACAGTAACAACAAGCATATAAGCACAAAATAATCACAAAATCAATTCAATTCCATACTCAACCAAGATCAAATTTTCACAAAATTGAACAAGAAAAAAATCAAAAATTATAAATTATAAATTAAAAAAATCAATGCAATCGCTATGAATGCCACAAAGATCAAAATCAACCATAGAATACTATCAAGTTAAATTGAAAAAAAAAAAAAAATAGGATTGAAGAATCACTCACCAAGACAAATACTCACCAAGACAAACTTGGTACACCCGGCAGGAACTCGGAAGCTGGATCGGCGAAGGGGCGGAGCTCGAACTCGGGGAAGGCGAAGGGTCGAAGCTCGGGGAATGCGAAGGGTCGAAGCTTGGGGAAGGTGAAGGGTCGGAGTCGGAAGACGAAGGGTCGGCGCTTGGAAGGCGAAGGGTAGGAGATTGGGGAATGCGAAGGGTCGGAGCTCGGAAGGCGAATCAACGGCGGAATGCTCTTAAATCAGCGACAGTTGGGGGTGAGAATCGATGCTTCAAAACTGTTGCGAATGGGCTCTTATCGGTGACCGTCGGCGACGGTTTTCTCTTACCATCATGAATGGGCTCTTATCGGCGACAGTTTTCTCTTACCGTCATGAATTGGCTCTTATCGGCGACGCTTTTCTTTTACTGTTGCGAATGGGCGACAGAATGCTCTCAAATTGACGACGGTTGGGGGTGAGAATCAATGCTTCAAAACCGTCATGAATGGGCTCTTATTGGCGACTGTTAGCGACAATCAGCGATGGTTTTCTCTTACTGGCGTTGGTTGGGATCTTTTGGGAGTGGCGTCGGTAAGAGAAAACCGTGTACTTGGGAGCTGTGTTATTTAGGAGCTGAAGAGTGAAATAAAATAGGGGTGGGGTATTTATAGTGAAGTCTTTAGCGACAAAATGTTCCATTGCTATTGCTTCCTCTTCGTTGCAAAAAGTATTAGGCTTTTAAGTTTTTAGTGACGAAGGTCAATTTCATCACTAAAGAACCTAGGTTTTGTAAACATTTTTAGAGACGAAATTCATATTTCGTTACCATAGCATACTTTTAGTGACGAAATGTGATTTTGTCACTAAAACAATAAAGTGCAAAACTATTATTATTTTTAGTGGAGACTATTTTTCGTTGCTAATTCTTCCTTATATCGACGAAAGGATTTTCGTCACTAATACTATCCATAGCAATACCTATAGTGACGAAATATTTTGTCACTAAAAATTTCAACTTTTAGCGACGAAATATTTCGTCACTATAGATTAATTAAACTTGTGCCAAAGTTTCCCTCCGATGGCGCCCATTTTTTAGATCACAATAGCGACGAAATTTTTTTTTTGTAGCTAAATATTATAATTTTTTTCATTATTAGTGATGAAATTCATATTTTGTCACTAAAACTGTATTTTTAGTGACTAAAAATATTTCCTCACTAATTTTCGTCAACTAAAAATACATTTTGTTGTAGTGAAAGTCAAACTTTTCAAGAGAACATCATTTATTGTCTTGTTTCTCTTATAAAAATGTATATAGGTTTACAAAACTACAATTAAATAAATTTATTAACTTTTTTTTTTTTAAAGAGTTATTCTTAATGAGGCAACTAAAAAGGTGGCCTAATTAGATTGATTTTTTAAAATATTTATTAGTTTTCTTTTCAAATAGTTTTGAAAATAAAATAGAGGAATAATAGGAACATTAGTAAATTAATTAATTAATTTTATTTTTAGAAACAGGACAATATTTTGGGACATCCCTAAATAGAATAAAAGACAAACAAACTAAGACGGAAGAAGTAATACACTTAGATTAGGTTAGATTTGAATTTCTATCTTGTATAAAAGCATAATCTATTTAAGCACATATATAAATCAATTATTATCACTTTGTTAGACATCTAATTTGTCTTCAAGAGCTCTTGAAGCTAGTACTGCCTAATGTGAACAAAGAATAGAGAAGAAGAAAAAGAAAGTTGCATTTATAATATGTGAATTTTGATCAATATAGGAAGAGCTTCATGAACTACAAAAGCCACAAACAAGCATGCTTTAGAAATCCCTAAGCAAAATATTCCCCAAGAAGGAGTACTACCTAATGTTCTAGTATTAATTACCTGAAAAAACTCCCCATTAATTCATGGCATGCAAAGTGAAGCTTTTGGAGTTCTTTTTCATGGGACTCTAGGTTGACCAACTTGTTCATATCAATCAAGGGTGCACGAAGAGAAGGATCGGAAGGTGTATTGGTCACAATCTGGTCCAAGTCATCTCTTGCATATCTAAGTGGCACCTTATCAAGCCTTTGGTTTGCAAGCTCTTGAACTTTCTAATACCCTACTGTACGTACCTATGAATTCATCAATAAACTAAGATGGGGTAGGACGCAATGCATGTGACAAAGTTACAAAGTATATTAGATGGAGAAAAATCAAAATAATTTAGGGAAAAAATAATAGCAGAATAGAATAAGTAATGATTTTAATTAATTAGGTAATTCTTGGTTAGAGTAAGAGGTGGGCTTGACCCTAATAAATTTAACCTCTTGACCTTGAATATAGCATCATAGACCAAAAGCTTGAAAGGTTTCACTAGCTCCAGTGGAAGCATTTTCAATGGAAGAAAGGGATCCTCAATGTAAGTGTAGGAGTCATACAAATCAAAACCCTGGGAGAGAGACCATATATATATATATATATATATATCCTATTCCTCTTGACCATTCACGTTCTGCCTGCATGCGTATGCGATTGCAAACCCTAATTAAATTAGCCCTTACTAACCCTTATTAGCCAATCCAGCCAAATATATATAATAGAAGATTAAGAAAAAATCATGAATAATACGTTCCTGTTTTCTGTTGTGGTTGCGTCAGCGTAGGTGGGAATGAATAATACAATATAATGCATCTCTACTACAAGTCTTACTAAAGATAAAGAGGCATTTGTTTTGGCTTAAATGAACGCCTATTTTTTCTCTTTCTAATTGCACACGTTCATATTATTTGGCTTAAATGAATGCCTATTTTTTCTCTTTCTAATTGCACATGTTAATATTATTGATAAAGTCTACTATCGATTCGCATAAAACAAAAAAAAGAATCTGCCAACCAAACCCTAACTTTTTTTGATACTGTGTAAACCTAACTTAAGCAAACAAAAAGTGTTGTGCTGTGTTGTGTTATGGATCAGCTCTTCTTGGGTTTAAAATTTACCAGCTGTGAATGTGTCAAGTGATTATCATTTTTGTACTTTTGAAGTAAAAGTTTATTAGCCAAGTTTTAAGGAATTTATCTTTTAAATTTAGCTAAAACTCTATTAGTTAACTTACAAAAGAATTTAAAATTTTGCTCCAATTAAAATTATATTTAGAATTTAAAAATAAAACAAAAAATTATTTTAATTATTTTGATAATCTATCAAAATTTTGTTTTTTAATTAATCTAATAAAATTTTTATATATGACATGACATACCATCTTACACTAAGTAGCTCAATATATGTTTGGATTTTTATAATTTAATCTAGATGAAACTTTATTAAAATTCAAGTGGCCCACTAAAGTTTCAATAATATTTTTAAAATATATTTTTATGTAAATTTTTTAAATGGTTATTACGAAAATAACCTTAAAACATTTTTTTTTTTCTGCCTAAAAACTTATTCATTTGGAAAATTTGATGGATGCATATTACAAGTCAATTTTCAGAGCTACAATTCTCGGCCCAATCATGTGGATTCATAGCTAGGTTTCTAATAAGTCCGCATTTAATTAAAGAAGTTATTGGTGCTGGGTCTATTAATTGTTAATATGGTGGATGAGTTCAAAAAAGTTTAAGAAATTATAGAGTTTAGAAATTCATAATAGATTTAAAAGCAATACTATTATGGGGAGTTGCACATTGTGTGGAGCAGATAAAGAGACAAATATTCATCTATTTGTGATTTTGTTCACTGTCCATATTAGCATGGGTGGTGAGTGTTGTCTTTGTCTTTAAGAACAGAAGAGAAGGAGATCTCTGTTTTGTTTTGTTTGTGCATAGAGAATGAATGGAGGCAAAATAAATCCATATTTCTAATAGCAACGGCTTAGGAAATAGTACAAACATATGAGTCATATATATGGCTTTTCTTTTTCACCCTATATGTTTTGTGGGTCAGTTTTTCAGTGTTGTTTGTTAGTGTTTGGAAGCTTGAGCCTAAAATTTACAAACACAACGAAAATAAAAAATGCCTCAAAAGTGTATGTACGTGGGTTTGGTTTGTTAGTAGAATCAGAATTTGTTAAGCACTTCTTT
Source organism: Quercus tomentella (assembly GCA_028535165.1). Classification (NCBI taxonomy): domain Eukaryota; kingdom Viridiplantae; phylum Streptophyta; class Magnoliopsida; order Fagales; family Fagaceae; genus Quercus; species Quercus tomentella. The sequence goes on along the minus strand of JAPQVY010000156.1, from coordinate 2,916,241 downwards.
AAATTTCTTAATTTACTCTAGTGTCTTAAATTGTCTTATAAAGTTAGTTCATATATTTTTTAAAAATATCTAGGTGTGTAAGATAGTGCTTGGCTCCATCTGCTGGCTTCCACCAAAGGCTCTACAAAATGGAATTCATGCTATCACACAAGCTTTTATAAGCAATAAAAGTACTAGTATTATATAAGTAAGAGTTCTTATAAAGATTTAAAAAAAAAAAAAAGATAACTTTTTTCTTTTAATTTTAATTTTAATTTTTTTTTTAATATATACGACTAAAAGCAAAAGTTAAAAAGATAACCTTTCTCCTTAGGGGGAAAAAAATAAATAAATAAAGAATTGAAGAGAAAAGTTACCTTTTAAACTTTTGCTCTCAACCATTCATAAGTATTACATCCCGTGCAATAAATTGGCTATTACATACTAATGGCCTAGAAAAAAGTGAATTATAATAGGCTTGAAAGTCTGGACAAAGCAAGGCATCACCTATTATTATTAAAAGTGAGTCGCATTGGGTTGAGATTCGAGTACTACTATTTTTATTTTAACTTAACTCTACCTCATTAGGTTGAGAAAAATCAAACCAAATAAAATCCATCATAATGAAAATCAACTCACCCAACCCCATCCGTCAGGGTGATCGATCAGGTTGGGTTCAGGTCATTTTATCAAGAGTTAAAAACTAATAAAAAAAAAGTTGAGTTTTCATTCAAACATTTAAGATCATTACTCAATAATCTTTTTATTTTTTGAAAAGTAAATTGTTCATTAAAAGTCAAAATAAAAAGTGATTATGATTTACACAATAAATCCTAATAGTTCAATTTTATCAAAATGAAGTCTCAAAATAATAAAATAAATCAAACTAACAAGTATTTTTTTTAAAACTCAAATAACAAATAAATCGATCTAACAAATTTAAAAGATGTATTTTTAAATTATTGTGTAAGTTGGGTTAGCTTACACTTTACACGTGAAAATTTTTGCAACCAACCCAACTCAACCACGCTCTAAAAACAATGCAACCAACCAAACCCATCAGCTAATAAAAAACCAACGCGAAGAATCAAGTTGAAATGGTGAGTTGAATGCATACTTGTAAAAACTTGATACCCCACTCATGAATTGTTCATATTTCTAACTTCATATCAACCAAGCCTAAAAGCGAAAAAGAAAATGAAAATGTTACAACCCGGGAAAAAAGGTTGCCAAATTTAATATTGTTTTAACACCTTATTTGACATTCAAGTCACGATACAAGGAACAATAAATACTATGCTTAAGATTTTAGATATTATGAGTTTGAGATATATATATATATATATATATATATATATATATAGATTGTAGGGTTATAGTTTGTAGCCCAAGCCCAAAGGATATGGAGTCTTGATCCAAGGAGCCCAGAAACAATGAATTTGTAGAGAGTGGGCTATAGAACTAGGCCTTAGTGAAGTGGACAATAGTTAAAGTTGGGCTATACAACAATTAAACACAGGCAAATCCTCTTAATGTCCATAGATTCTCAGTCCGAGGAGATGAGATGAATGTTTGCTGATTCCTGCTCTAAGTCTACAATTCTTTTCCTGTTCCTTTCTTCCCGGTCCATTCTCTCGTGGGGACTCCCTTTCTTTTATAGTCTTCTTGAAACCATCATGGCTTTACACTTGTTGATTATCTGGACCTTTACTTGAGTGCTTGTCCCATCGGACACCCCTCTCCAGCCTTCTGTGAGTTGTGGTAGCCAAGGCAGTACTGTTCACAGGTCCTCTCCACATTAATGTGGCCAGAAAAGTAGCTACAATGCATTTAATGTGGCAGCTGCGGCCTCTCCTTGGACATCTTACGTTTCCTTCTTTGCCACGGGTTTGTGGGACTTATCCCTACTACCAATGTCCGTTGGGGTGGGTCCGTGGGGTGGGTCCTTTTAGTAGATAGAGTGCATGTTTGAGCCATACTCGTCACGTCCGAGGAGGCACTTCTCCTTGGACCGACTTTAAATGTCTCCCTATCCATGAGAACTAGGCTAGGAGCCCCTTTTGGCGCCTACTTCTTCTCCTCGGACATGGTGATCTTTCCGTATGGGGCCCAAGGCCCCTTGTATGATTTTGGGCCTTTGCCCCTACAATAGCCCTTCAAAATTCTGGTTTTTCCCTCTTATCCAAGGAGAAAAAGTGGGATTTTGATATTTAAAGGATAGATCATCACAACTTCTTGATTCACGCGTGCGGAAGAACCGTCTCACGTGCCTCATTATTGGTACTGGCGTTTCGTAGCCCATGAGGTGTCATTAATTGCACCAGGTGGTTTTATGTTCCCTCGCATCCAACAGTGGGGCGCTTAATCAACGGTGGATGTCCCTCTAGACTTTGGGCGAGAGTAATCCCGTTCATTTTTTCTTACTATATAAGGCTCCTGTGGGAGATCACTTCCCCTTTTTTAGAAAAGACACTCAAGCATTCCAGAGCACTCTAGCATTTTCTTTCACGAAATACTCAGAGTCCATAGCCACTCCTGTAAGGTTTCCTAGCGGATCTTTTGAGAGCTTAAGAGGTTTAGAACTTGCGTTTTCCATAAGTGTTCGTTTCCCCATATTCCTTTTCTTCCCTTCTTTGTTGTTCTCCTCGGCCTCCTTTTGTTGGTATACCTTTCTCCGTACCCTTCAGGGTTAATAGGATGGGCAAATTTAAGTGCCTAGTAGATTCGCTAGCCGCCATGGAAGGCTTTAGGGCCAAGCACCACATCCCACAGGGAGTGGGTCTAGAATACTGCTCCTCGGACCAAATCCTAACCAAAAGAGAAACGGGGCAGGTCATCATTCCTATGATCGCTTTCATAGAAGGAGGGATGACGATTCCCATGGGTAGGATAACTAGGGATTATTTGCATGGCCATAGGTTAGCCCCCTACCAGTGCGTCGCTAACATGTTCCGGATCTTAGGGTGCGTAGACGCTTTAAATGAACAGATGAACCTCGGCCTCTCATGGCACGATGTAGTTCACTTGTATGAATGCCGTTGCCTTAATGAGTCATATTACCTGAAATCCAGGTCTGACGAGGTGAGGCTGATATCTTGCATTCCTAAGTCCAACAAAGGCTTGAAGGACGATTATTTGATTGTCTTCGGAGCATGGCATGACAGTCTTCGCTGCCTAGTTAAGCGGGAGCACCAGGTGGGGCACTCTAGGATCAAGTCCCTTGGTGGGGATCTTAGTTTTGAGTTTTCCTTTCACTTGTTTTTGTTTCGGTTTTGATTGTTTGCCTTCTCGGACTGACATTACCCTCCATTTGGATATTTTGCAGATAAAGTACACACTACTCCGAGGATCATTCTGGTTAATGTCCAAGCTTTCAACTACCTCCTAAGGTCCGAGATCTTTGTGAGCGAGGACGGGCAATTGCGTGCCGCTCACCTCATCTTGGACTACGAGCCTCTCTCTCGTGCTTTCGTGGACGTGAGTCAGGCGATAAGGGCTGGGAGTCCTCGATTGGCCTGCATTGACGTTTCTAAACCAGGCTTCCTTGCTTGGAGAGACCTACCACCAGCCTAACCGCCCACTCAATGCGTTCTTCAAGAGGTAGCCATTCTAGGGGAGGGAATTGACTCTTCGCACTCGTCCCTCGAAGCTGAAATTGATAATTTCCACTTCAACGAGGAGGGCGAGGTATCAACAAGGCCCATAGAGCTTTCAGATTCCGACTTAGATCATGATCGCTTCTCGGCGGCTCGCTCTCCTGGACTAATAGTTGCTTGGATTGACACAAGCCAAGAAATTGAAGAGGAAGGCATGGACTTAAAGCCGAGATTCGGTCTGAGGGGTCTTATGTCCAATAGGAGCAAAGGGTAATCCTCCAAGGATGCCCCTAAGGAGCAAGTTCCTGCCACACTTCCTCCTCCTTCTCCTCCCCCTTCCATTGACCCCACGCTATAGCCCATTCCAAACTTGAGGCGGAAAAGGCTAGTAGAAGAATAGGAGGAGGGTGAGGTCAACCCTCAAAAGGCTAAACAGCAGAAAAAGGGCAAAGAGCCCAAAGATAAGAGAACGAAGTCTGTTGATAGCCAAGATGAGGTTGCCCTCAGAAGGGAGCAACGCATCTGGTCTCCGTGACTGAAATTAGATGGCGTTTCCATCCCATAGGATGCAACCCTTTGGGAATCCTAACGGGGCCAAGCTTCATATCTCGCTAAGGCCCTACAGTAGCCCCTCCTTTTACCTCGCGATATGGATGGGCTTCGAACCACCTGGCAACTGGACCTCTTCATGTCATTGAAGAGAGACCTCACCATGGTAAGACGATGACTCTCTCTTGTTCAGGTTTCTTATTCTATGCTCGTTTACTTAAGGCTTTCATTTTAATGATTCTTCCATTACTTCTATACAGGTCACCCAGCAAGTCTTCGTGGCCGAGGAGTGGGTGAAGAATTCCCGAGAGGAGGTGAATGCTGAGATTCAGTCCTGCCTTGCTGCGGAGAAGGTTGCGGGTGCCCTTAAGCTGGAAAAGGAGCGCCTAAGTGAGAAGATCAAAGAGGTAATTAAGGCCTAGGACAGTGCTGAGGTGGGCCTTAAGACCACAATGAGGCAGGCCGAGGATATGCGCCAGCAGCTTCATTTAATAGAAATAAACCTTGCGACCAAGAAGCAAATGGTCTCAGACCTTAAGGCACAGCTACTACAGGTGAAGGAGGCAGCTAGTTTGGCCAGAGAGGTGGCTGAGGCTTTGGTGGCAGCCTCTTATGAGCACGGGGTGATGGACACTGAAGCTAGGCTGACCGAGGAGGTAGCTGTGGTTTGCAGGGACTACGTCACTGAGTCCTGGGGAGTAGCCATGGACCAAGCGGTAGTTCTTGCGGACTCCAACCTTAGGAGGATCAAGAATATCTTCTTCCCTGAGGATATTCATGAGATTCCTAGTTCGGATCCTCCTGAGGAGCCCCCTTCTGCCCTGACCATTGCTCTTAATTCCATCATACCTGAAGGGAAATGGGGGAACGAGGAGGCACAACCACTACCCAAAGACAAGTCACTTGAGGATGCCCTCACTATAAGAGATGTTGTTGTGCAAGCCAAGGATGCCGAACCCAAACCTAAAGCAAGAGATGATCGTCCCGAGGCTAAGGGTCCTGCAAAGAGCTCAACCTAAGATAAAGTCTAGGACCTTAGTGTAGGGTTTCTCTTGTAGTTGTTTTGTTCCGCTTTCCATTTCCTTGGCTTTTGTTAATGTTTGTAAGATGACTCATTCTAGAGCTTAATGAATGATATAATTTCTTCTTTGAACTTTATTTTTACTGCTTCAACTTTTATTTTCATTGCGAATGAATTTTGACTGTGTTACTAGATCTCCGATGATAATCCATTATTCGCAGTTAAAGTAATACGACTAAGTATGAATAAGAGAATAAGACTCTTCCCCCATGACTTTGCACCCTTTTTGAGTGACTAATTTCTCCCAAGCCTATGGTCCAAAGAGCCACGCAGAGCCTGCGTTTTGTTTAACACTTAGATAAAACTACGTAGTGGTTAATTTCCCCCAAGCCTGTGGTTTGAGGAGCCACGCAGGACCTGGGTTCTATTCAACTCTTGGATAAAACAGCGTGGTGGTTAATTTCCCCCAAGCTTGTGGTCCGAGGAGCCATGCAGGACTTGGGTTTTGTTTAACACTTGGACATAACTGCATAGTGATTAATTTCCCCCAAACCTGTGGTTTGAGGAGCTATGCAGGGCTTGAGTTCTGTTTAACACTTGGATATAATTGCGTAGTGGTTAATTTTCCCCAAGCCTGTGGTCCAAAGAGCCACGCAGGACCTGAGTTCTATTTAACACTTGGATATAATTACGTATTAGTCAATTTTCCCCAAGACTGTGGTTGGAGGAGCCACGTAGGACCTGGGTTCTATTCAACTCTTGGATAAAACGACATGGTGGTTAATTTCCCCTAAGCCTATGGTTTGAGGAGCCATGCAAAACCTGGGTTCTGTTTAACACTTGGACATAACAGCATAGTGATTAATTTCCCCCAAGCCTGTGTCCGAGGAGCCACACAGGACTTGGGTTCTATATAACACTTGGATATAACTATATGGTGATTAATTTCCTCCAAGCTTGTGGTCCGAGGAGCCACGCAGGACTTGGGTTCTATTTAACACTTGGACAAAAATGCATAGTGATTAATTTCCCCTAAGCCTGTGGTCCGAGGAGCCACACAGGACTTGGGTTCTATTTAATACTTGGATAAAAATGCATAGTGATTAATTTCCCCTAAACTTGTGGTCCGAGGAGCCCCGCAAGACCTGGGTTCTGTATAATACTTGGATAAAAATGCATAGTGATTAATTTCCCCCAAGCCTATGGTCCGAGGAGCCACACAGGACTTGTGTTCTATTTAATACTTGGATAAAAATGCATAGTGATTAATTTCCCTAAGCTTGTGGTCTGAGGAGCCACGCAGGACTTGGGTTCTATTTAATACTTGGATAAAAATGCATAATAGGTAACACAAAGGTATTTCACAATTGAAGGGTATACTAAGAGTATGAACTTTCATTGGTAATAGTACCTTTTCAAGTTGTTTACATTTCAGGGATATAACACTACATGCTCATCCAAATCTTTTAAAAAGTAGGCCCCTATGCCCACCACCGAAGTGATACGATATGGCCCTTCCCAATTTGGTCCGAGCTTTCCCCATGTGGGATTTTTTGCAGTTCCCAGAACTTTTCTTAATACCAGATCCCCAGGTGCTAATGGCCTTAGCTTTACCTTGGCGTCATAACCTTGCTTAAGTTTGTGTTGGTAGTACGCAAGTTGGACCATTGCTCTTTCCCATCTTTCCTCGATAAGGTCTAAGCTTTTTTCCAGCAGCTCATTGTTGCCATTGGGACAGAATGAGCTAGTCTTCAGTGTTAGAAAGTTTGTTTCTAGCGGAATAACAGCCTCGACTCCATAGGTCATCGAAAAGGGGGTCTCCCTTGTCGATCTGCGCGGCGTGGTTTGATACAGTCACAGGACATGGGGCAGCTCTTCCACCCATCTCCCCTTCGCGTCATCTAACCTCTTCTTTAGCCCATTTACTACGACCTTGTTGACAGATTCGGCTTGCCCATTCCCCTGAGGGTAAGCCAGTATGGAGTATCTATTCACAATTCCCAATTCGCTGTAGTACCTTTTAAAAGCCTTACTATCGAACTGAAGGTCGTTGTCTGAGATTAGGGAGTGAGGGACTCCAAACCTGGTGATGATGTTTCTCCAAATAAACTTCTTGGTGTCCACGTCTTTGATGTTTGCCAGTGGTTCGGCTTCGACCCATTTAGTGAAATAATTAGTGCCGACGAGAAGATACCTCTTGTTCCCCACTGCTTTAGGAAATGGCCCTAGGATATCCAAGCCCCATTGTGCAAACGGCCAAAGGCTGGACAGTGGATTGAGGGTCCCGTCCGGTTGATGTATATTTAGGGCAAACCTCTGGCATTGGTTGCAATTTTTCACGTATTCATGCCCCTCTTTTTGCATGTTCGGCCATCAGTAACCTTGAGTTATGGCTCTATGGGATAAGAACCTGCCCCCTGTATGGTTCCCACAAATTCCTTCGTGCAATTCCTCTAGGATAAACTCCGTGGTATCAAGGTGTACGCAGAGCAAGTATGGTCCTGAAAATGAGCGCTTATACAGTTTCAAGTCCTCAGACAGCCAGAATTAAGAAGCCTTTCTTCTAATCTTGTCGGCCTCGCTCCTCTCTTCGTGTAAGACGTCCTCCTTTAAAAACAGTATTAAAGGGTCCATCCAGCTAGGCCCCGCTCTGAAGCTGTGGACATGTATCGACTCGGCCTTCACCGCTGAGGGCCTGTGTAGATCTTCCATAAGTATAACCCGAGGTAAACATTGAGCCGTGGAGATGGCCAGCATGGCAAGAGAATCGGCATGGGTGTTTCTGCTTCTGGATATGTGCAGTAGGCTAAAAGAGTTAAAACGCGATTGCAAGCGTTTGGCTTAGACCAGGTACTCTTGCATTCTTTCATCCCTTGCCTCCAATTCCCCATTTACTTGACCTACAACAAGTCTTGAGTTCGAGAACATGTTTATGGATTTCCCGCCTAACTTCTTGACCATAAACATTCCTTCCAACAGGACTTCATATTCTGCCTCATTATTTGTGGCCGAAAAGCCTAGTCTTAGTGATTTTTCGATGGTAATCCCCTCGAGGGAAATCAAGATGAGTCCTACCACAGAGCCCCTTTAATTCGCTGCGCCGTCGATGTATACTTTCCAACAGGTGGGCCCCTGTTGAGAGATTGTGCCAACCAATTTTTCATCCATGCTTGGCATTCCTCCCCCTTCTTTTGGTGAAGGTTCAACAAACTCAGCCACCAGATCCACAAGGATTTGTCCCTTCACGGTGTTGTGAGGCATGTACTTGATGTCGAAGGCACCAAGAATGGTCCCCCACTTAGCAATTCTCCCTGTGTAATTGACACTTCGGAGTATAGACCTGAATGGGAGTTGGGTTAAAACGACGATTGTGTGTGCCTGGAAATAGTGGGGTAGTTTTCCCATGGCCTGAACGATCACCAGGATGGCCTTTTCCAAGGGGAGGTAATGGATTTCAGCGTCGTGCAACGACTTGCTCACGTAATAGATAGGCCGTTGTACGCCGTCGTCCATTTGGATCAGCACCAAGCTCACTGCGTGAGGGGTCACGGTGATGTAGGCAAATAAAACCTCGTTAGCTTCAAGACTAGACATGACTGATGGCCGAGACAGATACTCTTTGAGCTACTGGAAGGCCAAGGCGCATTCTTCAGTCCACTTGAACCCTTTCCACTTGTTTAACAGGAGAAAAAAAGGCCTACACCTATTTGCCGAACGAGAGATAAAATGGTTCAAAGTGGCGATCATGCCAGTGAGCTTTTGGACCTCCTGGGGTTCCGAGGAGGCTGCATGCTGTGGATAGCTCTAATTTGGTCGGGGTTGACTTCGATACCCCTGTGGGTCACCATATAGCCCAAGAACTTTCCTGATCCCACTCCAAATGAACATTTAGATGCGTTCAGGCGCAGCCTGTGTCTCCTCAGGACTTCAAAGATATCCCTGAGGTCCCTCATATGCTTAGACACCAATTTACTCTTTACTACCATGTCATCTATATAGACTTTGATGCTCTTACCCATTTGCAGCTCAAACATCCTAGTCATCATCCTTTGGTAGGTGGACCCGACATTCTTCAAATTGAAAGGCATCACTTTATAGTAGTAGTTTCCGATAAGGGTGACAAAAACTATCTTTTCTTGGTCATTTGTAGCCAGGGGTATTTGATGATACCCTTGAAAGGTGTCTAAGAAGCTTATTCGAGGATGTCCCATGGTTGAGTCCACCAATCGATCTATCCGAGGCATAGGGAAGGGGTCTTTCGGATAGGCTTTATTTAGGTCCGTGAAGTCCACGCCGCTCTTCTTCTTTACCACGATCGTATTAGCCAGCCATTCAGGGTAGAAGACCTCTTTGATAGCCTACTTTCTTGAGTTTCATCACTTTTTCCTTGATCGCATTAGCATGCACTTTCGACGGGCGCCGAGGGGGTTGTTTCTTGGGCGTAACAGCCGGATTAACATTAAGATGATGGCATATGAAGTTCGGATCGACCTTCGGGGCCTCGTAGGCGTCCCATGCAAACACATCCACATTTTCCCTAAGAAAATCAATTAGCTTTTCTTTCTCTTAGGGTGGTAGCTCCGAGCCGACTTGAAAGAATCTTTATGGATCAATGCCCACAAGAACTTTTTCCAAATCCTCGCAACTCGCCTCCTCGGCTAGTCCCCCACCAATCATGGCCAGGGTTGTTAATTGCTATAAGCGATTCTCGGTAGGGGTTGAGGGCTCGGCACTTGGCCTTCGTGAGACGGCGGATACCATGCATTGCCAGGCCATGGCTTGATCTCCTATTATTTCTTTGACTTGACCCTTCGACGGGTACTTCACCCTTTGGTGCAAGGTAGAGGAAACAGCCCCTAGGGCATGAAGTCAAGGTCTAGCTACAATAGTGGTGTAAGGCGAATATGCATCCACTACTATGAAGTTCACCTCCACTATTTCTAAGCCAGTTTGTATGGGCAATCTAATTTGGCCTCTCGGCATAACGGTTTTCCCTTTAAAGCTTACCAAAGGGGAGTCGTATGCCGTCAGGTCTTCGGACCTCAGCTTCAGCCCTTTGTATAGGTCGAGGTACATCACTTCCACAGTGCTGCCTTGATCAACTAATACCCTCTTGACGTCATATCCCCCAATTCTGAGCGTGATGACTAGAGCATCGTTGTGGGGTTAAACAGTTCCAATCTTATCCTCATCTGAGAATCCTAGCACAGGTGAGGCCGTCCCCTTGGCTCTCTTAGGCTCACAGTCGTCATCCTCAACGGGGAGTCGGGCCACTGACATTACCCTGGAAGGATGGGAGCCTGTTCTTCCTAGAGTGGCGAGAATGACACTTATCGTGCCAATAGGCGGTCTCAAGGTGCCTTGCCACGTCTCAACGTTCGTCCGTTCTTGTCGGCCGTTTGAATGATGCAAGAGATGACTTAGCTTTCCCTCTCAGACCAGCTGGTCCAAGTGGATTTTTAGGTTCTTACAGTCATTAGTTGTGTGCCTCGATTTTTGGTGGTATTGACAGTATAGGTTCTGGTTGCGTTTTATGGGGTCGCTTGCCATCCTATTTAGCCATTTGAAGAATGGTTCATTCTTGACTTTCTCCAAGATCTGATGTAATGGATCCTGGAACACAGTATGGGCTGCCTGCGCATCGGCGGACCCAGGCTACTCCATGTAATCTCTTCTCGGTCGGTTGTTGTTGCTAAATCGGTCTGACCTGAAGTCCCTCCTCTTCTGAGGGATAACCTTCGCTTTACCCTTACCCACCTGCTGCTTCTTTTCAACCCTTTTGTACTTGTCGATTCGGTCCATGAGCTGGCGCAGGCTGGTGACCGGTTTCTCGGTCAGGGATTTCCTTAAACCGTGCTCGGTCGGCAGGCTTCTCTTAAAGGTGCTGATGGAAACGTCATCATAATTGCCCTCTATCTCGTTATACATCTCCCAATACCTATCCGAGTAGGCCTTCAGGGTCTCCCCTTCTCACATGGATAAGGACAGGAGGGAATCTAAGGGTTAAGGAACCCTACTGCTTGTGATGAAGCGAGAGCAGAAAGCCTAGGTTAGCTGCTTAAGGGAATTTATGGAGTTTGGCTTGAGGCCGTCAAACCATCTCATCGTCGTGGGTCCCAAACTGGATGGAAACACTTTGCACATCAAAGCCTTGTCTTTGTAATGGATGGCCATCCTTTGGTTGAACTGACTTACGTGCTTTAGGGGGTTCGTCCGACCATTGTATATGGCGAAAGTGGGTTGGTGGAACCGCCGAGGAAGTTTAGCCCCCTCTATCTTGTGTGTGAAAGGTGATTGGGAGATTTGGTCCTGGGCTTTGCTCATGGCGTCGTTTACTAGGCCCTTATAAAACGGACTTTTGTGGCCGCGTTTGTGAGGTTGCTCTTCCTCATAGGAGAAGGTTTCACTTGGTGGGGTCCTCGACCTTCGCCTGTATTCGTTATCCTCTTCATCGCTGGTGTCTAGACTGGGGGAAGGGCACCTTCGCTGTGCTCGGTGTAACTTCCTCTTCAGGTTGTCGATTTGTTGCTGTAGAGCCCTATTACCGTCCTGCTTTTGGGATGCATGACCTTTCCCTCTCGGACGGCTTCTGCTAGTATGAGAGGTATTTACACTACCCTCTCCTCGCTTGTCTTGATCTCTTTCCCGTTTGAGGTTAAGAAAGTTGTCCTGTCGTTTGGAGTCTGTAGGCCTCGTTTGGCGTGGACCTAATCCTTCCATTTCTAGCGGTTGCACTTGTTGAGGCACAAGTTCTTCCCACAAACGGTGCCAATTGTAGAGTCACAGTTTGGAGCCCAAGCTTAAAGGATATGGGGTCTTGATCCAAGGAGCCCAGAAACAATGAATTTGTAGAGAGTGGGCTATAGAACTAGGCCTTAGTGAAGTGGACAATAGTTAAAGTTTGGCTATACAACAATTAAATACAGGCAAATCCTCTTAATGTCCATAGATTCTCAGTCCGAGGAGATGAGATGAATGTTTGCTGATTCCTGCTCTAAGTCTACAATTCTTTTCCTGTTCCTTTCTTCCCGGTCCATTCTCTCGCGGGGACTTCCTTTCTTATATAGTCTTATTGAAACCATCATGGCCTTACACTTTTTGATTATCTGGACCCTTACTTGAGTTCTTGTCCCATCGGACACTCCTTTTCAGCCTTCTGTGAGTTGTGATAACCAAGGCAGCACTGTTCACAGGTCCTCTCCACATTAATGCGGCTAGAAAAGTAGTTGCAATGCATTTAATGTGGTAGTTGCAGCCTCTCCTTGGACATCTTACGTTTCCTTCTTTGCCACGGGTTTGTGGGACTCATCCTTACTACCAATGTCCATTGGGGTGGGTCCTTCTAGTAGATAGAGTGCATGTTTGAGCCATACTCGTCACGTCCGAGAAGGCACTTCTCCTCGGATCGACTTTAAATGTCTCCCTATCCACGAGAACTGGTCTGGGAGCCCCTTTTGGCGCCTACTTCTTCTCCTTGGACATGGTGGTCTTCTCGTATGGGGTCCAAGGCCCATTATACGATTTTGGGCCTTTGCCCCTACATATATAAAAATATATTTTAATAAATTTGGATTTAGATTTATATATTTATATTTTAACATGTCTTTTCCTATTATATGTAAGTGCACAAAAATAAATCAAAGTGGACCAAAATAAACCGAAGTGATTTGAATAGACTGAATTGGACCAAATGGAACAAAGTGGAGCAAATAGACTGAATTCGAGCTAGGTGGACCGAATAGGACCGAATTGGACAAACTGGATCGAATAGGACTGATTAGGATGAAAGTGGACCTAATAGGACCAATGCGGACTGTATATGATCGAAGTGGATAGAATGGACCGAATAGAACCAAAGTGAACAAAATGGATTGAATAAGATCAAAGTGGACCGAATGACCTAAATAGAACTGAGGTGGATCAAAGTGAACATAATGGACCAAATAGGACCATTGTGGACCGAATAGGACCAAATAGAATCAAAGCAGACAAAATGGACTGAATAGGACTAAAGTTGATAGAATGGACCGAATAGGATTGGTATAGACAAAATAGGACTAATGTGGCCGAATAGAGTAAATGTAGACTGAATGGACTGAATTGAACCGAATAAGACATAATGGATTGAATAGAACTTTAGTGGACATAAACATAATAGACTAAATAGTATCTAATGGACCAAATTGGACCAAATTGGACTGAAGATGACAAAATGGACCAAATAGAACCAATGTGAACCGACTAAGACTTTTGAATATTTATCATTTTAATTGCATTTTTAGGGCTCATATTTCTAATTTCTAATGCCTATTTTAGTATCTTCTTTGTATTTTTTAGCTCATAATTAAAGAGTTTATCCCAAATATAATAAAATTTCATACTTTTCAACCCAAAAATTAAGGAAAAAAAAGAATTTTTGAGCTACTCTTGAAAAGAAAAACTACAAAAAGAACAATTTAAGGCCCAATTAAATGGACTGAAGGGGGACTGAAATTTACCGAGTGGAACAAATTGGATCGAAGTAAACCTAATTGGATTGGAAAGAAATTGTTTAATTTTAAGATAGAACAAATTATCTTCAAAAATTTTAGCGAAAAAATTGTATATTATATTAGTATTAAAAGTAAAAAGATAAACAATTACAACACTACTTACGACAAGAAGCATTACATGATTACATCTCATGTTCACTCAAGTCATTCAAATGGAAGACCAATATTATAACATCTCAAGTCAATTAATTTTAATTTCATCTAATGAACATGATAGATGGAATTTATATGAATCTTAGGATAATGAATTTCTGTAGTAAATAAGACTAATTCTAATGAAAACAAAATATTTTTTTTTCTCCAAAAATAATTACAAGTTGTAATGATAAAATACAAAGCCATTAAGTATGAAAATTGAAAAGAAGAGCAACAGGAAAAGCCTTGTGTTGTGTGTCTGTTCTTCAGATTGTTATATGTTTCCGAACTGTGGGTCTTTTAGTTTACAAATACAACAAAAATAAATAGCCCAAACAGTGGGCTTTGGTTTTGTGGGTCGATTCTTCATCTTGGGCCTAAAACTTTTAAACTAAATATAAATATATATAGCCCAAAATTCAATTGATTAGGAAAATTTGATGGGCACGGGGTTATTATTTAGATATCATGATTTTAGGGAATAGTGGATTTGGACTTTGAGACCATTTCTTTTTCTTTTTTTTTTGAGGAAAAGGTAAGTGTGGTTTATTAACTTAAATCACATTGGAATATATCATCCAAGTCTATAGGTAGCTCTTCTACCCAAGTATCAGTATCTGTAGTCAGAACTCCACTTTGATCACTACTTCGGAGTGCTGACTTCACAGGGAGGATTGCCAAATGGGGTATAATCCTAGGCGCTTTTGACATCAAGTACATGTCTCGCACCTCTGTCAAGGGTCAGGTCCTCACATATTTGGTGGTCGAGTTCATTGAATCCCTAGCAGAAGAAGAGGTGGAGAAGCAGGGTATGGATGGAAAATTAGTTGGCATGGTCTCCTCACGGGAGCCTTTATCCTGGAGGGCATATGTTGATGGCCTAGCAAATCAAAGGGGCTCCAAACTAGGGCTGGTTCTAGTATCTCCTGAGAAAGTCACTATTGAGAAGTCCTTGAGACTAGGCTTTTCGGCCACAAATAACGAGGTTGAGTATGAGGCTCTATTGGCAGGGATGGCCATGGTTCAAAAAATAGGCAGGAAGACAGTAAAGATATTCTCGGATTCAAGATTGGTTAAAGGCCAGGTGAAGGGGGAGTTAGAGGCCAGGGACGTAAAAATGCAAGAATATTTGAATCAAGTTAGGCGCTTGCGATTAGAGTTTGAGTCTTTCAGTTTGTTGCATATCCCTAGGAATGTAAACACACATGCTGACTCTCTAGCCACTCTGGCAACCTCCTCGGCACAGGGTTTACCTTGGGTCATCCTTGTTGAAGACTTATGCAAGCCTACTGAGGTGAGGAAGGAAATGGTTCATATCCATCAAATCAGGATGGGGCCTAGCTGGATAGACCCTATAGTGCTATTCCTTAAGGAAGATATCTTGCTTGGGGAGAGGTCAGAAGCTGACAAGGTGCGAAGAAAGGCTCCTCGATTTTGGCTGTCCGAGGACCAAAAATTGTACAAACGCTTTTTCTCTAGGTCGTACTTGCTGTGCATACACCTTAAGGCATTAGAGCTACTTCTAGAGGAATTACATGAAGGGATTTGTGGAAGCCACACAGGAGGCAAATCCTTGTCTCACAAAGCCTTTACACAGGGATATTGGTGGCCGAACATGCAGAAAGAAGCACAAGAATATGGGATATTGGTGGCCGAACATGCAGAAAGAAGCACAAGAATATGTGAAGAAATGTGACTAGTGCCAAAGATTTGCCCCAAATATTCATCAACTAGGAAGGGTCCTTAATCCTCTGTCCAGCCCTTGGCCCTTTGCTCAATGGGGCTTAGATATTGTCGGACCTTTCCCTAAGGCAGCAGGGAATAAGAGATATTTACTAGTCAGCATGGATTACTTCACCAAGTGGGTTGAAGCTAAACCATTGGCAAATATCAGGGGTGTGGATGCCAAGAGATTTGTTTGGAAAAACATTGTCACTCGGTTTGGGATCCCTTATGCACTCATCTCGGATAATGGACTTTAGTTTGATAGCAAAGCCTTTAGGAGTATTGTTGTAACTTGGTAATTACGAATAGGTATTCCACCCCGGCTTACCCACAGGGGAATGGACAGGCCGAGGTTGTTAACAAGGTCATAGTAGGTGGACTTAAGAAGAGGTTGGATGACATGAAGGGAAAATCAGTGGAAAAGTTGCCACACATCCTTTGGACGTATCGTACTACATCTTAAAGGTCCACTAGAGAGACACCCTTTTCAATGACTTATGGAGCTGAGGCTGCTATCCCTCTGGAGACTGGATTCCCAACACTGAGAACGAGTTCTTTCACTCCGAGCAACAATGATGGGTTGTTAGGAAAAAGCCTAGACTTAATTGAAAAGCGAAGAGAAAATGCCATGGTCCAATTGGCGTATTATCAGCACAAGCTTAAACAAGGGTATGATGCCAACGTGAAGCTAAGGCCACTAGCACCTGGAGACTTGGTATTAAGAAAGGTTTTAGGTACTGCCAAGAACCCAGTCTGCGGAAAGTTAGGGTCTGATTGGGAAGGGCCATATCGCATCACTTCAGTGGCTTGAATAGGTGCATATTATCTTGAAGATTTAGAGGAAAACGCTGTACCATGCCCCTAGAATGTAAGCAGCCTGAGAAGATATTATTATTAATGAAAGATTTCTTTACCATATTTTGGTTTGCCACGATATGTGTCACACATTCTACTACTTGCTCAAATATCAAACAGAACCTTGGTCATGCTTGGCTTCCCGGACCACATACCTTGAGTAAATTGATATATTAAGTTACTTTTCTAATTGTTAAACAGAACCTTAGTTATGCTTGGTCTCTCGGACCACATTCTTTAGGTAAATTAATACTTCAGTTCATTTCACTAAGTGTTAAACAGAACCTTAGTTATGCCTAGTCTCTCGACCACATGCTTTGGGTAAATTAATACTTCAGTTCATTTCATTAAGTGTTAAACAAATCCCAAGTTACACCCAGCTGCTCGGATCACTTGCCTTGAGTAAGTTAATGTTCCTAGTTATTTGCCTAAGTACATGGTCATTTTTCCTTATTATTTATACATGCTTAATTTGTCTGAGTTAGCAATAGTGCACTACTGATAGCTTTAGTAAAGTCAGGGTGGCAATAATCCACTACTATCAACAACATCATCAGTTCTAAGTCCCATTGGGGGGGGGGGGGGGGGGAATAACAACTACACTAATCATAAAATAAATATCATAGAGGAAGGAAAGATTCATGAAGTAAAAAGTGCAGCCCTTCTATTAAATAAAGGAAAATTACATTATATACAATGGCAAACTGCCACTACCAAAAAAAAATAAAAAATAAAAAAATAAGGAAAACTAAATAGAATCCTAATACTAAGCCTTGGCCTTGGGAGGAGGAGGGTTTTCTTTCTTGCTTGGCTGAGAGACAGAAGCATCTTTGGCCTTAGGATTAGCTTTCTTGGATCTGGCCTCGGCCTTTTTTGCCTTTACTGCAGCATCCTTGGCCTTGGCCTCTGAGGGGGGCTTGGTCTCCTTGCCCTTATCCTTGGCCACCTCAACTCCTTGAACTTGATCACCAGCTTGGCTGGATCCTTTGAAAGCCTCGGGGGGGGGGGGGGGGGGGTGGGGGTGGGGGGAAAGAAAGGCTTGAGTAGTCTGGTGTTGCTCAAAGGATTCTGGGATGAGGGCAGAGGGGGATAGGAGGGCAGTTGGGGCTTGTCGGATGTTGGGATGATAGTACACGCTCCGAGCTTGCCTCCACTCTGAGGCAGCAGGGACCCGTGCAAGGTTGAGGGCCTCTGTCCACGTTTCCTTGCAGTAGTCCTTGCATATCTCGGCCAGCTCCTCAGCCAGTCGAATCTCAATTTCTTCCACTCTGAGATTGTAAGATGCTTGCCTCGAGGCCTTTGTGGCTTCCTTGACAGACCGAGCGGCGGCTTTGACCTTCTCCACCTCAGCTTTAAGGTCTAAGACCAACTGTTTCTGCTTGGCTAGCTCTATCTCAGTGAGATAAAGCTTTTTGTGTTGGTCCTTAACTTGGTCCTGGGCATTCTTCAGCCTAGCCTCAGCGCTCCTCCTCACCCTCTCCTCAGCAGTCATCTAAGTGGCCAGCTCCTGGTTTTCTTGCTTCATGGCCCCCAAGGACTTGTTGGCCTCAGCACGGAGGTTGGCCTTAACCTTGGCCTTGTTCCAAGCGTCTTTGACCAATTCCTCAGCTATAAAAACCAGGGTGCCCCCTTTGGAACTCCTTGATGGACGCGTTCTAGGGGATGGTAGCACCCTCCAACTCTAGCCGAAAAGCCTAGATGCATTGCTGTTGGCGCACCTCGGCCCCACCGGGTCCTCCCTACTGTTTACAGGGGAGGCCCATTTGTCTTTGGCAGCCTTTTGCTACTTGGCCCCTTTTTGAGGGACCATCTTACCTTCCTCCACCTCCTACACCTTCCTTTTCTTCTTTAAGTCAGGATTGGGAAGCAGGTCGACTGTGGTTATAGGGAAAGGAGGAGGAGGGAGGAGATTAGTAGGAACTTGAGATTTAGGGGCCTCCTTGGACGACAACCCTTTATTCCTCCCAACAAGGAGGTCTTTCAGGCCTCTTCTTGGGTTCAGGTTCATCTCTTCGTCTTCCTCGGAGTTAGGGTCTACGCGGGAAACTATGAGTTTGGGGGAGCGAGCTGTGGAGGCGTTGTCAAGCTCGCCCTTAGAGTCTGAGATCTCAACGGGCAATTCTTGCACCTCTCCTTCTTCTTCGAGGTGAAATTAATCTATCTCAGCCTCTAAAGATAGGCGCGAGGAAGCAATCTCTTCCCTCGGGGTCATTGCTTTAGGGAGAGCACGGTGGAGAGGAAGTTCGATTGGAGTAAGGTCTTCTTGAGCTAGAAAATCGGGCACGGAGACGTCTATCCAGCGAAGTCTAGGGTCGCCTGCCCTTATTGCGTGGCCCACTTCCTAGAAAGAATCCGAGATTGGTTCGAAGTCCAAAATGAGGTGGAGCGCTCTCAGCTACCTGTCCTCACCCATGAACACCTCGGACCTTTAGACTTTGTTAAGATATGCGACGTTGTCCAGACTGAGGCGGGGTGCTACGTGCCTTTTATCTGCAAAAACAGCCGAGGAGCAAATCATGGTCAGACCAATAAGACCCATTACCAAAGGAAAACGAAATATTAAAAGAAAGTGTGGCAAAGCTAAGAGAACTAAATCTTGTGCCAAGGGACCTAAACCTAGGGTACCCCACCTAGCTCTCCCTCTCGAGTTGGATAGTGAAGACTATCGTGCCATTCCCTAGAGGTGATTAAGTAGTCGTCCTTCATGCCCTTGTTGGACTTGGGAAGACACGATATAAGCCTAACAACGTTGGACCGAGACTTGAGGTAATATCCCACATCAGCGAGGGAATGGCACTCGTACATATGAACGACATCGTGTCATATGAGTCTCAAGCCCATCTGCTAATTGAGAGCATCTACACTACCTAAGACTCTAAATAGGTTGGGAGCGCACTAATGGGGACACAACCTATGGTTGATTAGGTAGTCTCGGTTCACCCTACCTATGGGAAGCGTCATTCCTTCTTCTATGAAAGCGATCATAGGAATGATAACCTCTCCTTCTTTTCTATCTGTAACTATTCGATCTGGGGCACAATACCGCGGGGCTACTCCCTGTGGAATATGGTACTTGGCCCTGAAGCCCTCCATACCGGTAGGAGAATCTATTAGGTGGTTGAACCTACCCATCTAGGCAAACTAAAGGGATGCGAAAGAAGTTTTCAAAGAAAGGAAACGAAGAATAGAGGGCCAAGGAGATTGGCCGAGGAGAAAAGAGCTTAAAGAAGTAGAAACTTACGAGAATAAGCACATGTGTTGATCCTTGAACCTTTAAAAGATTTAAAGATTTTTTAGGAAAGGGACTTGGAAGATTTGGAAACTTGGGAAGCTTTGAAGGTTTGAGAGTTTAGGATTTCCGGAGAGTTTGAAGACTTGTAAAATGAGGAAAAATGATTCCCTCGGGCATCTTATATAAGAGGTGAAATTGAATGGGAGTTATCCCACTCAAAGTTCAAGGAGAAATGCCAACCGTAGAATCCACATCTCACCGTAGGATACGGGGAACATAGCACCGCCTGGAGCATTTAATGAGACATTGCAAGCTCCAAAGCATCAGGGACAGTTATGGGACACACGAAGCGACATTCTCACATGTGGAAATCAAAGGAACATGAGGGATTTATTATTTAAACATCAAAACCCCACTTTTCTCCTCAGATAGGAAGAGAAAACTAGAGTTTTGAGGGGCTATTGTGGGGTCATAGGCCCAAATATATATTGGGCCTTGGGGCTTATCTGAGGAGGCACAATGGTCCGAGAATAGATCAATAGTGAGGAAGAAGTAAGATTTTGAACTTCACAAGAAAGCTATGACTGTAAAGGTTGGGAGAGGTAGGCCGAGGAGGAGTATCTCCTCAGCTAAATGAAGAAGGGGTCAGAAAGTGTGTTTTGTCGTTTGGAATGATGTTCCAGGAGTTTATATTGATAAGGATATGCACTGCTAATGTACAGGACAAATGGGAGCTAAGAAGTATCTAAGAAAAATCTGTTACCACCACATTGAATGCTCTGCAGCTAACTCCCTGGCCGCATTTATGTGGAGAAGACCTTTGAACAGTGCTGCCTTGGTCGTCCCAACTCACAGAGGGACTGTGAGGGTGTCCGATGGGATAAGCACTCAAGTAATGGCTTGGACGATCGACAAGTGGAGGGCCAAGATCATTCAAAGGGAGATATATAATGTAAGGGACACCTGAGGAAAAGGGGATCGAGAAATTGAGAAAGAAACATTGTAGCAATCCAGAATTGAACTTGTAATCAAGCTTGAGATTCAGTAAGAACTAATCTCCTCGGACTGAGCCAAGGACGATTTTACTTAGAATAAACTAGTCTATCTATAGTTTCTTGTCATATGAATCCACTTTGTTTGTCGACTAATTTATTAAAACCCAGTTTTCCAACCCACTCTCTACAAATTCATTGTATTGGATTTTTTGGGCCTAAGTTCATTTATCATTTGGGCTAGGGACTCAAATCTTGTCCTTACATCTAATTTTTTATCATTTGGGCTAGGGACTCAAATCTTGTCCTTACATCTAATTTTAAGTTTTATACTAGCATTAATTTTTATGTCTTTAGTCTTTATTGTAATTTGAAATTTCTCTTCATTTATGTTAGTCTTCTATAGAATTTGTTGTAATTTGAAATTTATCAAATCTTTGTTAATATTGAAACCTATCCAGTCTTTTTGAAAAATATAACTATTGAAAAACATTACCATTTGAAAAATATGACCCTTAAAAAAAAGGCTATTGAGAAAATATAATTGTTGAAAAATTTGAAAATGTTATTGTTGGGAAATTTAAAAATGCTGTTAGGAATTTGAAAAATTATAGTTGTTGGGAATGAATAAAAAGAGATTAAAAAAGAATAAAAAAAGATTAAAAAAAGAATAAAGAAAGAATGAAGAAATAATATTTAAATGAGATGGAGAAATGATAGAGAATCTGCTGGAAAGTGTATTTTAAAAAGTAGGTATGTAAAAGACAAATATCACTATTTACTCTCCAAACTGTACACAAATTTAGATAAAATGCTAGTATGGCACAGACAAAGATGACAGTATGACACCCTCTATGACGGATAAATCTATCTTAACTTTAAGCCTTTTCTTTTTAGTAATTTTTGACTTTTAAGCCAACGTCCATAATTTAGTGAATTTTCAAATGTTAGAAACTGACATGTGAGTCAAATTTGGACCTTTTCAATAGAGTTGTGCTAGGATCACAAAAAATGGCACAATTTTGTGTTACAATTCACCACATGACAAGTTGTGACTGAGGAAGGAGTGTCTATGGGCTATGTGAGGACATACCTTCACCAATCACAACTCGCCATGTGGCGAGTTATGGCACAAGATTGTGCAATTTTCGTGATCCTAGCATTTTCCTTTTCAATATGCAAAGTTATTTCTTGATGTGATCGGCTTGATTTGTTTATGAGTTTAACTGCCATGTGAGTCAAATTTGGACCTTTTCAATATGCAAAGTTATTTCTTGATGTGATAGGCTTGATTGGTTTCTGAGTTTGAAAAATAAATCCCTAACTAAAAACCTTAGAATTCTGGGTTTTATAAATTTTAGCATTTAGTAACATAAAAAGTCACTTTATAGTATTTAATATCTCACTTTACAATATATTAATTTCTATTTTTTTACCACTTCATTTAATTATTCTTTATTTTTTTTTCTTTATATATATATGTTATTCTTCTATTATTTCTTCTCTCTCTCCCTCTTTATCTCTCTCTCTTTCTCAACCCAACAATCCTACACACTGACAACCGCCACAATACCAACAATAACCACAATACCAAAACCCAATTACACTCAACAACCACCACAATACCAATAACCACCATATCCAAAACTCAAGCATTACCAACAACCACCACAAACCCACCACCCACAAACCCAATATATAAACCCAACCACCCACCAAAAACCCACCATCCATACCACAACCACCACAAACCTACCAAATCACAATATCACAATATAAATTCACAACAAATACCCATGAACCCACTAAATCACAAAATTAGATCACCCCGTCGAAATCAAACCACAAAACCCACCAAAATCAGATCACACCCACCAAAATCAAATCCCAAAATCAGACACACTTGCCAAACCACTATCTCCGAGACCCATGAAATCAACCTAGACCCACACTCTCTGAACCACCATAGAACCTAGCTAAAATCAATTCACAACAAAGACCCACGAACCCACCAAATCACAAAATCAAATCACCTCGTTGAAATCAAACCACAAAACCCACCAAAATCATATCACACTGTAGCCCACACTTGTTGAACCACCAAACCATGAAATCAACCTAGACCCACAAAATCACGAACAAGGATGATCCACCACCACCCACGAAATCAACTTGACCTACGGAGAGAGGAGAAAGATCAATAGTCAAAGAAAGGAATTACGTATTGCACCTGATGCAATACCTATGAATGGCTGAGATTAATAGTTGCAAAAAGCAACTTTCAATCTTAGTCATAAGCCATTGATTAAAAATGTTAAGAAGAAGTTAAGAAAAGTAAAAAGTAAAAGTTAAAAAAGTAAAAAGTGAAAAAATATTGTGAGAGAAGGTTGGGTGAATTGCACCCAGTATTGCACCAGATCCTAATCCCAAAGAAAGAGAGTGAGAGTCAGAAAGAAAGAGAGAGGAGATAGGCAGAAAGAAAGAGAAAGAGAGAGGAAATAGAGAAGGAGAGGCACGACACAAGAGAGAGAGAGTGAAAAAAAAAAAAATACTAGCAACTTGCTATAGAAAGGTGCTTTTAGTTTTTGCACCTTTGATACAGTGGAGCTCAAGGAATTGTTTTTAGGATGGTCATTAAGAAATTTAAATTATGCAAAATCTAATAAATCAATAACTTGAATATTTGCTACAATTGTGAGTCGAATCACTAAGGAGAGTAAATTGTTGTGATTGTAAAGCCAAAAAGAATATAACTGCTGTCATCATTAAGGAGAACTGATAACCACAATATTTTTCTTGGTACCATTTTTTAGGAAAAAATGAAATTTGAGATTATTTTTTATTGAATAGGTTGAATGAGCTACAAATTTGAATGTTTAGTGATTTTTATCTTTTTGTTTTATAGTAGGTTGATTTTTATCTTTGGTTTTTGTTTGTTGTTATTTGGGCTATTATTTATTGTTGTTATTTAAGTTTTTTATTTTTTTTTTCATTTTATAAAAGGGATTAAGGATTATGTTTGGGGGGCAGAATTACTTTTGGAATAATCCTATGTCCACAATATTTTTACAAAACATCTTACGCAAAAAAATGTTATTGGTGGGGAAAAAAATAATATTAGTGTTGAGCCTAAATTAGAATCAATAACAGCTTACCACATCGGATTTGTTGTAAAATTATTGTGAAAATGTTGTGAATGTAGCATTATTTTTATTTTTGTTGAACCTAATTTTTTGTAATTCTCAAGGTAAAGTGTTCAACATTTTTATTAGGGTGGTCATAATAAGTTAGTTTAACATATAATTCTTTTTTGGCTAGTATATATATGCAATTTTTGCGAGTCAGGGTGGTCTTGTGACCACCCTGGCTTGCATGTAGACCCGCCAGTGCTTTGATGTAGAGCATGTTTTAGGGTTTTAAGCTATAAAATAGCATTTTAGCATTTTCACATCTTTGATGTGAATGCTATTATGGTTTAGTAATCAGTAGCACTTTCTAATCTTCTTAGTAGATAAACAATTTTTTTTAATAATTATAATTTGATAGTTAAAACGATGAGGTAGAAATTGAATCCTTGATGATTTGAAAAGACAAAAAGGTGTCAATTAATTGAACTAGCATGTAACTCTATTCAAACGCATGGATGCATTTAAAATTAAACAAAATTTTTATTATAAAAATATAAATAATGAGACACTTTAATTTTTTTTAAAGCATGTAACACATGCATTCATGCATACATATAGATACATTTAAAATTAAACACAATTTTTATCATAAAATATAGATAATTAGTCAAATGATTTTTTTTTTTAAATAAACGTAATTAGTTACATATTAAAATTCTTATCTAAATTTAATACTTATGATTATTTTTTTTTCTAATTTTTAATAAGATAGAACGTGTGGTGATTTTTGTTATGTGATGATTTTTATTTTATTTATTTTTTGAGAAACATGTGGTGATTTTTATTGAGTATATGTGATTGTTTATTTTTTATTTTTTTAAAAAATTTATAGTTTATTAATATTAGATTCTTAGTATTTTGCACTCATTAACTCACTTGACACAAATATTAAAAAACTTAAGTAAACACATGGCACAACCTTAAGTGGATAATTATGGTATAGTTCCCACATAATTTAGACACATGGTGCAAAATTGGATTATAATTTCAAATTCTAATTCAATTTTCTCTAAGATTTACCTATTAATATATATATATATATATATATATATATATAGAGAGAGAGAGAGAGAGAGAGAGAGAGAGAGAGAGATCGAAAATGTGTTAAAAACACAAGAGTTGTTTAGACCCCCAAATTAAAGATTACGGCTCGATTGTTTTTACTCTAACTTGTATAAAGTGCAGAAAAGAGTAAATGCGAGCGGATAAAAAAAAAGTTACTCTAACCCATAATCATTAAACACAATAGTAAAATGAAAGGTAAAAGAGTAGGGAAGAAGAATGCAAACACAAAATAAGACGCCAATGTGTTATCGAAGAGGAAATTGAAGTACTTGATGTAAAACCTCTCTGTCGCCCTCCAAGTGGTAATCGATCCATTAGACAATCAGTTGGGATACATGGGTTTGCAAGAGACCCTCCAAGTCTAATCTACCTGATGCACCTAAGCCCTCTAAACTCCTACTCCAATAAGGCTTCTCGGAATTGTGTCTTGTCTAGCTCTCCGGATCCCGTAATACGCCTGATTGCATCCATCAAAGCCTGGCTTCTTCCAATGTTTCCCAACACCACCAAAACCTCACTAAACACTCTGAAAGGGTGCAGTAAGTGTTTGGGCTATCAACCTCTCAATGGTATGGAAATGGAGAGGTAGGTGATAGGCCACAAACTGAATGACCCATTGAGATAGAAATTAATTAATTAATTAGTCAAGTTATTAATTAATCAATTTATCATTCAAAAGCGTGGTAGCACAAACAAATCACCAATAAACAAAATATGCAGCGGAAAATAAAAGACATGGTGATTTGTTTACGAATGGGGAAAACCTAACGGCAAAAACCCCACCAGGTGATTTTTAGGTCACCACTCCCGAAACTCCACTATTATCACAATAAGCGGTTACAAGTAAAGGAATCCAAGTACCTTACCAACCTACAGTTGAACCCTTACCCCAATACCCAATTGGACTTGTTCTGTAGTGACAGTTCCCCTTTCAGATGCATGACTCTAGTACGTGACTAACCAATTACGCGGATCCCAGTATGTGACTTCAATCACCAACTAAGAAGTTTGTTGGTTGCAAAGTTCTTTAGTTCATCCACACGATAAAGATCAAGAAGATGTTTAGTCACAAAACCCTACGGTGCACATACACAGCAACTTCTTCAAGAGAAAGAGATGAACTAGGGCAAGAATTTCGTCTCCGGTCACAATTTGTTTAAACAGAGTTTGCTCAAAGTTTGTGCAACTTGTGAACACTTTGACGGCCCTTAAATTGATCCTTTTATATGTCTAGGTTTAGGAGAAAAGAAGGCCCAAAGATATATTCACGGATCCCAAGAAAATCAGATTGAAATTCTGAAAATCTTAAACCTCGAGAGATAGCAGGTGTCGAGCAGGTGTCAAGCACACCGAATGTAGAACAGCTTCCTTAAGCTCGATAGATGCAGCTATCGACCAGCTGTCGAGCTTTAATGATTTTGCACTCTGAACTTGTTTTCTTGAACAGACTTGAAAGATTCAATACTTGATCTTGAAACAAGGTTTCTTGAAGTATTTAAAACATCCTAAATCTACCCAAATACAAGTAAAGTGCGTTTTGTCAAAGGATAAGCCAATTATATAAAATCATGACATATGTTCTTAACAAGTGAAACACATATGTCCTAACAGTAGGAGTTGAGGAAAATCCACAAGCAATTGTGTAGAGAATTGTGGGCATAATAATCTCTAACTCTCAAGGTTTGTGGTTAGGGTTTTCTCTCAAAAGCACTCCTTAACATCTGTGGGTAATGGGGGTATATATAGTGTGGGTACAGATAGTGTGTATCAGAAATGACAATCTGGCAAAACAGAATGTTTCTCGGGTGTCTCGTGAGAAGGCCTTACCCGCGAGATACTCGCAAAAACCAGCTATCTCCATCTTGTCTTGACTCTTCGCATTCTAGTCAGGTGCAGGGCATATGCTTCACTTTGCGGGAAGCTTACTTGAGAGCTACCCTCGAAAACACTTCAATCTTCAATTTTCCTTGAGTCTTCACACTCTCTCTCTCACACACAACCCTTACAATGAAATCCCACAAATAATACAGGGTACATAAGATTGAATATAATTACAATCAAATTTGGCACGGAATAAAAGCCAACAGAAACATAGTTGTAAATTATAACTTTACAGGGAAAAGTCAGCCTTAGCGTCTAGAAATAATCATGAATACTTCAACTAGGAGCAATATCCACAATAGACGTGTATAGGTTTTAAAAACTATTTTATTTTATTTTATAATTTGATAGTTACCAAAGGAAAGATTTGAATCTTAGTTGTCTTATCCGTATTAGACATGTATAGGTTTTAAAAATTATTTATTTTATTTTATAATTCGATAGTTACCATGGGAGAGAAAAAAATTGAATCTTAATTGTCTTAGAAACATTAAGAGATGCTTGAGTTTTATTTTTTATTTTAATTTGAGATCAAAATCCTATTCTATCTTAATCTAAGTGTATATGTATATGAAACTCTCTTTTGGAAATTTAAATCCCAATCTTTACCCACCCTACCCCACAAGAAGTTTTACTTATAGACTGACTATCATGTCAAAGGTCACATGGATGGTTCCAACCAGTTGAGTTACAAAACTTTTGGCTTCTCCCTAGGTAAACTTCCCTCAATTCATGCTTTATTTATTTTTAAGAAAAGAAAAAAATCCCCTTGCAATAATGACTCTGGTTGAATTTTCTCAAGCAACTTTTCTGTATTCTGGAACTTTTGGATTGTATTTAATGACCATCGGGTAAGTTTCTTGGTACTGTCAAGGATTTAGATGTATGGCTATGGATTTAGAAAAGTTAGTGAGAGTTTGACAGATATTGATAAATAGATTTATAGGACGTCCGAGCATTTTGTCACAACTTACATATGTGTTGATTGTTTGTAATGTTTCAAAAAAATGAAAAAATAACTTACTTTTATGATTCTATGACCAAGAACAACAAACAAAACAAAATTGTTTTTTTTTTTTTGCTTTTTTTTTTTGGGTTATAATTTTACATGTGCAACATTAGAGAAATTTTTATTTTTATTTTAACAATTACAATGAGGGAGAAAGATTTGAACTTTGGATATTTTCGTTTGAAGTACAAAGAAGTACCCATTGAACTACAAGATCTAATCAAAACAAAAATGTTCAAAACATAAATGGAGAAAATGGGCTTTTGCCCTTTTTTTTTAAATTATCCAACAAAATGCCCCATATCTGAAACTATTTAGGGAAATGCCCATGTTTTGAAACTCAATTTTCTAAAAATCGAGTTTCAATTTAAAACTCGATTTTTGGACAATCAAGTTATTGTGAACTGAATTTTTTTTTTTTTTTTTGAACTTGAGTTCCATGTGAAGTACTCGAGTTCATGGAACTTGAGTTCCTTGAAAAAATTCAAGTGGAACTCGAGTTCCAGAAAAAAAAAAAAAAAAAAAATTATATGTTCATGTTCGCTATAAATCAATGTTCCAAAAATCGAGTTATACATTTGAAATTTGATTTTTAGAAAATCGAGTTTTAAAACAGGGGCATTTCCCTAATTAATTTCAGACATAAGGCATTTTGCTGGATATTTTAAAAAGAAAGGGCAAAAGCCCATTGTTGCCAAACATAAATTATTAAGAGTTGCTTATAACCAAAACGGGCCGTTTAGGGAAAATTCACACTTACCACTAAGGTGCAAGAAAAAAGTCCTAATTAATTACCTAGTTAAGACACATAAAGAGAAAACAACGATAAGACTCGCAAAGTTAGCAACTATTAAATGTCAACTAAAATTTGATAACTTATCTGCCTGCTACACCTGCACCAAGTTCCCTGACCAATCAACTACAATAGTTTAGTCGAACATAGTGTTTACACAAGAATCTTGTTTTTACAAGGTTTGGAAAAAATGGTTTGTAGACAATTTTACTGCCAAACTAGCCGCAAATCCACACAATGCGTGGGAATGTATAATTATATTTTAGTTAAGGTATAATATATAATTTGTTCTCTAAATTTTGTGGAAAATAATTTGTTCTCCTAAAAACTTAAATAATTTCTAAAATTATTTTTTCATTTATTTATCTCAAAAAATATATTATCATTTTATTATTTGGATTTATTTGATTGATAATATTCATTTTCAAGCAGTCCATATTTTGATAAATTATGTTATCGTGCGTTATGTTTTTCCTAACTTGTTTTTCTTGTACAACTAAATTGTTTGAGTTTCAAATATATCATTCAAAATTTCCATTCTCTTAAAAAGAGATTATTATATTTATAATTTTCCTTATCGTAGGAGTAGTTTCAAACTATTGATTGAGTTTTGTTTACTAATATAGATACATGAAATTAGAACTGCATATTTCTTAGACATTCCTAAGTGACTATATTATAAATTTAATATTTAAAATAATATGTAGGAAAAAATTAGACTTCATGTCTAAAATTGAACACTTCACCTATTGAAATGAAAGAAAATAATCAATAAAACATAAAGAGAACATGATCTATTTTTTTGTTTTGATTACATACACATTTATTTATTAAGATTTAATTACCTTTAACTAGATCTTCATATCGCATTTTTGTTATTATACTCTTGTTGAGCCTTTTCATTCGTCACATCATTGGCCACATCATTATTCTTTTTAGTATTTATTTTTTACTTTTATTTTTTTGAAAATATTAAATTTATAAATATATTGGCTTTACAAATTCATCTTAGACAATTTTAACTTTACATATTCATTTACTTTAATTTTAATGTTATAACTAAATAATAAATCAATGAAAAATAAAAATATTGTATATACATATTCATCTTGGGTGGTTTAATTTTAATAGTTGATAGACGCATTTAAATACATAGCCAACATTATATTTTGATATAATCCAAAATCTCACTTCCAAAATAACTAAGTATTATGTCCAAAAAAAAAAAAAAATCAAACAAAAACTAAAAGAGGGAGAGGGAAGACTTGTGACGGAGAACTTAAGAAATCAAACACACTACCAAATCATATTAACCCAAAATAGTATTATATAAAAAATACAATGATTATAAACCTAAAGTAAAGTTGCAAAAGAGAATATATATATATATATACAGAGAGAGAGAGAGAGAGAGAGAGAGAGAGAGAGAGAGAGAGAGAGAGAGAGAGAGAGAGAGAGAGAGAGAGAGAGAGAGAGAGAGAGAGAGAGAGAGAGAGAGAGAGTAATCAATTTTTTCGGGAGAGATAAAAAAAATAAAATGAGAAAAAGAAGCATCAACTAAAAAAATATTGTCATAAGTCAAACACCAAATTATCCAAGCCATGATATATAATAGAATAACATTATATTCTTGTAAACTATATTTATAAAATAAAATAACATTATATTTAGATATATATATATATATATATATATATATAGATTTGTACAGACTCATTTCTGGACTCTAAGTTATGATAGATTGCTTAGGTAAAAGATACCTATTATTGCATCAAGATTTGACCTTTGACTCCATAATCAATCACGATATAATTTGAGCAAATTTACTTGACTAATCAAGTTTTAGGAGCATCTCCATAGCCCATTGTTTGTTCTGTTTAGACTCCTATACACTCAGATTAGTTTAACCTAATTAATTAGCCAAGTAGTTACTTAGGTTAATTATTCAGATTTAGATTAAACTCATACAATTATATTACTTAGTGTGGAAAAGTAAAGAAAACAGTAATATGATAACCCAGAAACACCTAAATCATGTTTAAGCCTAAATCATACTTAAGCTCCTAATTTTGAAAAGAAAAAGGAGAAAAAAATTACCCTTAGGGGTATCAACATCTTGGTGGTAGTAGGAGGCCTGTATAATAGAGATGGTGACCCCTTAGATTCCTCTTTCTCTCTCTTTAAAATATTTTGTTAGTCTTAGGTCTTTTATTTTGGTAATATATAGTGAAACAATGTGTTTTATTTAACAATTTACAATATTTTTGTCCCTCTATCTCTCTTCAAGGCTTTATTTGGTTAGTTATTACTATTAGTCCTTAATTATTAATTTTTTTTGCTTTTTTTTAAATACAAAAACGGTGAGTATGCTAAAAGCCATGAAGAATAGAGAGAGGTGTGGTGTAAGCTAAGTTAATTAATGAGACAATAATGAGACAATAGTAAAATAATTTTTATTTTGAGGGGGCACAATAAAATAAGTTAATGTGAACTTTTGGGTAAAGGTAAAAAAAAAATAATGAAAAAGGTAAAAAAAAAGATGCTAAATGCAAAATTTTTAATACAAAATAGAAATTTTACTCTAGTCTAATCTAAGTGTATATATGTGTGAACTTCTCTCTTGGAGGCTTGAACCCCGGCCCTTTCCCCCTACACCCAACAAGCAGTTATACTTGTGGAGTGACCACCACACCAAGGGTGCGCAGTGGTACTAAATGCAAAATTAGAGCACCACTTTACAGGACCTCAAGCGCTTAGGTCTCTGCTTATATATATTGGTTTTTTTTAATGAACGGTGGAGATGCTAAAAGACATGAAGAATAGAGAAAGGTGTGGTGCAAACTTAGTTAATTAATGAGACATTAATGAGATAATAGTAAAATAAGTTAATGTGAATTTTTGGATAATAGTAAAAAAAACTTAATGAAAGAGGTAAAAAAAATGTTAAATGCAAAATTAGAGTACCACTTGGCAGAACCTCATACACTCTCTCATGAGGTCTTTGTTTATATATATATATATATATAGATATTTATATATATTGATTTAATAGTTATAACAGGTGAGATTGAACCCTAGAAGTCTTTTTTGGAAACATTAAGAAATGCCAATCAGTTAAGCTATAAGCCATTTGAAAGAATTCAAAGTTGGTTGACAAACATGATTGATGTAGTTTGTTTCTTTTCCTTTTTTAGAATTGAAATTTGCACATGTTTGATGTGATTTAATGAGGGAATACTGTGAATCTCAATCTCCTTGGATTGCGGTTCTCACAATTACAAACCAAATCAACCCACGCACAAGTATGCTTGAACCCCACAAAAATCACAGCAAGAACAAATAAACAGACCCAAGAAAAAAAAAAATCAGATTGAACTAGGAATCCAAACTTGCAACTAAGAAGGTGACAAACACAAAAAGATAACAAGCATAACACAAGACAACCTTGTTGCCAAGAACAAACCACAGTACAAACAAACAAATGCAAGAAGAAAACCAACCACCAATCAGCGCCCAACCTTTAAAAGAGACTACTCAACACCCAGTCGTGTGTACAAAGTTAACCATTATCATCTATCCCAAATGGTCACTTTCAACTGTGGACAATGGAAACTCAATAAAGGAACTAAGTTTTGAAGGCGGAGAGGAAGTATACAATGAAGGCTTTGGGGGCACGAAAACTTCAATTACTCCCTCAAGCATCTGTGTAACCTTTTTCATAGATGGTCTTAGGGAAGGATCTTCTTGAATACACCAAATTGCCACAATCACAAGCCTCTCTAGCCGCTTCATGTCATTGCTTGCCTCTTCATCATTTTCTATCAACTTATCTAATTTTTTATCTTTGTAGCAATTGTACGCCCAATCTATCAATGCCTCCCCTTCTTCATCTTGCAATGAAAACGCAACACTAGACTTGCAACAAATGATCTCAAGTAACATCACACCAAAACTGTACACATCAACCTTAACTGAAATAGATGCTTTCCTTAACCATTCAGGTGCAAAGTACCCAACTGTCCCTCTGATTCCTGTCCGAGCTGCTCGAGTTTGCTCAGCCAACAAAAGCTTTGCTAATCCAAAATCAGAAATCCTTGGTGTAAAGTACTCGTCCAAGAGTATGTTTTGAGGTTTTATGTCACAATGGATGATTTGGGTGTTGCACTCTTCATGTAAGTACATGAGGCCTTTTGCAATTCCAAAAGCAATCTGCACTCTTTGGTTCCAATGAGGCCTGGATATCCCAAAGAGAAACTTAGCTAAAGAGCCATTACTCATGTACTCATATACCAGAAGTCGGTGCTGCCCCTCGTCACAATAACCAAGCAACCGTACTAAATTCTTGTGATGAGTCTGACCGATCGTGCTCACTTCCGTTTTGAATTCCTTCTCACCTTCTTCTATCACCTTACCTAACTTCTTGACTGCAACAAATCTTTTAGAATCTGACGGAAGGACCGCTTTATAAACTGTTCCGAAAGCACCATTTCCCACTGTTTGCTTGAAGCCCCTGGTTGCTTCTTCGAGCTCTTTATATGTATAGCTTCTCACATTTGTTGCAAATGTGCTATCAATATTCCACGGCAATTTCTGCTTTTTATGGTACAAGTAGTAAACAGCCACAAAAATAGCTAAGAATAAAAGGATATTGAGGAATGCAGAGCCGCCAAGGAGTAGTGCCAAGACAAGTGTCTCAGAGTGGCCTTTCTTATTATCTGAACCATAACCTTTAGGTAACTTGATGAAAGATATTCTAGTAGTTGCTGAGCTTTGTCTTCCATTCGACAGTGGATACAGCTTCTTCGAACATATCTGACCAACATCTTCATAAACGACCACAGCACACAAGCAATCATCAACGCATTCTTGTATACACCTTGACTTGTTCATTCCAAGTCCTTGAAGAACTTGGTAATCTGAGGACTGCCAATCCGTGTTTTGAAGCTCTATAAAATTTACAAGCTCTTTATTTGCTTCCCATCCACTATCACAGCTAGGCAGTGCAAAATTTGGTTTACACCCTAACCAATTGTTGGATTGGTCCATGGGAGAAAACCCACTAGGACATTGGCAAAAAACAGCAATTGAATTATTTGCTGAAGTACAGATGCTGTTGGGTCCGCAGAACCCACCGCCATAATAACCAGCAAATGCAGCACAAATATCATCAGGAATGCCTTGCACTACTGTCCATGATAAAGGACAGTTCCCACAGCTTGTGGCGTCCTCATTTTTGTGGTGTTTGTACAGTCTGAAGATCCCATCATAATCAATTCTAGCCATGTGGTAGAAATTTTTATTTGAGCCAGGATCTCCCTTGGTAAGATTAAAGGTGCTGTTTGATTTTGCATCCTGGACATACAAGTATCCGGCCTCAGTGAACATCAACTTTGGTTCCCAGTCCATTGTATAGGTGGCAAAATAAGGTTTCTCAAGTATTCCAGATGGCATATTAAGAGAATAAAGCACGACATTGCCATCAGGCTGTAAAGAAAGTTGGAAGCGCCCTTCAGAATAATTTGTCAAAGATTGACGAGACCTGAGTGTGGTATTCACGTACAATATTTGGCCAGGCAAAATTGTATCATTAGGATCTTTGAAGCTCTCCCATACAGAATTATAATTCTCGTCTAGAATTACCAAGTTCCCGCTGTCCAGTATAGCTGCACAACTGGATTTGGAACCATTGCTTGGAGCCTTCCATAATTCATTGCCTTGCTGATCACTGAGAACTAACTCACTATTGCTATTCTTCTTCAGTACTGAACCAGGAGGTGCCGGTTCATTGCCATTTGCAGACCAAACTATGGTTTGGTCTTTTATTTTATTAAACCAAACTGCGAGCAAGAATTGATTTGCTGACTCATTACTTTCAAGAGGATAGAATCCAAAGGCAAATTCACCTGAAGGTGACTGGATCCTTGAACCAATTCCTAAAGGTGAATCCAGCGATATGGTACAGTTATCTCTGGTGTAGGTGAAAACAGTGGGAAGGAGATCAGGAAGAAGCAAAAGCAAAAGCAAGAGAGAACAAAAATGTGAAAGTGTTGAAGTAGTCATTGCAGTAGTTATATGGCTTAGAAAGAACCCGTGGCAACCTTTATATAGAAGAAGACGTGTTAGGTTTATTTATACCTTCTTCTGAAGCAGTTGTTCAAGTCTTGTGATTGAAATTTCCAAGAACCACTGTTCAAGTCTAGAAGCAACGAATACTTCAACAGTTAGCAAATGGTTTGGATTATTCGGGTCGTTCTATCATTGTCGTGGGTCCCTCCCTTTCATTACTTCAATGTGGATTGCTACGCGAAATTGCTATAGAACTTTTCCAACCATTTGTAATTTGTGGTTTAGTTAGACAACATCATGCTTTGAATATGGGAGTTATTAAGAGTAAAATTATAGTTTACTCAATTGATAAAGTCTTTTGAAATAAAATAAGAGATTTTGATTTTGATTTCTGCCTACATCATTTGATATATAATTAAAAAAAAAAATGATACTAACTATACTTTTAAATTCATAATATTTAATTTAAACTAAAAAATTTATTGTATTGTATCGGCATTTACTATTTTGATGCATAAAATTGTGGAGTTTTTCATTTTAGCTGATTTCTAGTTTCATGTCAATTCCACACGGTTCATTGACTTTATGCATTTCCTCTTCACAGGATGCACCTTGGACAAACATGACACCCTCCATGCTTGATCTTCTTATTTGATTTTAAGCCATTTTTTTAGATTCACATTTGGACTTTTAAGCTAGAAACGAGCGTGAGCAAAAATTGGACCATTTCAATATGCAATAAGTTATTTCTTGATGTGATAGTCTTGTTTGTTGCCGAGTTTGAAAAGTAAATCCCTGGCTAAAAACCTTATGGTTAAGTGATCAGTAGCACTTTCTAATATCCTCCATTGTACCATAGGTAAACTAGAATCCGAATTCCTCACTTTTATTTTATTTTTAAAATTTTAAAAAATCCCCTTGCAATCATGAATCTGCAGGTTGAATTTTCTCAAGCAATTTTGGTGTTTTCTTTTGGATCGTATATGGTGACCATTGGGTACTGGGTAAGAGGCTGTTTGGGTGAAAAAAAAATGGTCACTCATCACTCAAATATCATCACTCATCACTCATCACTTTATAACTCATTTCCTATCACTCAATAATCCCCAAATATCTCAAAACCTGGTTTGGCACTACCTCAGTTCTGTTTTTCAACTTCAAATGGTAGTTAAAAGTGACGGTCCTATCATTATCGGTAATTACAATTAATTTGAGAATATGTGTAAAGGTATAATGCATTATATATATATATGGAAAGAAAATGATGACATGACTAATGATATGGCTCAATAGAAGCGTAATAATAATAAATGATGCACATCATCTTTTAAATATTACATAGATATAGATATTAAATGGGCAAGGTGGGTGAATAAATGGGTCGGAGGCATGCTAAACTTCTAATTAAATTGTACTCTCTCAACCAGGGGCAGAACCAAGATTTTTACTTTGGGGGGTCGAGATAAAACTATTACATTGTTTCACAATTCAAGAAAAACTCAAAGTACCACACAGTCCGTCCACCCTCCCCCCCCCCCCCCCCCCCCCCACACACACACACACACACACACACACACACACACACACACACACACACACACACACACACACGTCTTAGATTTTTAATTCCAAAGTGAGTCAGTCTTAGATTTTTAATTCCAAAGTGAGTCATAACTTATATATATTGCATACAAAAGTTTCATTTCTACAAAATTGTCTTATATGAAATCTTTACATATTTCTAAACTCTATTGAGTATACAAAAGTTTTCCAATTTGCTAGTCATGTGTAACAATAACAAAAAAGAAATAAATATAAGTATTAACAAAACTAAACTATATTTACAAGAAAACAATAAATAAATAAAGAAATAAAGAAATAAATCATAAACCATAAGATAAACAAATAGAACTGAAAAGGGGAAGATCTGAAAAAAGAATTTTGTGCCTTCAAATAAGAATACTATGCTTAGGGGTGGGAAACGATATGCATAATTCCTCCTTTACTCCTTTATTTGATCCAAAGAAGCTAAAGATACCCATATCAAATGCAATTTGGAGACACTAATTAGATAAATTAGTTTGGATTTGAAGCTGAAATTCTAAAGTTGAAACAAGAGTACAATGAATTTTTTTGTGGAGTAGAATCTATATGTGAGTGAAGTGAAGAGGACTGGGCCACTGGGTTTGTGTAAGCCAAAGAAAAAGAATTTTGTTTGAGTTGTTGGAACTTAAAAAGGAAAGTGAGTTTCAACTTTCAACTTGTAAAGGTAAAAAAAAAAAAAAAAAAAAAAAGGGTTTGGGAAGAAGCTGATGAAGCTTCCAATGGAAGCCAATGCTAAAAGAATAAAAGTTTAAGCCGAAAAAAATGAATAGTGTGATTTGGGAATGGGAGAAAGAGACCTGTCATGTATATCTGGGTCCAATTATTTTCTTGTGGGAACCAAGTCTTTATAAAATGTTATTATCTTGTGTGGCGAAGTTTTTATAAAACATTTGTGAGTCCATATATTTATCCACTACTACTACTTAATTTTAAAAAATTTTGTATGAGCATGGTTCTGCCCTGCTCTCAAGCAGATATTTGTTTTTTTGACATATCACATATGTATCTAATTTGTACTCTCTCAGGCATGCAAATGTTTTATTTCTTGGATGTAACAATGTTTAGAATGCCACACATGACAATTTGTACCCCTCTAGCATTACTTAATTTTTTGGCCTTCTAAAAAGTGGAGGAAAAAAATATATTCAATTTACAACTTTTATTTTCTTTAAAAAAAAAAAAAAAAATCACTTCTTGACATCCAATTTGGGGGCCTCTGTTTAGTAGGGGGCCCCAGGCTATGACCTAAGCCCTTATCGTGAGATTGAAGCAATTAAGTGAATAAAGAAAATGTAGTCTTTTACTTTTATTATGTGGATGTAGGCGATGTGGCTGAATCATGTAAAATTCTTACTTTTTCTCTCTTTTCTTTTTTCCATACTCTATCACAAATTTCTACAAGATTGCAAGACCTAGAAAGTTCTTAAAAGTCGCTTCATTGCCTCAGTTTGTTCAAACTTCAAAGAACCATGGGATTCTTTATTGGCAGCTCTAGAATATTCAACAGGTAAATGAAGGAAAATTCAACATTTTTAGTTGGTTGTGCTTTTATTTCATATCATGTCACCTTCCTGGATATTTGCTTGTAATGAAAAGTCTCATTGTGGAGGGCTAACCTCCTGTCTTATACGCCAAGGTCAAAGACATGGGTTTTATCATATAAAGGAAGAGAGGGACCTGTCACCTTACTTAACAAGCACAAATTGAAATTGTGCTTCTTGTTGACAGTCGTAACCATTACATTAATTACTCTTTTAGGATATGTGGAAACTTGTGGGTTTAAGATTTTATGTTAGTTTAATTGGTAAAGTTTTTTGTGGTCGAATAAAAGATCTAAGGTTCAATCCTCACTTACGCTAAAAGACTAATTAGCATCTTAGTCTAATGATAAACACCAAAAAACCAATTATTTCATCGTCATGTCATGTATTTTAATAGGTTCATTCATCATATGAAAACATGATAACATGCATTAAATCATGGCATCGACTTGAATATGTCAAGTTAGATTATCTTTAGGATGAGGTTTCATGTTATTTTGCTATGAGTTTTGCCTCCTACATTTTATTAGAGTTTTTATTTTATTTTATTTTATTTATGGTTAATCTTCTTATATTTGTGAATCAGTGTGTTTAGAATTTAAATAAATTCTTGTTTCATCAAAATTTTGAGGTGAACCACATGAAATGATGTTGTACAGACTTTACATCAGGAAATTTCCAGCATGTTATTTTATTTTTGTGTCACATGAAATAATGAAAAACTAAAAATATAATATGATTTTCTTTCGTACATATCATTAACATTTGATTTCCTATACATTAAATGAGTTTCTGCATTTTTTCCCTATGTAACATGAAAACATTCACATGAAATGATTTAGAATTGTTTGAGAAGGTCAAAATCCCAAATTTGCTATGAAATTTGTCTTTTAAATGAAAACCATGGCACCTCCTCATACAACATGTAGGAATTTCATTTAGGATGTGCATTTTAATCTCTTTACATTTTCACGCATTTTCATGCATTTCAATATTACCTATGTATCTTAGGATAGGTTGCATTAATTACTTGATTGTTTTTCATTTTCCTTTTATATATTAGTGACGAACACTCTTTGTTGTAAATGTTGAATGCATTGGATGTTATTTTACTGAATTTTCTAGGTTTTAATGTAATTGTGTGATGGAAAGATAGATTGTTTATATTGGTCATTGTACCTCTAACACCTTTTTACTTCATAACTTAGCCTCTCAAGTTTGTCTAAGGAATGTAGATATGTAGATTAGGTTTTATTCAATGTAATTTCTTGCTTTCGATATTTTTCATTAAAATGCAACGAGGACATGAAATCTGTATTTTCCTTTATATTGGATTGTGTTTAGAACCGAAACCATGTAATTTTTTTTATAGATACTTTTATAATTTATTTCAATTTTTTTTTGTAAAATTTATTTTGAGGCTTTTGTTAATTTTTTCTTTAGCATAAATTAAAGTAAGTTATATATCCACAACTGATCTCCACCATGATACTCGTTATTGAGGTATACTAAGAATCTCAGTCTCCTTGAGTCTCTCTGTTCTCACAATTACAAATCCAAATCAACCCAAACACAAGAAATCTTTAATCCAACAATAATCACGTAAAAATGATTATATAAACCAATAAAATAAAATCAGTTTGAACAAGGAATCCAAGCTTACAAATTACAACTAAGAAGGTGAAATACACCAAAGGATAATACGCATGAGACAAGAGAGCCTTATAGTAAAAAACAAACCGCAATGCAAGAGACAGGAAACCAACCACTATTGGCCAAATTCTGATACCATAATACAAATAAGAAAAGGTGTTACACCAAAACTTAAAAAAGGATGGCTATATTCAGTTGACACAGGTAGAAAGCTATAATTAACATGCAGAACATATCTGCTTCATAAAAATCCTTGAATTCACAAAGAGAATTTTTGAATCTACTAAAAACTATAGGAGAGGACTCTCTAAAATGTTATGAATGACAAAAACTTTATTCCAACCTAAGGAAATAACAACCCTAGCCTAAACCTAAAAGTTAGAAAATTAGATGAAAATAGATGTACAAAGTCAGCCATTGTCATATACCACAAATGGTTAACTATGGGGCAATCAAAACTCAAGATGTCCTATTTTTTGAAATGAAGGGGGAGAAGAAGTAAACAATGAAGGGCTTGGGGGCACAGAAACTTCAATCACTCCCTCGAGCATTTGTGTGATCTTTTTCATCGAGGGCCTCAGTGAAGGATCTTCTTGAATACACCAAATCGCCACAATCACAAACCTTTCTAGCCTCTTCATGTCATTCTTTGCCTCCTCGTCATCTTCTATCAACGTATCTAATTTTTTATCTTTGTAGCATTCATAAGCCCAATCTATCAATGCCTCCTCTTCTCCTAGTGCAAATGCTACACTAGACTTGCAGCAAATGATCTCTAGTAACATCACACCAAAACTGTACACATCAACCTTAACCGAAATGGATGCTTTCCTAAACCATTCAGGTGCAAAGTATCCAATTGTCCCTCTTATTGCTGTACGAGCTGCTCGACTTTGATCTGCCAACAAAAGCTTTGCTAATCCAAAATCAGCAATCCTTGGCGTAAAGTACTCATCTAGGAGTATGTTTTGAGGTTTTATATCGCAGTGGATGATTTGGGTGCTGCACTCTTCATGTAAGTACATTAGGCCTCGTGCTATTCCAAAAGCAATTTGCACTCTTTGGTTCCAATGAGGCCTGGATATCCCAAAGAGAAAGCTAGCTAAGGAGCCATTACTCATGTACTCATATACCAGAAGCCGATGCTGCCCCTCATCACAATAGCCGAGCAAACGGACTAAATTCTTGTGATGAGTTTGACCGATGACGCTCACTTCCGTTTTGAATTCCTTCTCACCTTCTTCTACCACCTTACCTAACTTCTTGACTGCAACAAATCTTTTAGAATCTGATGGAAGGACTCCTTTATAAACAGTTCCGAAAGCTCCTTTTCCCACTGTTTGCCTGAAGCCCCTGGTTGCTTCTTCGAGCTCTTTATATGTATAGCTTCTCACATTTGTTGTAAGTGTTCTATCAATATTCCATTGCGAATTGAGCCTTTTGTGGTACAAGTAGATAATAGCCACAATACTAGCTAAGAAGAAAAGGATATTAAGAAATGCAGAGCTGCCAAGGAGTAGTGCCAAGACAACTACCATAGACTGGTGTTTCTTATCTGAATCTATATTTTTAGGTGTCTTGATGAGAACTTTGCTAGTATTACTTTCTACATACATTCCATTGGACAGAGGATACTTCTTCTTCCAACATTGATTACCGTTACCTTCATAAATGACCACAATACACAAGCAATCGTCAAGGCATAGCTGTCTACACTCTGTCTCATTAGCCACGGTAACACGACCGTAATCTGTGAACGGCCAATTCACATTTTGAAACAGTTTAAACTCTATATTTTCTTTTTGCTTTTCCCATCCAATTTGGCAGCTAGGCAATAAAAAATCTGGTTTGCAGCCTGCAAAATTATTGGATTGGTCCAAGGGAGAAAATCCCTCAGGACAAATGCAAAATGCTGGTCCACTCCCACTTGAATCACCTGCGCTACGGCAATATCCGTTCGGTCCACAAAACCCACCTCCAACAGTAGCAGCATCACCAGTAAATGTAGCACAAATATCACTGGGAATGCTTTTCACTACAGTCCATGATGAAGAACAGCTCTCACTTGGGTTGCTCACCTTTCTGGTGTGGTTGTACAATCTGAAGCCACCATCATAATCAATCCTAGCCAAGTAGTAGAAATTTTCTTTTGAGCCTGCAGGACTTTCCTTGGTAAGGTTGTACACTCTGTTTGTTTTTGCATCTTGGATGTACATGTATCCATCCTCAGTAAAGTTCAACTGTGATTCCCAGTTCGTTGTGCCGGTGGCAAAATAAG
Organism: Quercus tomentella; assembly: GCA_028535165.1. NCBI lineage: Eukaryota > Viridiplantae > Streptophyta > Magnoliopsida > Fagales > Fagaceae > Quercus > Quercus tomentella. Next base: position 2,874,526 of record JAPQVY010000156.1, on the reverse strand, counting down.
CCTTCTCAAGGGCTTCAGATGGCATAGAAAGAGAGTAAAGCACGAAATTGCCATCAATCTGAAAAGAAAGCTGGAAGCGCCCTTTTGAATAATTTGTCTCAGATTCTCGAGACCTGAGTGTGGTATTCATGTATAGTATTTGGCCAGGCAAAATTGTATCAGTAGGCTCTTTGAAGCTCTCCCATACGGAATTATTATTCTGGTCTAGAATCACCAAGTTCCCATTGTCCCGTATAGCCGCACAACTGGATTTGGAATTCCTTGGAGTTGGAGCCTTCCATAACTCATTGTCTTCATGGTCATAGAGAACAAACTCATTGTTGCTAGACAGCCTAAGTTCAGAGTTTTCTGGTGCTGGTTTATTCCCATTTGCAGACCAAACTATGGTTGGTTCTTTTGTTTTGTAAAACCAAACTGCAAGCAAGAATTGATTTTCTTTCTCACTTTCAATAGGATGGAAACATCAAAATTAAAGTAAATGAACATGTAAAGTTAAAATTGCCTAAAATGAATTTGTAAAGTCAATATATTTATATAGTTAATATTATAAAAAATTAAATTTAAAAAATAAATATGATAAAGACTAATGATGTGGCGGATGAGGTAGCTTAATGTCAATGAGAGTGTAGCAACAATAATTGCTACACTTCAGCTTTTAGATATATATATATATATATATATATATATATAGATTACCTATTATTCCAAAAACTAAAATTGTTAGGAAATAATAAATTTAATAATAATTCTAACAGTATATAAGAGTGTCACACCCCAAGAATGTATAGCCCACTGTACTTGTACTTATTAGAATTTCAATTTTCACAAATGTGCAAGCATCTTAGTTATCAAATTGGAATGAAGTGGAATGAAATGCTCCGCTAATTAATGTGGCTCAAGAGAAGTGCAGTAACAATAAATGCTATGTTTTAATTTTTAGATATTATAAGTCTCGAACTCACATGATGAGTGAGAATATATAATTATTTTTAATATTAAATTTATTTTCTAAATTATGTTTGTAGATAATTTGATCTCCTTAAAAATTGAACAATTTATAAAAGTAATTTCTACCTCTCAATTTTTACAAATGTAAAATTTTATAATTTTAGGTATTTTGATTGATATTATTCTTTTTGAAGTGGTCTATATTTTCCTAACTATTATTATTATTCATTATATTTTCCTAATTTCCTTTGGTAGAACTAAAATTATTAAGTTTTAAATGTATTATTCAAATTTCTCATTCTCTTAAGAAGATTATTATCATAATCAAAACTCATCACATAATTAAAATTTATATTGCTCAAATAATTGATAGACACAATTAAATACAATCATTTATATTGTGTTTTGATATAAACTCAAATTCTCATTTCCAAACTAAAAAATAATTAACTCAAAAATAGATCAAACCAAAATTATATAGGGAGAGAGATGACTCGTGATGGGAAACTCAAAAAACACAACACCAAAACATATCAACCCAAAGTAAAGACATTAAAAAAAAAAAAAAAAAAAAAATTCATGAACCTAAAGTAGAGTTGCAAGAAAGAGTTAAAAATATAGGAGAGATAGCATAATCACATTTTTTTTTTTTTTTGAAGAGAATAAGAGAGAGAATAGCAAATTTATAGAATAAAATTTAATGAGAAGAATATTCAAAATGAAATGTATAGTTGTAAACACCAAATTATCCAAGTCATGCTATGTAATAGAATAATATTATATCATTATATTTATAATAAAATAGGATCACATCTAAAAATCAAAGAAAAAATGATAATAGATTTATTTATTTTTGGTTTATACTTACCCCAAAAAAAAAAAAATCACATTCTACCATTGTATTCATATCCATATAATAATGTAGTACTAGTATTCAATGTCAAGTTGAAGGATCTAGTTTCGCTCTTACTTAAAAAACCATGTCATTTTCATCAATGTTAAGAGATAGAGATCATAAAAATAAAAATTCTATTTATTTTTATTTTATACTCACCCAAAATTGACCGAAGTGGACTAAACTGGATTGGACCAAATGAACCAAAGTGGACCAAATTGGAACGAATGGACTAAATTGGATTGAGTTGGACCTAAATGGACCGAATGAACCAAAGTGGACTAAAATGAATCGAATTGGACCAAATGAACCAAATTGAATAAAGTAGGCTGAATTGGACAGAAGTGGACTGAATTGGACCAAAGTAGACCTTATTAGACCGAAATGGACCAAATTGGACCAAAGTGGGTATTTATTATCTCTATTTCTTGAAGTTGATGAAAATGTCATATGGTTCTCTAACTATGAGTAGAATCGGGTCCTTTAACTTGGCCTTGAACACTAAATTGGCATACGGATATGAATAGAGTGATGAAATAGGATTTTTTTTTTTTTTTTTTTCGGTAAGTGTAAACTAAAAATAAATAAATGGTGTCTTTGCACAACTTGTTTGCATTGCATGTATTTTCTATTATAAGTTACATTTAGGTTCAAGAATGTGTAAAGTCATGGTAGTTAAAAGTGACGGTCCTATCATTATCGGTAATTACAATTAATTTGAGAATATGTGTAAAGGTATAATGCATTATATATATATATGGAAAGAAAATGATGACTTGACTACTGATATGACTCAATAGAAGCGTAATAATAAAAAATGATACACATCATATTTTAAATATTATATAGATATAGATATTAAATGGGCAAGGTGGGTTAATAAATGGGTCGGAGGCATGCTAAACTTCTAATTAAATTGTACTCTCTCAACCAGGGGCAGAACCGAGATTTTTACTTTGGGGGGTCAAGATTAAACTATTACATTGTTTCACAATTCAAGAAAAACTCAAAGTTCCACATAGTCCACCCCCCCCCCCCCCCCACACACGTCTTAGATTTTTAATTCCAAAGTGAGTCATAACTCATATATATTGCATACAAAAGTTTCATTTCTACAAAATTGTCCTATATGAAATCTTTACATATTTTTAAACTCTATTGAGTATACAAACGTTTTCCAATTTGCTAGTCATGTGTAAAAATAACAAAAAAGAAATAAATATAAGTATTAAAAAAACTAAACTATATTTACAAGAAAACAATAAATAAATAAATAAATAAATAAATAAATCATAAACCATAAGATAAACAAATAGAACTGAAAAGGGGAAGATCTGAAAAAAGAATTTTGTGCCTTCAAATAAGAATACTATGCTTAAGGGTGGGAAACAATATGCATAATTCCTCCTTTACTCCTTTGTTTGATCCAAAGAAGCTAAAGATACCCATATCAAATGCAATTTGGAGACACTAATTAGATAATTTAGTTTGGATTTGAAGCTGAAATTCTAAAGTTGAAACAAGAGTACAATGAATTTTTTTGTGGAGTAGAATCTATATGTGAGTGAAGTGAACAGGACTGGGCCACTGGGTTTGTGTAAGTCAAAGAAAAAGACTTTTGTTTGAGTTGTTGGATCTTAAAAAGGAAAGTGAGTTTCAACTTTCAACTTGTAAAGGTTTAAAAAAAAAAAAAAGGGTCTGGGAAGAAGCTGATGAAGCTTCCAATGGAAGCCAATGCTTAAAGAATAAAAGTTTAAGCTGAAAAAAATGAATAGTGTGATTTGGGAAAGGGAGAAAGAGACCTGTCATGTATATCTAGGTCCAATTATTTTCTTGTGGGAACGAAGTCTTTATAAAATGTCATTTTCTTGTGTGGCCAAGTTTTTATAAAACACTAGCTGCGAACCCACGCGTTGCGCGTGATAATTATTTTTATGGTGGTTTTATTAAATTTTGTTTTACAATTTAAACTAATCTAATAATGAGTAATCTATTTCGTAATTATATTTTTATTTATTATAGGAACAATCATAAATGTTCATAAATGTAATATAGGAACAATTCAAAATACCAAAAAAACGTAAACTAAAAAAAATTAATAAAACTTGACAATGATTAATTGAACCAATATTAGGATAATTTTTTTTTTTTTTTTGATAATCTATTAAGATTATTTTCTTTGTAGAAATTATAATTTTGGCCACCCAAAACATATTATCAAATAAACAATTATTAGCAAAATCTAAGAATTAAATTTCTATACATGCATTGTTATAAAATAAAATTGCAAAAGTTAAAATTTGTCACCTATCCTATTATTTTCGTTTGGCTAACATTTGTTTTTCTTTAAATGAATGGAATTATAGAGTAATACAACTACTAAGAGTACTTTGTCTATCACAAAGGATTAGAAAATAAACAAAAATTAGTAAAGTCTCATAGTTTAACATCTAAATTGAGCACTATAAAAAATTATGATATATAACAGAATAAATACCAAATTATCTAAATCATGCTATATAATAGAATAATATTATATTTTTATATGCTATATTTAATTCTTTAGAACGCAATAGGGTAACATTTAACCCAAAAAAAAAAAAAAAACCAACAACAATTTAAAAAACAAAACTAAATCGCATTAACCCAAAATAGAGTTTTAAAAAATATAAAAAATTATCAACCTAAAGTAGAGATGCAAGAAAAATAAAAAAAATCCACCAAAAAATTTAGAGAGAGAGAGAGAGACATTTTTTTTTTTTTTTTTTTTTTTGTGAGGGAAAACTATGCATAGAATAGAAGAGATGGTAAGAAATTTATAGTAAGAGAGTGTGAATAAGAAGAGACAAAATAAAGGAAGATGAAGGAAAAGAGGAAGAAGGATATTAATGTAGAAGGTAGTGGGGAGATGAAAAGGTATGGGAGGGAGAAAGGTTGAAGAAGTGTAAATATTAAAAATAAATAAATGTTAAAAAAATTGGAAAAAAAAAACCTAAAACTTGAAAGGCTTCAACATTGTTGTTGTTGTTTTTTTTTTGTTTTTTTATTTTTTTTATTTTATTAAACCTGAAAAGGCTCACACAAAACTCTAAAGCTGAACTGAAAAAGCTTTGGGTTGGGCTTGATAATGAAACTAAATAAATAAAAGGTAGGGTGGATTAATTATACAGATTTATTGTAGGGTGATAGTGAAAATAAATAAATAAGTAGTAGGCTGAATTTATCGGGCTGAAAATTGTAAAAACCATTTTAAAAGTGTAGGAAAAATTATATTAAAAAAAAATAATGTGGCAGTTGATGTGGCGCAACGTGAGAGCGGCAACATTTAATGCTAAGTTTCAACTTTTAGTAATATATAGATTTGTGAGTCCATATATATTTATCTACTACTACTACTTAATTTTAAAAATTTTTGTAGGAGCATGGTTCTGCCCTGCTCTCGACCAGATATTTGTTTTTTTAGACGTATCACATATGTATCTAATTTGTACTCTCTCAGGCATGCAAATGTTTTATTTCTTGGATGTAACAATGTTTAGAATGCCACACATGACAATTTGTACCCCTCTAGCATTACTTAATTTTTTGGCCTTCTAAAAAGTGGAGGAAAAAAATATATTCAATTTACAACTTTTATTTTCTTTAAAAAAAAAAAAAAAATCACTTCTTGACATCCAATTTGGGGGCCTCTGTTTAGTAGGGGGCCCCAGGCTATGACCTAAGCCCTTATCGTGAGATTGAAGCAATTAAGTGAATAAAGAAAATGTAGTCTTTTACTTTTATTATGTGGATGTAGGCGATGTGGCTGAATCATGTAAAATTCTAACTTTTTCTCTCTTTTCTTTTTTCCATACTCTATCACAAATTTCTACAAGATTGCAAGACCTAGAAAGTTCTTAAAAGTCGCTTCATTGCCTCAGTTTGAGAAGCTTGGCTTTGTTCAAACTTCAAAGAACCATGGGATTCTTTATTGGCAGCTCTAGAATATTCAACAGGTAAATGAAGGAAAATTCAACATTTTTAGTTGGTTGTGCTTTTATTTCATATCATGTCACCTTCCTGGATATTTGCTTGTAATGAAAAGTCTCATTGTGGAGGGCTAACCTCCTGTCTTATACGCCAAGGTCAAAGACATGGGTTTTATCATATAAAGGAAGAGAGGGACCTGTCACCTTACTTAACAAGCACAAATTGAAATTGTGCTTCTTGTTGACAGTCGTAACCATTACATTAATTACTCTTTTAGGATATGTGGAAACTTGTGGGTTTAAGATTTTATGTTAGTTTAATTGGTAAAGTTTTTTGTGGTCGAATAAAAGATCTAAGGTTCAATCCTCACTTACGCTAAAAGACTAATTAGCATCTTAGTCTAATGATAAACACCAAAAAACCAATTATTTCATCGTCATGTCATGTATTTTAATATGTTCATTCATCATATGAAAACATGATAACATGCATTAAATCATGGCATCGACTTGAATATGTCAAGTTAGATTATCTTTAGGATGAGGTTTCATGTTATTTTGCTATGAGTTTTGCCTCCTACATTTTATTAGAGTTTTTATTTTATTTTATTTTATTTATGGTTAATCTTCTTATATTTGTGAATCAGTGTGTTTAGAATTTAAATAAATTCTTGTTTCATCAAAATTTTGAGGTGAACCACATGAAATGATGTTGTACAGACTTTACATCAGGAAATTTCCAGCATGTTATTTTATTTTTGTGTCACATGAAATAATGAAAAACTAAAAATATAATATGATTTTCTTTCGTACATATCATTAACATTTGATTTCCTATACATTAAATGAGTTTCTGCATTTTTTCCCTATGTAACATGAAAACATTCACATGAAATGATTTAGAATTGTTTGAGAAGGTCAAAATCCCAAATTTGCTATGAAATTTGTCTTTTAAATGAAAACCATGGCACCTCCTCATACAACATGTAGGAATTTCATTTAGGATGTGCATTTTAATCTCTTTACATTTTCACGCATTTTCATGCATTTCAATATTACCTATGTATCTTAGGATAGGTTGCATTAATTACTTGATTGTTTTTCATTTTCCTTTTATATATTAGTGACGAACACTCTTTGTTGTAAATGTTGAATGCATTGGATGTTATTTTACTGAATTTTCTAGGTTTTAATGTAATTGTGTGATGGAAAGATAGATTGTTTATATTGGTCATTGTACCTCTAACACCTTTTTACTTCATAACTTAGCCTCTCAAGTTTGTCTAAGGAATGTATATATGTAGATTAGGTTTTATTCGATGTAATTTCTTGCTTTCGATATTTTTCATTAAAATGCAACAAGGACATGAAATCTGTATTTTCCTTTATATTGGATTGTATTTAGAACTGAAACCATGAAATTTTTTTTTTTTTAGATACTTTTATAATTTATTTCAAATTTTTTTTTTTGTTAAAATTTATTTTGAGGCTTTTGTTAATTTTTTCTTTAGCATAAATTAATGTAAGTTATATATCCACAACTGATCTCCACCATGATACTCGTTATTGAGGTATACTAAGAATCTTAGTCTCCTTGAGTCTCGGTTCTCACAATTACAAATCCAAATCAAGCCAAACACAAGAAATCTTTAATCCAACAATAATCACGTGAAAATGATTATATAAACCAATAAAATAAAATCATTTTGAACAAGGAATCCAAGCTTACAAATTACAACTAAGAAGGTGAAATACACCAAAGGATAATACGCATGAGACAAGAGAGCCTTATAGTAAAAAACAAACCGCAATGCAAGAGACAGGAAACCAACCACTATTGGCCAAATTCTGATACCATAATACAAATAAGAAAAGGTGTTAAACCAAAACTTAAAAAAGGATGGCTATATTCAGTTGACACAGGTAGAAAGCTATAATTAACATGCAGAACATATCTGCTTCAACATAAAAATCCTTGAATTCACAAAGAGAATTTTTGAATCTACTAAAAACTATAGGAGAGGACTCTCTAAAATGTTATGAATGACAATAGCTTTATTCCAACCAAAGGAAATAACAACCCTAGCCTAAACCTAAAAGTTAGAAAATTAGATGAAAATAGATGTACAAAGTCAGCCATTGTCATATACCACAAATGGTTAACTATGGGGCAATCAAAACTCAAGATGTCCTATTTTTTGAAATGAAGGGGGAGAAGAAGTAAACAATGAAGGGCTTGGGGGCACAGAAACTTCAATCACTCCCTCGAGCATTTGTGTGATCTTTTTCATCGAGGGCCTCAGTGAAGGATCTTCTTGAATACACCAAATCGCCACAATCACAAACCTTTCTAGCCTCTTCATGTCATTCTTTGCCTCCTCGTCATCTTCTATCAACACATCTAATTTTTTATCTTTGTAGCATTCATAAGCCCAATCTATCAATGCCTCCTCTTCTCCTAGTGCAAATGCTACACTAGACTTGCAGCAAATGATCTCTAGTAACATCACACCAAAACTGTACACATCAACCCTAACCGAAATGGATGCTTTCCTAAACCATTCAGGTGCAAAGTATCCAATTGTCCCTCTTCTTGCTGTACGAGCTGCTCGACTTTGATCTGCCAACAAAAGCTTTGCTAATCCAAAATCAGAAATCCTTGGCGTAAAGTACTCATCTAAAAGTATGTTTTGAGGCTTTATATCACAGTGGATGATTTGGGTACTGCACTCTTCATGTAAGTACATTAGGCCTCGTGCTATTCCAAAAGCAATTTGCACTCTTTGGTTCCAATGAGGCCTGGATATCCCAAAGAGAAAGCTAGCTAAAGAGCCATTACTCATGTACTCATATACCAGAAGCCGATGCTGCCCCTCATCACAATAGCCGAGCAAACGGACTAAATTCTTGTGATGAGTTTGACCGATGACGCTCACTTCCGTTTTGAATTCCTTCTCACCTTCTTCTACCACCTTACCTAACTTCTTGACTGCAACAAATCTTTTAGAATCTGATGGAAGGACTCCTTTATAAACAGTTCCGGAAGCTCCTTTTCCCACTGTTTGCCTGAAGCCCCTCGTTGCTTCTTCGAGCTCTTTATATGTATAGCTTCTCACATTTGTTGCAAGTGTTCTATCAATATTCCATCGCGAATTGAGCCTTTTGTGGTACAAGTAGATAATAGCCACAATACTAGCTAAGAAGAAAAGGATATTAAGAAATGCAGAGCTGCCAAGGAGTAGTGCCAAGACAACTACCATAGACTGGTGTTTCTTATCTGAATCTATATTTTTAGGTGTCTTGATGAGAACTTTGCTAGTATTACTTTCTACATACATTCCATTGGACAGAGGATACTTCTTCTTCCAACATTGATTACCGTTACCTTCATAAATGACCACAATACACAAGCAATCGTCAAGGCATAGCTGTCTACACTCTGCCTCATTAGCCACGGTAACACGACCGTAATCTGTGAACGGCCAATTCACATTTTGAAACAGTTTAAACTCTATATTTTCTTTTTGCTTTTCCCACCCAATTTGGCAGCTAGGAAATAAAAAATCTGGTTTGCAGCCTGCAAAATTATTGGATTGGTCCAAGGGAGAAAATCCCTCAGGACAAAAGCAAAATGCTGGTCCACTCCCACTTGAATCACCTGCGCTACGGCAATATCCGTTCGGTCCACAAAACCCACCTCCAACAGCAGCAGCATCACCAGTAAATGTAGCACAAATATCACTGGGAATGCTTTGCACTACAGTCCATGATGAAGAACAGCTCTCACTTGGGTTGCTCACCTTTCTGGTGTGGTTGTACAATCTGAAGCCACCATCATAATCAATCCTAGCCAAGTAGTAGAAATTTTCTTTTGAGCCTGCAGGACTTTCCTTGGTAAGGTTGTACACTCTGTTTGTATTTGCATCTTGGATGTACATGTATCCATCCTCAGTAAAGTTCAACTGTGATTCCCAGTTCGTTGTGCCGGTGGCAAAATAAGCCTTCTCAAGGGCTTCAGATGGCATAGAAAGAGAGTAAAGCACGAAATTGCCATCAATCTGAAAAGAAAGCTGGAAGCGCCCTTTTGAATAATTTGTCTCAGATTCTCGAGACCTGAGTGTGGTATTCATGTACAGTATTTGGCCAGGCAAAATTGTATCAGTAGGCTCTTTGAAGCTCTCCCATACCGAATTATTATTCTGGTCTAGAATCACCAAGTTCCCATTGTCCCCTATAGCCGCACAACTGGATTTGGAATTCCTCGGAGTTGGAGCCTTCCATAACTCATTGTCTTCATGGTCATAGAGGACAAACTCATTGTTGCTAGACAGCCTAAGTTCAGAGTTTTCTGGTGCTGGTTTATTCCCATTTGCAGACCAAACTATGGTTGGTTCTTTTGTTTTGTAAAACCAAACTGCAAGCAAGAATTGATTTTCTTTCTCACTTTCAAGAGGATGGAATCCGAAGGCAAATTCTTTTGACCTCGACGTGATTGGATTACTGTTTTGCCCTGCAACTAAAGGTTTGTCCAACCTTATGTTACAGTCTTCTTCGGTGTAGCTGAAAACAATGGGAAGGAGAGGAAGAAGCAAAAGCAAGAGACAACAAAAATGAGGAAGTGTTGAATTAGCCATTGCTGCAATGTTTATGGCTTATGAGTTTATGAGTTAGAAAGAACCCAAAGCAACCTTTATATAGAAGAAACGTCTAATAGGTTTAAACTCGCTTTTCCAAGCAGTTGTTCAAGTCTTGTGATTGAAATTTCTAAGAACCACTGTCATTGGTCATGGTCAAAGATATTTTAATAAAATAATAATATATTGTTTGGAAAACGTCTAACTAAAGACTACCGAGTAATTTTTCATTTGTTGACTAGCGAAATCATGAATACTTCAACAATTTGCAATATTCGTATTGCACATGTGTCCAATGTGAACTTTTGAATACCTTAAATTAATATCTTCTTAATTAGTTATATATTATTATTTAGAAAAATTTTACTCCTTATGACCTTTTGTACGATAATTGGGATTTTATTTTTTTAGATCTAACAATATAATATTTTATTAATTTCAGCTAACCATTTTTTTTTTTTTCTCAAGTTATTACACTTCATCTATTACTCCTTATTCCTCTAACGTATAAACTTTCAATAATACTATTAATTCAGCCCTGCTACGTCTAAGTGTCTAACCCTTCATTTGCCTGCTCCTTGCAAATATTCAAGTTATATTTTTGGCTTTACCATACTTCTAGCCCTTAGTCTTAGCAAAAGACTAAAAAATTTCTGTAATTTTTTAATCTCTCTTGCCTCTTCTCTTCGCTCTGCAACATCACCACCATATCTTCATCACCATTGCCAAACAAATCTGCAACTTCACCATCATCTCTTGAGCCAAACTGAAAAAATTTCACAGCAGAAATTGAAAACCCAAAACCCACCATTTTAGCCAAACGGAAATCCTAAACCACCTACCACCGCCGCCAGACAGCCCGAATCTCTACCATTGTCACCCGCGCTGCCGCCCATCTGCAATCCAAACCCAGACCCGCAACACCCCCACCCAAAGCCGATGCTTTTGACCTGAGGAGGTGGACGGTGATCTGAAAAAGGGTGGGGGTCTGTTTGTTTTGTGGTTCAAAAGGTGATGTTTATGGCCAAGAAAGAAGTCTTAAATCTTTGTTTTGGAAAATTTTCTTTCATTACCTTCTCGCATGATTTCAGTTTGGCTAATATGGTGGGTTTGTGAAATCTTTTCAATTATTCTTCTCAATAAGATGATAATGGGTATTGCCTAAAATCTATGTTAGCAATGTGCAATTCTTCATTGTTGATTTATAAAAATAAAAATAAAAAACTGGTGCTTCTGCCTCTACAATGTCGGTGGTGATTCTGGGGAGAGAGAAGAAGAAGAAGGTGACGTTGGAACTTAAAAACGAGAAAGAGAATGAAATAAAACAATAATGAGAAAAACTGTGGTTGACGAGCCTTCTTTTTAAAAAGCTTTTAGATGAAATAGTTGCCACGTGTAACTCATCTCCCATTACAGACTTACAGTGAACCTCTCATCACATTTGAATATGGCAAAGAGTACAATTGAATAGAATGTATTGATACAACATTTCAAATTGTTCCTGAAATAGATGAGAAGCTCTTTTTGAAGGGTTTTTGAACTCTTAGAAGATGAGAGAATGGCCACAAAATTTGCAGCAAGGAAATGGTTATTGAGAAAGGTTTGACAGGACATCTATTTTGCTTGTCAAATTGGGATATAATTTAGATTTGGTTCCAGAGTTTTGTCAATGTAAATAAGATCCAGTTTTAGAGTAAAGATATTTTTGGAATAGAATTTCTTGCTTGATTCATTGTTATATTTATACCCAAATCATTTTCAACTGTTCAAGGTTTTAATAGGAAGTCAGTTTGATTTTGTTGGGAGTACCTGCAGCTGCATGGTGATGTTTACTGTCTTGCTTCATTGGTGAAAAAGGAACTAAGTTTATATTAAATATTAACTTGTCACTATCATTCTCTAGACTTGAGACTTGGGATTAAGCCAGAACCAGAAGTCAAAAGTAATTGAATGTACTTTCAATTACTTGTACACTGATTTACTTTTTTAAGGCATCCTACTTACAAATTAAAAATAAAAATAAAAAATAGTCATTCGTCTTTTATTAACTTATTTTTAGGTGGTTTGGGCTTAACCCCCAACTGTGTTTGGGCTCATGTTTGTAGAATTTATCTCCCTATCTCTTTTATTCACTTAGCAATAAAAAAATAATACTACCAGAGTACCAGTCAGTATAAGCAAATTCCATGCTAAAATGGCAAAGAGGGTGTTGTTTGCACCCAATGCATTATTACATATATAACCTTTTTGGCATTTCTGCCATTTGGATCTCTAAGAAAAACAACCCAAACAATTTATACTTGTGGCCCAATATGTCAAAATTTACCCTATTTGTCAAACTGTATATTGTTTATTATAAAAAAAAAAATGTAAAAAAATTGTGTCATTTTTTTCTTAATGCGGATCATTTCATTTACATATATGACTTCAATGAAAATTATGCTGCTTGCAGTGTAAATTCGAGTAGTAGACTCTGACTGTGGATTGGATGCTATAACATAGAAGTACTGGTAAGAGTATTTGCATTGGACTATTCAATAGGATAGTCCAGCCAAAATATGCCAAGAAAGCCCAATTAATTGACCCACATTGGACTTGCAACCTAATAACAAAAATTCATGCAAGCGACACTAGTCATCCAAACATAACTGGCATTTTAGCTTAAACAATTGCATTTTTTTTTTTATTCATTTTCTTCCTCCATACCTGAGCTGTTTGGTAGTAGTTGGTTGCGGGTGTGGGTAGCAGCATGGGCAAAGGTGTGCAGTGCAGTGTGGCATAGTGGGATTGACGTGTGCATTGGCAAAGACAAAGTGAGAAAAATGTAAAGAGTAAGACTAAAAAAAACCAAGAAAATCAATCTCCTCTCTTACGGTATTTTACATACATTTAGTCATACCCTCAATCTTGAATAAATTACTTCAAAGGGTTTCAAATATACCACCGAGGTGCTCTCCACGCTTTTCATTGATTTTTTCACACCCCAACCATTTTTCTTTTTTTCTTTTTGGTTAAAATCAGTTTGGTCCCCTCCCATTTTTTCATCCCCCAACCAAATGGACCAAGTGTTTGTTTAGAAAGAAATTGATTTTTGTGTTTTTTGTTTTTGTTTTTGTTTTCTATTCATATGCTGTGGTAGTTTTTTTTTTAATCACCACGTAAGTTTTAAGTGTGCCAACTTGTCATTTGTTTGCCACATCAACATTTTTCGTTAATAAGTTTCCAGTAGAGACTAAATTAACTACAAATTGAAAATAGTAAAGACTAAATTGATTGTTACTAAAATGAAGAAACCAAACTAACTATAACCCCAATGTATGAACTAAAATGGTAATTTCACCCAAAAAAAACAAATATGGAAACATAAACTTAAATTCCTACTTGGCAGCTCTAATGTGTCAATGGCTATATAAGACAAATATTTTTCAATAGCTCTATTTTGTCCCAGTACCTTTATTTTATATGTCATACCAATTACGAAAGGACAATTGACCAAGAGCAATCTTTGAAATTCCTAGAGCCAAAGATGTTGTCACTTGCATGAGTTACATTATGGTTAATAAAATTGCTATATTTGACATGAACCTTAATCATATTATGATAAATACTTGGGTCATTCACAAATACAAGTTGCTATTGAAAGTTCGTCGTCCTCAAAATTTTCTGGCTTCATATCTTGGTTGGAATGTGGTTTCCGATGAGCTTTTCTACGCATAACAAATTTCCAGTAATCGCATTGTTTGTACCTATCTCAATGGTGTGTAAAGTATTGCTCAAGATGGAGAATTGGCACACCTTTCCATTGAAGGTAAGCAGCCCAAACAGTTACTGCAACTAATGATCCTTAATTTATTTTATATAGTTCCCGATGATGAATCAGCTTCAATTAAAACTAAGCTACAACTTAGCATATGGTATTCTTTGAATATTTTTGAAAAAAATTACTACCAAAATTGGTCACTAAAGCTACTTCTCTTCACTAAATGAAATTCTCTAGGAATTTAATAGTTATCCTACTTTGAACATGATTATAATAAAGTGCATCTATAAATGAAAATTCACACCTTTTTTTTTTTTTTTAATTTTCTTTCAGGTCTTGACTACTATGTTTGATAACCATAAGGGCAATCCTTAAATAATTGGTGACATATTTGCATCACTTGGAATGAAGGTCCATGATGGCAAAAATGGCCCTTATGTGTGGTACATTTTTTTGGTATTTGTTCCTGGAATGTAAGACTTGGTATTTGTGGCAAAAGATATATTTCTTACTATACCTTGCAAAAAAAAAAAAAAAAAAAAAACTAATTATTAACTCAAATCAAATCAGACCAATGGGATAAAGAAAAAGAACTTGTGATCAAGAATTGGAATGCCAAAATACCCAAACTAATTAGTCCCTACATTTTATTTTTTCCACTTTTAGTCCCTAAACCAATTAACGCGTTTTTATTTTCGTCCTTTCCGTTAGTCAACCGACGGAAATAGCTGAGGTGGCAGCCGGAGACATTAAAATATTATAAAAATGCCACATCACCTATGACACATCAGCTTTTAAATTTAAAAAATTAATTTATTAATTTTAACTAAATAAAAAAAATAAAAACAGAATTAAAAATCAAAATTCACCTTAATTAAGATTTAAAGAGTAAGAAAAAAAAACTTGTAGTAACTTTCTCAATTTTTCTTAAATTTTCTTGTCAACCAAACAAAACAAAATCATCAATACACACTAAACTCAGACCCAAACTCATCTTTCATCTTCCCAAATCTCTCTCTCCCTCTCTCTCTCGGGTCAAACTCCTCTCTTGGCTTTCTCTTATTTATTTTTCTCCGACGGTCCTCTCCATCGAGTGCCTTAATGGTACTTCCACCACCGACGAGTGGACCAGCGATTGTTCAAGTCATTCTGGGCAAATTCGAGGTCGATTCCTTCGTCTTCAATGGCCCCTACTCTTGATGTTGGTGGTGGGTCGGGTTTGGTGGCTATGAATCGTGGGTTAAGGACATGCAGCGGCGGTGGGCTGTCGTGGGCTTGGTGGGTCAGGCTGTGGGCTGCCGTGAATCTGGTTTTGGCTGGGTTCGTGACTTTTGGCTGATTTGGGTTGCTGGGTTATGATGTGGTGGTGATCGGCGATGGTGTGGTTGGTGGGTTTGTGGTGGTGGTTTTCTGGGTAGATCTGGGTTTTTTGGGTTTGGATCGGCTAGGTCCATTGATGTGAAACCCATAGACCAAGCCCAGAAAGGACTCACTGCCGTTCGTGGCGTCGTGGTCAACAACGAAGGATTGAAGCTTGAGGCGGCCTGGGTTCCTTGCAATGAAACAGAAGTAGAGATCAAAGGTGGTGGATCTGGTGCGTTTGGAGGTTTCGAATCGATGGTTTGAGTTGAGTTTTAGATCGTTGGGTTTTAGATCGGTGGGTCGTTGATCATTGGGTTTCAGATTGTTGAGTTTTGTGTTGGTTTAAGTTGATTTTGTGTTGGTTTCTCAAAAAGATAAGAGAATCATACTCTTTCTTTTCTTCTATTTTCTTTGGTGCCCGAAAATTTGGGTTTAGAGTTTAGTGTTTTTGTGTTTGGGGGCTAGAAATTCTGGGTTTGAGTTTTGTGTTTGATGCTTTGGTGGTGTGGGGGTTTGATTTTTCGGATTTGTTCATGTATAATTTTGTGTTGATGTGGATCTAATGCTAATTTTTTGGGTTTTAAATTTTCTGTGTTTGTCTTCTTGTTCAAATGTTTAATGTGTTCATGTTTCATTTCTTGTTCATGTTTAATATGATGTGGATTTGGTTTTTCTGTGTTTGATTTTTGGGTTTGAATGATTTTTTTGAGTTTGTACTCTTTAAATCTTAATTAAGGTGAATTTTGATTTTTAATTCTGTTTTTATTTTTTTTATTTAGTTAAAATTAATAAATTAATTTTTTAAATTTAAAAGCTGATGTGTCATAGGTGATGTGGCATTTTTATAATATTTTAATGTCTCCGGCTGCCACCTCAGCTATTTCCGTCGGTTGACTAACGGAAAGGACGAAAATAAAAACGCGTTAATTGGTTTAGGGGCTAAAAATGGAAAAAATAAAATGTAGGGACTAAAATGGAAAAACATCAAAATGTAGGGACTAAAAGTGCATTTACGCCTAAATAATTGGTGACATATTTGCATCACTTGGAATGAAGGTCCATGATGGCAAAAATGGCCCTTATGTGTGGTACATTTTTTTGGTATTTGTTCCTGGAATGTAAGACTTGGTATTTGTGGCAAAAGATATATTTCTTACTATACCTTGCAAAAAAAAAAAAAAAAAACTAATTATTAACTCAAATCAAATCAGACCAATGGGATAAAGAAAAAGAACTTGTGATCAAGAATTGGAATGCCAAAATACCTAAATATGCACAAAAGTCTATATAAATTTACCAAAAAGATAAACAAATGTAATGTGACAATTAAATCAAAAAAAAAAAAACCATTAGTAGAAAAAAGTGGTTGAAACAATAAATAAATAAAAAATCCACCAAAAGAGAAACAAAATTGGAGAAAGAGAGAGAGTGTTGAGCTTTTTGGTTGTGGACAACTTGGAAGGAATAGGGAAGAGAGGTGGAAATGAAGTGAAAAGAAATTTGTTTGAAAATTAAGATGGAAGAGGGTGGAAGTAGATGAAAGGTTGAATAAAGTGAAACTATAGAATTTAAGAATATATTACGGAAAAATATTTAAAAATCTATAAAGAGAATCAAATTAAAATTTTAAAAAGGCAATAACTGGAAAGGATGAAAGATTGAACTAATTAATAGACAATGGTTGAAGAAGGTAAAAAGTTGAACAAAGTAAATATTACCAAAAAAAAAAAAAAAAGGGTTGCTAAAGATGTGGTGCATAAAGAGTTTTATAAAATTTATTACAAAATTTTCATTATCATATATATAGTATAGATATGTATAGACATTGTTTTTGGTTTTTGATTTTTCATTATTTAGTTTTAAACATTTAAATTAAACTAGATAAATACGTAAAGAAAAAGTTATATGTAATTTTAAAACTGCCCAATATGAATGTGTAAAATCAATAATCACTTTATATATTTTTGTAAAAAAAGATAATAATAATTTCGTGACTAATGATGTGGCAATGAGGTGGTGCAATAGGAGCTTAGCAACAATAAATGATACACTCAACTTGCTTTTTATATATATATGTATGTATGTATGTATGTATGTATGTATGTATGTATGTATATTACATCAATGCAATTTTCCATAAAATATTAATATTATCCTTGGCTCCAGAAATTATAGATGACTTCAATAAAGAAAATAAGGAAGCATCAACTCTCTTGAAGTTATACAGGGGCAACACTAATTGCCATTGAGCCAAAAAAAAAAAAAAAAATTGTAGTTACATCCTACATCAATACAATTTTCCATTAACATAACATTTATCCTTGGCTCTTCAAATTGCATATGACTTTAGCAGACTAAAAAACAGATCTCTCTCTCCTAGCATAGGAGTTCTCTCTCTCATCTCTAGGCGAGTTTGCTACCTCCCTTAGATTTACTAAGGGTTTGTATTGTATTTTATTTCTTTGATTGGCTGGTTTGTGGGTACCTCTAATGGCAGACGAGGTGATCCATAGTATGGAAAAAATGACGCTGACTCTAGAAGAGGAGGAGGTGATAGAGATTTTGGAAGAGGGTCGAATGAAAGATATAGAGGAATGCTCACAGAGTCTAATTGGAAAGTTCCTTACTTGTAAACCGTTCAATAAGAAGGCGGCGCAGAATACATTGAGGAGAGCTTGGGGTTTGACTGAGGAACTACAGATAGTAGAGGTGGGTTCAAATTTGTTCCAATTCAAGTTTAAATCTGAATTTGAGTTGGAGCGAGTGTTTAAGGGGGGACCTTGGACTTTTGATAACCAAGCATTGATGCTTCGACGGTGGGAGCCAGGAATGACAGCGACTAATGTAATGTTTGAGACGATAGCCATGTGGATACAAATATGGGATGCTCCTTTTGATATGATATCCCCAATAGTTGCGGTGGAGATAGGGAAAGGTTTGGGGGAGGTAGTTGAAGTGGAGAAGAAAAGGTCGCAAGACACACAAAATCTTTTCATGAGGGTGAAGGTAGCGCTCCCAACGTCTAAGCCGTTAAGGCGGGGGGTATTCCTTGGCTGCTCAGAGGGCCAATGAACGTGGGTCTCATTCAAGTACGAGTGGCTCCCTATATTTTGCCATTTTTGTGGAGTGTTAGGGCATGACCTTAAACATTGCGCCAAGCATTTTGCTCAGAAGAAGAATGGTAGGGAGGCGGTTTGTCAGTACGGTGATTGGCTGAAAACAAACGGGGGGCGGAATCGATCCTTTTCACGGAAAATGGAGTCAAACATAGAGAATCAGTTTGGGAGGACCGGTGAAGATCTGGCCGGAGAGATTAGTCGTCCAGCCGAGCAGGTCGACGAAGAATTACATGTAGCGAACGTTACGGACAGCACTAATGGTGCATTAAATGAGTGCGCAAATCATGGGACTGAGGCAGATTCCAGTCACATGCAGAGTGTAACGGATGGGATAAATTTGGAAAGCACGGGCACGTCCACGCCAATTATTAAGCTAGCTGGAGATGATTCAAAACTGGTGAATGTACCAGTCAGGTCCGAACTGAAACAAGTGGAGACTAACTTCTCCACACCACTTCCTGTGCACGTGATTGGTATAAATCAAGTTGGGCTGCAAGAAAACAAACCCAGGCCCACTTGGACACGGAGAGCACGCATGGAACTTGGGCCAAAAGGGAGTGAGGGAGATGTTATTAAGCCCATGCTGGGGAAACGAAGGCTGCATGAATTGGAGACAGACTCAGACGCAGAGACCGAAAGTAAGGAAAACAAGAGAGGTAGAAGACAAACTGAGATTCAGATGAGTGAAACGGCGGGGGTGTTGAAGCACCCTTGCCGAGCACAATGAGGCTATTATCATGGAACTGCCAAGGGCTTGGGAACCCTTGGACAGTTCGTAGTCTCCGTAAACTAGTGCGGGACCAAGCTCCTACCATGTGCTTTTTGATGGAGACACGGCTTGACAGAGAAGGTTTTGATAAGAAGTGTGGTGATTTGCCATTTCAAAACAAGGTGATAGTGAAGAAACCAAATTCTGGGGGTGGGTTGGCACTTCTATGGAAGACATAGGTTCAACTTGACATTATAAACTATACGGAAAACTTTATTCTCGCAAAAGTGGTTGAAGAGAATGGGTTCGCATGGACTTTAACGTGCTGCTATGGTTGGCCGGAGACAAGCCAGAAGCACAAGACTTGGGCAATGCTGTCTCATCTTTCTTTATTAGTGCAAGGCCCTTGGTGCTGCATTGGCGACTTCAATGCAATACTTCATTCTTCGGAAAAGCAAAGCAGGTTCCCACCGCCATTCAAACAGATGGATAAGTTTCGCATGACATTGGAATCTTGCAATCTTGTTGACTTAGGCTTTATTGGATACAAATACACATGGAACAATAAACGGCTAGGGGCAGCAAATACAAGGCAGAGATTGGACAGGGCAGTGGCAAACGCTGGATGGCGAGGTGAATTTCCGGCAAGCACGGTGACTCATCTTTTCTCTCACGCATCAGACCACCGTCCGTTGATTTTACAAATAAAGAAGGATTGGAGAAATAAAAGTAGGATGTCACGGGCATTCAAGTTTGAAGAGTCGTGGCTTCTTTGGGAAGATTGTGAAAGAACGGTTGAGGAAGCATGGCATAATGCAGGAGGGAGTCATACGGGTTTAAACAGAGCTAAGGAAAAGATCAATAAGTGTGGGGAGGAATTGGCTGCCTGGGGGTCCACCAAAACTCAACCCGAGGCAGAGGAAATTAAGAAATTACAAAAGAAGATTGAACAACTTAGCATGGAAGAGGCAACGGAAGAGAATGGTGTGAGTCTATTGGAATCTAGCAAGAAACTTGATGATTTATTACTTAAGCAGGAAATATATTGGTCCCAACGATCACGGATATCGTGGTTGAAACATGGAGATAAAAACACCAAATATTTTCACTCCAAAGCTTCACAACGGCGGAGGAGGAATATGATTCAAGGTGTTAAGGACCAGCATAATAATTGGGTGGAAGAAATTGAGGATATTGCTGGTGTGGCGACGGAGTACTTTGAGAATATTTTTAAATCAGGTGCATGTGAAAGATTGGATGAATGTCTAGATGCAGTGCAACATAAGGTGAATGGGGAGATGCAGGAGATATTATCCAGAGAGTACAGTGCTGAGGAAATCAAGGCGGCGCTATTCCAAATGGGACCAACAAAGGCTCCCGGACCAGATGGTATGAATGCCCTTTTCTACCAAAAATTTTGGCATATTGTTGGTGATGATGTTGTTGATGCTGTTCTAGATTTTTTGAATACTGGTAATATGAACCCTGATTTAAACTATACTCATATTGTACTTATTCCAAAAGTTAAGTCGCCTGAAAAAATGTCAGATTATAGACCTATTAGCCTATGTAATGTTATTTACAAAATCATTTCCAAAGTTATGGCTAACAGGTTGAAACAGATTCTCCCTCAACTAATCTCTCATACACAAAGTGCCTTTGGTCCGGGATGCCTCATAACGGACAATGTGCTTGTGGCGTATGAGACGCTTCACTCTATGCATTGCAGGAAAACAGGGAAGAAAGGGATGCTAGCACTGAAACTGGATATCAGTAAAGCTTATGATAAGGTTGAGTGGGAATTCCTCAAGAAAATGATGGCTAAATTGGGGTTTCCAAATGCATGGATTGAGCGGGTTATGACCTGTGTTTCTACCCTATCCTATTATGTCCGTATAAATGGCAAGGCATTTGGCAATATCACACCATCAAGGGGGCTTCGTCAAGGAGACCCCTTATCTCCATATTTATTCCTCCTATGTGCAGAAGGGTTCACTGC
The DNA here is from genome assembly GCA_028535165.1 of Quercus tomentella. Classification (NCBI taxonomy): domain Eukaryota; kingdom Viridiplantae; phylum Streptophyta; class Magnoliopsida; order Fagales; family Fagaceae; genus Quercus; species Quercus tomentella. Next base: position 2,853,132 of record JAPQVY010000156.1, on the reverse strand, counting down.
GTTGCTGGCTAAAGTAGAGGCGGAAGGGAGAATCCATGGGGCTGCTATTGGAAGGAGTGCACCTACAATTTCCCATCTGTTATTTGCTGATGATTCATTGTTGTTTTGCCGAGCTACACAAGAGGAGGTGCGGTGTATTTCAGACATCCTACAATTGTATGCAGCATCTTCCGGTCAATGCATCAATTTTGAGAAGTCTTCTGTTTATTTTAGCAGCAACACAATGGGGTTACAAAGAGAGGCTATCAAAAGTGAGCTGGGGGTGAAGGAAGTAGATCATTTCGAGTCTTATTTGGGACTACCTACATTGGTGGGACGTGCAAAATATCGTACCTTTTCCTTCTTAAAGGATAGGGTTTGGAAGAAAATTCAAAGGTGGAAAGGAAAACTTCTCTCTAGAGCAGGAAAGGAAGTTTTGATTAAGGCGGTGGCCCAATCCATCCCAACCTATACAATGGGGGTTTTCCAATTGCCAATCAAGCTATGTAATGAATTAAATGCAATGTGCGCAAAGTTTTGGTGGGGTCAAATTGGGAGTGAGAAAAAAATCCATTGGAAGGGGTGGAATGTGTTGTCTCAACCCAAGAAGGAAGGGGGTATGGGCTTTAGAGACTTGAGGAATTTCAATTTGGCAATGCTAGCAAAGCAAGGGTGGAGATTGCTACAAGAACAAAACTCATTAATGTATAGATGTTTCAAGGCACGTTACTTCCCACGTTGCAACTTTTTAGAAGCTTCGGATGTCCCAAACAGCTCTTTTGTGTGGAAAAGTTTAATTGCGGCTCAACCTCTACTTAAAAAAGGTTGTTGTTTGCGGGTGGGGGATGGTTCCTCAATAAGGGTAACCAAAGATAAGTGGATTTTAAACCATCCAACTAATATGGTTATCCACCCACCATTGGAGGAGGAATGGGAGCGGAGGGTGTCTGATATTATTGACTGGAGAATTAAAGAATGGGATAGGGAATTAATTGAGGCCAAATTCCATAGAGATGATGCGAATGCAATCCTTGGCATGCCTTTAAGTCGCAGACAGGCCTCTGATCTAATTATCTGGCTGCACACGAAGAGTGGGGAGTACTCTGTGAGGTCAGGTTACCATGTTGCAAGAGAAATCTCTAAACAGGAAAGTAATAAGGGGGAAAGCTCAAGGGCAGACTTGGATGGGTTGATCTGGTGGCATCTGTGGAAAATGAAGGTTCCAAATAAGATAAAAGTTTTTGGGTGGAGAGCATGTCAAAATGCTCTACCTACCCGAGAAAATTTGGCTCGTTGTAAAGTAGTGGAAGATGGACGGTGTGAGGCTTGCAAGATGGAATCTGAATCAGTGGCTCATGTATTATGGTAGTGTGGGGTAGCGCAAGACATATGGGCAGGGAGTATTAGGAAGGTACAGAAGAGTCTCACTGGTCACTCGGATTTCAACCAGTTGGTTGCTACATTGACACAAAGGCTAACTGAGGAGGAGCTGGAGCTGTTCTGGGTACAATGCTGGACAATTTGGAATCAACGGAACCTGGTCATGCATGGAGGAAAACTACAACACCCTTCTGTTCTCACAAAGCGAGCAAGTGAATTCTTGACCGAGTACAAGGACAAACAAGCTTTGCTTGCTACCTTGGTGTCTACGGAGTCTGTCCAGCAGTGGAGACCACCCACAGGTTCGGTGTTCAAACTAAATTTCAATGCCACAATTTTTTCGAACAAGAACTCGTCTGGTGTGGGCGCCATTGTCCGAAACTGCCGGGGTGAGGTGATGGCTGGACTGTCTGCTCGAGGTCCGCCTGTGGGTAGCAGCGAGGAAGCTGAAGTGCTAGCGTGCAGAAAAGCTCTTGAGTTCGCTCTTGACTCGGGGTTCTCAGACCTGGTGGTTGAGGGAGACAACGTCACAGTAATGAAAGCCATTGTCTCTCCTCATCTGAACAGGTCTAGGCTAGGACACATTTATGATGACATTAGCACTTTAGCGTCGGGTTTTAGGAGTTTCTATGTGAATTGTATTAAGCGGAATGCCAACGCTGTTGCTCATTGCTTGGCCCGTTATGCCAGTCAGTTAGTTGAAGATGTGGTTTGGATGGAAGAGTCTCCTCCACCAACACTACAGGCTTTGTACTTGGATTTATCTTTCTTGAATGAATGAATGAATATCCGCCTTGTTTTCAAAAAAAAAAAAAATTGCATATGACTTTCAATAAAACAAAAAAGAAGCATCATTTCAATTGAAGTTAAATAAAGACAGCACTAATTGTCACAAAGTAAAACAAAATCTAGGAAAATTATTGAATACTTCGTGAATACCATATATGTACTTCTCCTCTCTCATATGAATTGTGGGTCTCACCATAAATTTAATTTGTAATTTTTTATTATAAAATTATGGCAAAAATACACATTTGGTCCCTATATTTTGGGCTAATTCTCATTTTGGTTCTTAAATTGATTTTGCGCCTCCTCAGACCCTGAAAATAGAAAATCATTTTCATTTTGGTCCTTGTTGTCAACCCACTAACAATCCTACGTGACAAACAAAGTGTACTATTGACACAATAAATGCTGATGTAGCTATTAAAATAATAATTTAAAAAATTATTCGACATTTAAAAATTGTCACGTCAGCATATAAATTAATATAAAATAAAACAAAAAATTTTAATGTATCAAAAACAAAAACAAATAATTCAAATACTAAAATAATTCTAGTTTCTCTTAAATAATAAAAAAACTGAAGAATTTTGATTTAAACTGAAATAATTCAAAAAAAAATACAAATAAAATTTAGTTGAAATTTGCCCAAAAACAATAAATTTAGTTGTATTTGTAATTTGCCCCAAAAACAAATAATTTTTTTTCAAACAAGTTTTCTCTCTCTCAAACCCGTTAGAACCCCTGGATTTGTCTTCTCAAACCATTGGATGTCTCTTGGTTCAAGCTCTTTTGGTTCAAGCCATTGCCACTGCATCTGACGGCCGAAAATCCAGATCACAATACCTATCAGCTCTCACCCTCCCACGCTCTCTCTCCCTCTCAGTTTCCTCTCCATAGCCCAGCCACCTCTAATCCCTCTCTCCCACCCATCATTGACTCTGAGATCTAAGATCTATGTTAGAAATATACTTATCATTGCGATCAGTTATTTGAAGTATTAATGAGACCGATTGCTCATCATTTTCTTCAGCTTTTAACCAAAAGGAATTGTCTTTTGTGCTCTTTTAACCTCCACACACCAGTGGCGACGTTGGTCCCAGGGTGTTCCCAAGAACACCCTGAACTAAATTTAAAAAAAAAATTATATAATAATTAAATTTTTTTTATTTGTTTACCCTTTAAAAAATAGGAACACCCTCAATCAAAATTAGGAACCCTCAAATAAACAAAAAAATAATAATTATTTGTTCTACTTTCAAGCAACAACACAAAAAAAAAAAAAAAAAAAAAAAAAACCCAAAAAAAAACCCAAAAAAAAATTTGAAAAAAAAAAATTGTAACAGAGCAAACCCACCAGGAAAAAAAGCCCAACATCAATTGGTAAAGCAAACCCAATCTAAAGAAAAAAAAAAAAAAAAAACAAGGTAAAGTAAACCCAACAGATTACAATAGCAAACCCAAAGATTCTCAAAAAAAAAAAAAAAAAAAAAAAAATCCCAATATACTGATCAGATTCTCAGAAACCAATGGACGGCGCTTCAAAGAAAGAAAGAATCCTAACCTAAAGTCTAAAGAAAAAAACCTAACTCATAAACCCAATATACTGAGCTCCAGAATGGTAGAACGCCAGAACCAACGGATCGAAGAAGGAGATCGGAGATTGGATCGGTCTTCCTCTCCTCGACGTGCTGCCGGAGTCCCGACGGCGCCGCCCCTTAGCCTCAGGCCTCCTTGCTCCCTCAACCTCAAGGTATTTCATCTCTATCTCAGTCTCTCTCTCTTCATCTCAAACTTCTCAGTCTCTCAGTCTCTCTCTCTTCATCTCTGTCTGTCAATCAGTCTCTCTCTCTCTTCATCTCAGTTTCTATTTATTAATATTTACCTTGTTTTTGGCTTTATCTGGTGTTGGTGTTTTTTTTTTTTTTTTTTTTGGCTGAATTATCTGATGTTGGTGATGGACTAATGGTGTAAGGTGTTGGTGAGATTATTAATTGTCTTTTAGTGTTAGTATTGGTGTTGGTGTCGTTTGGTGAGATATAATAAATTGGCTTTATCTGATTGGCTCTAGTCTTGTGATTGGGGCCATGGGGCATTGGGGCAGGGTAGTGCAAGTGTTATGTGTGCTTGTACTAGTGCTAGTGCAAGTGTGCAACTAATAATTAATAAATATGATTGTGTGCTATGTGCTAGTTGATTAGTTCAACTAATGGTCATAAAATATATAATGAATCACTCTTTTTTAGACTTGGACTTAGTTATATGGCCTATAAATTTTTGTGCTACACAATTTATTGACTTTTTTTTTTTTTTAAAGTAATAGTGTGATATTCCAAGTATCAAACAACGATAGTAATTAGTTGAACTAATTAATTTTGTTTGTTTGGGATATTAATTAACCAATAATTAATTGGGGAAAGCAACTAATAAACAATAATTAATAATTTAATTAACAAATACATTATAAAAGACAAATAAATTAAATTATATTAGGCTAAATAACAATTAATAATTTTATAATTAATGAAACAACAATATAACAAATTATGGTTTATAAAAGACAAACAAATTAATGAAACAACTAAACAACAATGCATTTGGGAAAAATTCCTGGAGCCTCCACTGGGAAAAATTATACTTCTTAAGGAACACCTTGGAAAAAATTTCTAGAGTCGCCACTGCCACACAGCGAGAATGGAACCCAACATCAATAGAGTTAACAATAGTGGTGATAATGGGTAGATTACCATCATTGTCAACATCTATGGAATGGGGTTTATTTCATGTGCTAGTTGGTCATTTTGACATCAACCAACGATTTCTAAAAGCTCCCATTTTGGGAAGAACAATATGGTTTTTTGGTGTTGATTTGGTTGTGTGAGATTCATTTATTTCTTTGACGATTTTGATTTTGGTTGTTTGATATGAGTTAGGGATTATGATATTTAAATCTAGATTTTTTGTTTTATTTTTTTATTTTGGGGGTTTTAGTTATGTGTGGCATTATGATCTTTGTGTGATGAAATTGATGTTAAATATTTGACAAATCATTTTCATGTACACAACCAAATACTATAAAATGAAAAATATTTTCCTAAAAATATTTTATTTGTAAAATATTTTACTTCTACAAATATTTTACATCAAAATAAACAGAGCGTAAAATACAAAAAATTAATTAGAAATTTTATATCTCGAAATGTAATAAGAAAGGGGTTTTAACTAAAAAAATTTAATATAGAAAATCAAATAAATATTATTTAATTAATATTAAAAAAATCCATCTAAATATATTCCCAATTTATACTATATACTATTATACTTTATATAGTATATAGTATAATGCTTTTTTAAGATAGTATACTCTTAGTCATAGATACAAGAAATAATATCTTTTTTTCAAATCTTAACTACCAAATAAATGCTAAAAAACAAAAATTAATTAAGAAGCTTTAATTTAGGGTGTGTTTGTTTGGATGTGAAACATGGTAAATGGAAAACTTTGGAGAGAAAATGGGCAGAAATTTTTTTTTGAAATGTGTTTGGTTGGGTGGGGAGAAAGGAAGATAAATGGTGGGGTCCAAATATGTTTTTTCTCTGGACCCACCAAAAAGTTTTCTCCCTAAAATGAAGAGAAAACTAAATGGGGATGAGTTTTTTCTTAATTGACAAAAATACCCATGTGCACATGGGCTTCTTCAAGTTGCCGTTAATTTTTTTTCTTCTCCCCAAAATAGTCATTGCCTTTTTTTTGTTTTGGTTTTGTATGAGCTGTAAGTAACGTTGCCTCTTTCTTCTTTCTTTCTTTTTTTTCCTATTCTTTTTTTTTTTCTTTTGATTTTCTAGGGCTTGGGTGTGCTTCTTTTTTCTTTTTTTAAGGCAGTAATGTTGCCTCTCTTTTTTTTTTTACCCTAGGGCCTGGGGTGTGATAGTTTTTTTTTTTTTTTTAACTAGACGTGATTTTTGTTGGGGACATGATTTATATTTTTTTAATAAATTTGGGTGATTGCTCTTTGTTTTTTTATGGTTATTTATCACTTTTTTGTTTTAATTATGCATTATTCTTTAACAAGAGTATATGAACATATTTACTCAAACTTATTTTTTTCATCCCTCCACTTTTCAACTTCCAACCAAATAAAAAAGAAATAAAATAAAATTTTTTTCTATCCTCTCACCATTTTCTATCTTCCTACTTTTCTCCCCTTTCAACCAAACGGACCCTTAACAGAGCAGTGTTGAAAAGGCATCTTAAGGTATTCGAAAGTATTCGCATTGGATAGGCACCCATGCATTCTTGACGCTAATGTTACTAGTTTGACATTTTCCAAACAATTTTTTGTTAGTTTATTATATATCCGAAGAAGACTCAGGCCAAGAAAAAAGACATCTGATCTTATTACGAGATTTAAAACCAAGTTTAAAACCAACCAAACATTTTCTTCTATAAAGGTTGTCGTGGATTTCTTTCTAACTCATGAACCCAAAAACCTGTGCAATGGTTTCTTCAACACTTCCTCATTGTTTTCTCTTGCTTATATATACTTCTGCTTCTTCCTCTCCATCCCACTGTTTTCACCTACACCACAGATGACCGTAACATACAGCAAGGAACTGGTCAACACTCAGTTATTAACAACGTAACCTATTATCATCTATCTCAAATGCTTACCTTTCAACTGAGAGTGATTATACGTACAATGAAGGACTTGGGTGCACAAAAACTTCAATTACACCCTCAAGCATTTGTGCGATCGTTTTCTTGAATACACCAAATTGCCACAATTACAAGCCTCTTCATGTCATTGCTTGCTTCCTCATCGTTTTCTATCAACTTAACTAATTTTCCTTTTTAATGAATTAATGAATTTTGTTGATACGGCACCGTTTTGCTTTAGATTTGCTAAAGGATTTATTGAAACGGTGTTGCAGCACTTGAGTGTAATGAGTTCAGTAGTTTGTTATTAAACATAGAACACGTGTAATACACTCTTATTGGCAGTCAAGTGTGACGAACTTTCCCCATAATCTTGAAATTAGTTTCAGAGTTTTCTTCTTCAATTAGAATGTATATAAATAAATAAATAAATAAATAACACTCAAAAAAAAAAAATGTATATAAATAGCTAGTCTTTGTAATTTATTCTCACAACTGTTTGGGATCCGCTTATTTTGCTGAAACTGAAAACTTTTTGCTGAAAGTACTATAGATAAAGCTAAAAGTTAGCTGAAATAGTACAGTGAGACCTATAAGTAATATCAAAAAGTAAAATGAGACTCACGAATAGTAGCAAAAATAAATTGAATAGTAAAATAAATTGGTAAAAAATAAACTTATCCAAATGGATATCTCTCTTTTCATTCAATAAAATTGTGAGGTTTATTTTTGGAGAGATTCTTCAAGTGTTTAGAGGTACCAATAAATTTGTTCAACATTAATAGTATTTTTTTTCTTTTCTTTTTCTTTTATATTTTTTTTATATTTGAGAAGAAACATTAATAGTATCTAGGTGTCTCAAATGATGAAGCATTGATGACTTTGATAGTGAATTATCCAGTTCCTAGTTCTCTCAGAATATTATTGCCCAATTAATGTTCAAAGCCTGCCTCAAATACAATAAATGTCAAATTGAACTTGCTAGTTGCTACAGGTCATGTACCAACTGAATCGTAATGATTCCAACACCATGCATAATATAAAGCACAGTGAGACTAAAATTATACGCTCATGAACGCATATTCAGTCTCTTCAATATGTAAAATTCCTTTACATGCGACTCAGGTGCACAAAATAATTAAGGGAAAATATGGGATCGTCTCACTTTTCTGTCACCAAGGTGGTTAGAATATGACATCACTCCCATGAGGTATAATCATGATCCATGTGAGAGTATGGGTTCAATTTATGTGTACATTATTTTGTCAAATTTATGTAGAAATACATCTTAACATTAACACTCGTTATAAGAGCAAAATATAATTGGTGCAAACACAAGGAAATTGGAAATAGAACAAGAGAAACTGAATAGACACACTTCTCCATAAATCTTATTTGAGATAATTACACAACAAAATTTTGGCTGTGGCATAACGCTCACCATCTTTAAAATGAGATTCAAGCCCTCAAATGGCTAAATGTTGTGACCGGTATAAACCTTCTCTAACTTGTCTCTCCAAGATACAATAGTCCAAAAAATGTCATAAGGCTTGAACAACATTTGAACAAAGTGTTAAAGCCTAAAGATGGTATCTTTCACGTCAACAGTGACCGCAATTTGGTTATTGAACCACGATTTAGTTCTTGGGTTTGGACAGTGGCGGCTCCAAGAATTTTTTTCAAGGTGGTAATTATGAAATTTAAATTATACAAAATATAATTAGAAAATAACTTCATATATTGACCCAAAAAAAGCACAAATACATAAAAGTTTTATCATTTTCTTCTATGAGTTTTTATATTTTGAAACCGTTGCATAATAATCTCATTATCAATATTGCAAGCTACATATCTTTTAATGTACTCAACCAAGCAATTATTCATCCATTGATCTCTCATTTGATTGCACAGCTCATTTTTTTATTTAATAAATCAACTCAACTTAGTAGTCTTTAATTGTATTAGGAAGAATTTTTGATGTGTTCATAGATTAGTTTAATAAGAATTCAAGTCAACAATTCAATAAAAAAAAAAAAAATTGTCTTTCACCGCCTCAAAATTTAGTCTTTAAGCATTTTTAAAGACCATAGTTTCATTGGTCTGACTGACCCATGTCCCACAACACAACCACTCACCTCTGCGCAAATTAATTATTCATATTTCGTAACACTAAACAAACACTTGTTATAATTAAAATACCATGCGCATCTGGTGATGTTTGGTTACAATAATTCCTAAACCCAATTGGGACACTATAATCTTATTCAATATTTTTTTAGTAAAGGTAAATTTTGACAAATTTGTCATTAAATTATATATTCTTCTTATATCTTCTATGTTTGCAAAATTTCTAAAAAATTAAAAGTTAATCACTATATCATCAATAAATTATTTCAATGATACGTTTTTAAGTTTTTATCACAATAAAGTTATTATCGACAATGTCAAATTTAAGGAAGAGAGGAGTTAGCACGGATGGGCTGTGTCCTGTGTGTGGCTTGGAGGAGGAAACTATAATGCATGCTCTATGTAGATGTAGTGCTGCGAAGGAGATATGAGGTTTGTGGAAAGATTGTCCACTTGTTATTGGGGCTGAACCACTGGATTTTTCTGATCTAGCTCTGAAGTTCTTAGAGGCAAGCAATCCTAAAGATCTTGAGATTTTGGTTGTGGCTGCATGGGCCATTTGGCATAATAGAAATTTGAAGGTGTTTGAGTCGGATAGTCAGGGAGCTGAGCAGACTTGGGATTTGGCCATTATTATGATCTATGATTTCAAAGAGGCTGAAAAATTCTGCTCCCTGGGTCTGGCGGCTTGTGACGTTTGCTGGAGAAAGCCGCCCGATGGAGTTTTCAAGATAAACTCTGATGGGGCAGCAGCTGACGATGGGAGGCGGTCAAGTATAGGCGTGATTATAAGGGACTGTAGAGGACAGGTTGTTGCAGCCCTTTGCCGTGTCCTTCCTGGCTGCTTCACGGTGGATGAGACTGAGGCTTTGGCAATTGAAGCTGGAATCCTCCTTGCTAAGGAGCTGGACCTTAATCAGATCATTATTGAATCAGATTCTTTGTCTACTGTCCAACGCATTCTGTCCAAGGATTGCAGTGGGGGTTTTGGTCACATTGTCAATGGTATTGTAAGCTTCCTTGATGGCTTTATGAGCTGGCAGATTCGGCACCTGAAGCGGGACTTTAACAGGGTGGCACATGAACTAGCCCGGTTTGCTCACTGTAATAACGTTTGCCAAGTGTGGAGGGGTGTCTCTCCTCCTGTGGTGAGAAACTTGCTGCACTTGGATGGCTTGTAGTTGTTGTTGCTGCCTGAGCCTTGTTGTAGTTCTTTGTAGTTCTGTGGTGTAGCTTTTGTCAGTTTAATGGAAGCTTCCTCATCAAAAAAAAAAAAAAAAAAAAAAGTTATTATCAAGTTTAAGTTAGATTATAAGTTATATAATCTGATGAATTAAGCAGGTGGGTTTGAATAGGTCCATTACCCTTTCATGTCAACCGCATAGGATTGGAAGGCCCATGACCTGAGATCCAATACCCAGCGCCTAGGAGGAGTTAATTTTCTAGGCCCCTTTAGAAATTCAAGTTTATAGAGTGAGCATCTTCCGACTTTGAAGTTTTAAAGTTTCAAATTAGCATTATTGTGTTTTGTTTGCCCGCCTGTGGTGCAACATCTCATCCAAAGAGATTGTGTTTTGTTTCGGTTGTAGCTCTTTTTTCTTTCTTTCTCTGTTGTATTTCCTTTTCCAATCAAAAAATAAAAATAAAAATAATAATAATTAACGATCTTTCTATTAATCTATATATATATATATATATATATATATATATATATATATATATATATATATAAAACCGAAACTTTTGAAGCTCTCACAATTTTCCAGCATAATATTAAAAAAAAAAAAAAACATAAACCCAAAAAGAAAAACATAAACCCGACCCCGACCTTAAGCTCCTTTTACCAGCTCCCCCAACCCAACGCTCCTCCTCTCTACCAACTCCCTCAACGTTCAGACCCAAGGTAGATCTCCTTCCTTGGACCAATGGCAAAGGCACCATACCCACCATACCCACAAATTCCTCAATCAAAACCCACCATATCCACAAACCAACAGAGATCTCCAAGAATCAAAACCTACCAAACCCACCATACCCACACAAAAAAACTATTTCTAACCCAAAAAATTCAGAAAAAAATTCAGAAAAAAAAGAGCTAAAACCCGAAAATTTTTCCTCAATTATGAAAATCTTCTCTACCCTTCTCTTCCTTCAAACACAATTCTCTACATCAGCTTCCTCCAATTTGTTTTAAAAAGAAAGCCTAACTCCTTTGCTCCATAAACTCTATCGTCTCCTTCTTCCTCAACTCTACCTTGATGCCGTAGTGGCAATAGCAAGACACTCCGTGTTTTCAAATCAATGTTCTTAATTTCGTTCCGTGTTTATTTTTCCTCACATCAATGATCAAACGTAAAACTTCAGATTTGCTACTAAATGATTTGTGAGGAAAAAAAAAAAAAGTAAAAGAAAAAATTCAGCTATGGGTTGGGATGGACGAAGAAGCATTCCTCTTGGTTCTTGAAGGCCTGCATCTGTACTTTGTAAGTCTGTAGAGTTTTCAAACTGGTATAGTGAGATGACCAAATGAGACTTGGAAATATAAAAAGGCGAAAGCATTGGAATGTGGTATCACGTGGGTAGGTTGCTAGACTTGGGAGTGGAGAAGTTTCATGATTTATAAAATTATAAATATACTAATATATCTGTTTATTTACAAGAAAACCCAAAATGTGAATTATTTTTTCCTCAATAACCATTCTGATCACTTTATTATGATTTTCTTTTTTAAAATATTGTAATAAATAAAATTCATTAAACTATATCATTTGGCTTAATTATAGTCATATATATAAGTAATATATATGACTATTGGATATATGGCTATTATGTTGTGTATTTAAGAGTTAAGTCATTTTGAATATATATCACTGTAAATTACTTTAAGACTTCTTCATCTCTTCCCGTCTGTGTGTTAAAATACTTGGTATTTTCAAAAAAAAAAAAAAAAAAAAACTTACATCGCAACATTTATTGGATTATTGAATACTAATTTTTATTTTTAAATTTTTGTTTGATTGATATTTTCCAAGAAAACGTTAATGCTAAAACAAAAAGAAAGTTAGTAATTTAATGTTTCATATCGAATTTTTAAGATTGGAATCCTAATATGTGACCAAAGAGGTTACAAAAGTTATATTTGTAGAACATTCATTTAAAATAATAAGTCATACTCAATAGCTTTCCCGTGCATCGCACGGGTTAGCGACTAGTAGATATTATTCTCATTTTCTATGCGGCTGATTGAACAATGCCATAACATTTACTCATTTAATAGCGACATGACAATATTTTTAATATTAACTAATTGCACATTAAAAAACACAAGACCTACGGAAGATCAAAGATCAAAGCCAAATCCGTTTGAAACGGGTTTTCGTCAAATCAAAACCAAGCTAAAATTTCCATAAAAAATAAAATAAAATAAAATCAAGCTAAACTAATGCCTTTAGGGACCGATAACAATTATTTGAAATTTCAAGACCAAAAAGCGTCCACTTGGGTAAACTTCAAAGTCTAACCACGTATTTTGGCCATTTTTTAAAAGAAAATTCAAGGTAAAAATCTACTTTATATCCGATTACTTTCACCGATTGCTATTTTAGTACATTAACTTTTATCAATTGTCATCTTAGTCCACAATGTTCAAATATTGTTATTTCAGTTCATTAACTTTAAATAATTGTCATTTTAGTCCATTGAATTTAAATATTTTCAATTTTTGGGCTTAAATAAATTAATAAAATAATCATTTGTAATGATAACCTGATATGTGTGAGATAGGGAATGCATATGTCCGATATAATAGTCAGATATTCAAAGAAGTTTAGATATCAATTTTTTTTTTTTAAATCATTTTCTTGAAATTGCATATTGATAATATGAATTACCTATGATTGCAGTGATCGAGAAGGAGAAGCAAAGTTATATGATTTCTAGTTTGTCTATTCATCCCAGCCTAACCATAAAATACTGAAGGAATTTTTTGTTTTTTTAATTACTTCTTATATGTGTGGATACAACTCTAAACTTTGAAGGTGTCTAAAATGCATTTTCGCCTAAAAATTATTAACAGAGTGGGTTTTGATTGAAATTCTATTTTTAAAGTTTCAGGACTACACTGATTAATTATAATCCTATAACCAAAAGTTTGAAAACGTAGTTTGTCATCTACGTCCTTAACTGCAAAAGTACACTCATTGCTGCTGTTGAGTATTAGAAGTTAGATCTGCATGAATAACCCTACAAAGCTACACTGAGGCTTTGACGCTTTGTTTTGTCTTTTCAAATAGCAGCGCAAGAAGCACGCCACTTTATTCTCTTGATTTTAGACAAAAAAAAATCGCATTGAAAAAGACATTTATGGATACTTGGAGAGAGAGAGAGAGAGAGTGTGTGGGGAAGACAGACACAACTTTTGAGGTGCAAACTGCATAATGATACTACGTAACGTGAAAGTTTCTAACCCGAATCCCTTCTTTTTTTCTATCAAACAGTGTTAATATCAGAGAATCTCAGTCCTCCGCGAAATATTGTGTTGTGTTAATTCAAAAAGAGAAAGAGAGTAGATTGGCACAAGTTTTAAAGAGAACAGTGTAGTTGTGGAAATTTTCAACCAATTCTTTGCCCTGCCAAGCACTCTGAGAGAGGGAGAGGACAAACAAGTCTGCATGGTGTACGAAACTTTCAACCCTTCATTTGACGTTTTAGGAGCAGATTGCAAATCACGCGCATTTAGAAAATTTCCAAAAAACCTTCGTTAGAGCATAAAAGAGGACAAACAACTTCTTATAATATTGCTTTGTGACCAGTTTTTTTTATTTTTGCTGAATATTGTGACCCATTTATTATAAAGTTCTTTTTACATTGCTTTTCACAAGCTTTTAAAGTGAATTTTACATTACTTTTTGACCAGTTATAAAGGTTTTTATTTTACATTACTTTTTGACTATTAATAACGGTTTACATCATTTAATAAAGAGTTAAATAAATCTTAACTTAAACTCAACTCGGGTTCCATATAAGATAGAAAATTAAATGATCTTAGAATTATAATAATCAGCTTGATTCAGTTTAGTACAATTACAAACTATCTCACAAAACCCAAGAATACTTTATTATTGCCCATGTTATTCAAACAAATTTAAACATATTTTGAGGAGGACCTGAGTTTTAAGTTTTAAGAAGTGAAAATCACAACCACCTTGTCATTTTTCCTGAGATATATTTATGGTGAAATTACCAATTCAAAAAATTCTCCCACAAAAGTTGGCATACACCTTGTATTTAGCTTATGTTTGGATAGCAGCCGCATCCAGCGTTTTTGTTATGCTTAAGCTTTTAGTAATATATAGATATAGATATAGACTAGATGATATCTCACACGATGCACGAATACTTTATAATTTTATTTTGAAATAGTTTCTTGCTCTTCTTTATGACCTATATATAACCTTGATCTTGGTGCTACGCATTTTGAAGAATTAGCTTCAATTATATTATACTAGGCTTTGGAATCGTAAAAACTCTTGTTAGTTGATTGGGATTTTGTGCCAAAGTTTCGAGTCTAAGGGAAAAACATGATCTCCTTTTTGTGGGCTGATGGTGAGTATTTATATTTAGTTTTGGCAGATGCTTGTGACCGGTTATTTGGTTGAGAGGAGAAAATCTTTTAAGGGCATGGGGTTAGGAATTGTCCCCCTTAAGCCCTTAGCCTCGCTCACGTTTGAGGGAATAGTCAAGTATCGAGACGCTTTGCACGCCTATGTTCATAAAAGAAAAAACATGCTACTTGAATTTGTTATATTAATTTGAATGTGAATTAAATATTTGTTTTGTCTAGGGGTGAGCCTCTTGACTTTTTAAATTTCTCCCCTTTATTTTTATAAATTCAATAGAATTGCCTCTCTTCATTTTTTTTTTTTTTCCTTTTAATATCTACTTTTTCCCAACATATATAACAAAAGTTTTTCATTTTTGTTTTATAATATACTTTATATATATATATATATATATATATATATATATATATATATATATATATATATATATTCCTTTTTTTCTTTTCAATTTCATGAATAATTGAATTTAGAATATCTAATTGGCCACTTTAAAAATATTATAGAATTTTTTATGAAAAAACTGTTTTCATTATATTTTTGTTTTAAAAATAATAGGAGAAAAAAAATAAAGTTTTTTTTTTTTTTTGAGCAAAGACAAAAAATAAAGTTTGTGACTCTAGATATTTTTTTTTTCTTTTTAATTTTAGAAACAGACTCTAGATATAGCTAATCGGTTCGATGAAAATGTAGGAAAAAATTAAGGGGTATTTTGGTTTGGTTGCAAAATAACTTCATCTTTCCTTCAAAGCTGACAGTCTGACCCACGCCTAACACTCACATCCAGCTTTTTCCTACTCCCAAAAACATTACTCCCTCCATTCCACTTTGATTGTCCTGTTTGAAAAGTCAAATTTTTTAAGGAGATATCATTTATTGTCTTGTCTACCTTTTAAAAATGTATAAGTTTCCAAAACTATCCATAAATAAATTTATCAAAAAATTGAATTATTAATAAAATAGGAGTATAATAGGAACATTAGTAAATTAATGACTTTTATTTTTAGAAACATGATAATATTTTGGGACATCCCTAAATAAAATAAAGGACAAACAAAGTAGAACGGAGGGAGTAGTATTTTAATGTAATTCTACACCAGTGCTGCACAGCAGTACGTTAACAAGACCCATAAATACATATACCATTTCTTCGTAATTTTCTGGACAGGGCCACTTGGGGATGCATATTTTTTATGATAGGACAGGGACCATACATTTGTTATTTTTTTTGCTAATCAAGACCATACATTTTTTATGATAGCATTGATAGGCATGATGTTCATGTATTCAGACTTCTTAATTAGATTTTAATGCAATCCTATTCTTGGTGAGGGTTAGGTGAGCACTTGCGTCTTCCAAGTTGACAAGCCTGTTGGATTCCAACAATACAGTCAATGGCTCTACCAAGTTTCATGGAACCGAAACCGTTGTCAAGATATCGTGGGAACCTTGTCACGTTTGAGAACATTTTCATCGTAATATTTCCATAATTAATGAGGTGTCTATTTTTTATAAGATAAAATAAAATAATAAACTATCATATTGAAATTAATTATAATTGAAAACAAATTTATTGTGCAAAGTTATAACATTTTTAGTATTGTCATAATATTTTTACAATTTTTGAGGTGTCAATTGCATATAGATAAAATAAAATAAAAATAAGATATATCATATGAGGACATACCACAACATAAAATAAATGTATTGTTAAAATGTAACATTTTATTATTGATATATATGTGTATGTAATTTTGAAAAGAAAGGTACAACAACAAAAAAAGTGGAAAAAAAAAACTGATTTAAAAAATTAATTTTTTTTTTTGTTTTGTATTCTCTAATTTAAAAGTACGATGTGGCAACAAAAGAGGACAATCTCGAATTTCACATTTATTTTTTTTAATCTTTCCTCTTAAAGATTTTATATATAAAATTTGGTAATTATGTGTAAAAATATGTTTTAAAGAGAAAAGATTATTAGATTATGTGTGTGTATATATATGTTATAAGAGCGGGGGAAAATGTAAATTTTGAGATCTTTCTCATTTAATTATATATTCAAACACTCATTTATTTAGGAGTATTTTTAAGAAGGCTAAATATTCTATAATTAAATGAATATAAATAAGCAATTACTTGAAAATGCTAATGCTCTTGTAGGGAATAAAAGCTGAGGGGGGTTTTGAAAAACTACGTACTAAATCTATTGCTTTCTTTTTCTTTTTCTTTTTCTTTTTTCCTTTTTCATGCAATTGCTCTTGCATCTTTTGGTACGTGACAAGGACATATAGCAGAATTCCGAAACTGTTAAGTTTTAATTTGTAGTTATGTGGCTTTCAAAAAAAAAATAAAAATTTGTAGTTATGTGAAACAGTGTAAATTTTAATTTGTGCCGGTACAATCTGCCAGTTTCAATGGAGTTGCATTAATGTTGTGACAGTGTACTCTACCGCTTATTCTATAAAAAAAAAGAACAAAATTACATGAATTTAAAGAGAAAATTTTCAAACTTTTCATATTTTTTTGGGTGAATTTTGAAAATTTAACCATTAAAATTCATGTTTCTTATGTTTTTAATATGCATATCAAATTTAGTTCAAATCAGATATTATTTACTATTTGATCAATTAACTTATTTTTTATATACAACTTTAGATTACAAAAACTTAAAATTATAATATTTATATGATGACATAACAATTGATTTTTGATTTTCTTAAAATTTTGTAAGCATTAAGGATGTAGTAAGAACATGCAATCTAATGGTTAGATTTTCAAAATTCACACTCAATATAATTATAAATGATGAGTCTGTAGGGTTTCTAACCCGAATCTCTTCTTTTTTCCATCAAACAGTGTTAATGTCAGAGAATCTTAGTCCTCCACGAAATATTGTGTTGTGTTAATTCAAAGAGAGAAAGAGAGTAGACTGGCACAACTTTTGAGGAGAACAATGTAGTTATGGAAATTTCCAACTAATTCTTTGCCCCGCCAAGCACTTTGAGAGAGGGAGAGGACAAACAAGTCTGGCATGGTGTACAAAATTTCCAACCCTTCGTTTGACGTTTTAGGAGCAGATTGCAGATCACGCGCATTTAGAAAATCTCCAAAAAACCTTTGTTAGAGCATAAAAGAGGACAAATAACTTCTTATAATATTGCTTTCTGGCCAGTTTTTTTTATTTTTGCTGAATATTGTGACCCATGCATTTTAAAGTTCTTTTTACATTGCTTTTCACAAGCTTTTTAAGTGAATTTTACATTACTTTTTGACCAATTATAAAAGTTTTTATTTTACATTACTTTTTGACTAGTAATAACGGTTTACATTATTTAATAAAGAGTTAAATAAATCTTAACTCAAACTCAACTCGGGTTCCATATAAGATAGAAAATTAAATGATCTTAGAATTTTAATAATCAGCTTTGTTAGGTTCTAAAGACTTAGGTTTTTATGTATTTAGAACTCTAATGTGTATTGTTGGCAAACCATGATCAAAACAATATGTTTAGTTGTGTTTAGACTTGCTCAAAGTTGTATCTTTTATGTAAAGTTGGAATCGAGCTGATGCAGAAGTTACTGTGCATTTCGGCCTAGCTCGATCGATCGAATCTCGGCAGAATGCATTTTTCTGCAGATTTCCAACTCAGCCCTAGTTTGTTTAAAACGTTTAGGGTTTTCTAATTTATCCTAAGTATAAAAGGAAAACCCTAGCCACGTTTTAGTGTTGCTCATATTGCTGTTTGTGTAAATCTCTTGTGAGATCTAGAGGAGCTTTCTTTTACACAAACTTAGGGTTTTCAAGGAGGTGATATTATCTACACCTTGATGATTAACTCAGTTGCTACCATTGAAGTTTAAAGAAACACAAGCGGGTGTGCTTGTATCTGGTGGTGAATCCAAGAAAGAAGGAGTCTGTGGATTCGGAGCTTGTACGTGATCGTGTCAGTAAGTTCTACTAGTGGGTAGCAATAAGAAGTCGAGCGTGAGGGCTTGTAAATCTTATTGTATGAACTTCGATTCTTTCAAGATAATGGATTCAAGTTTACCTTAAGGATAGTTAGGTTAAATCCTCCTCAGGTTTTTACCGGTTTGGTTTCCTGGGTGATCATATCTTTGTGTTATTTATCTTTCCGCTGCTTTGCATAATATGATTGTTTTGATTGTGATAACCTAGTTTTGTTAAATTGGACTAAGTAACAACTTGGCTAATTACCTAGATTAATCCAATTGTGTTTTTAAGGAGTCTAAAAACTATCAAGCTTGATTCAGTTTAGCACAATTACAACCTATCTCACAAAACCCAAGAATACTTTATTATTGCTCGTGTTATTCAAACAAATTTAAACATATTTTGAGGATGACCTGAGTTTTAAGTTTCAAGAAGTGAAAATCACAACCGCCCTGTCATTTTTCCTGATATATATTTATGGTGTATTTACCAATTCAAAAAAGGGCTATGTTAACTGGCACCTTAAAGTGCCTGTTAACAACACACTTTGGATAATTTTTTAGGTAACTTTTTTAGCTTTTGGCAGTTTTTTAGTTTTTGGCAATTTTTTTGACAATTTGTTTTTCTTTTTTAAATGAAACACAGAAAAGGAAATGTTAACCAGCACCCCACTACGCTTGTTAACATCTCCCTTCAAAAAATTCTCCCACAAAAGTTGGCATTCACCTTGTATTTAGTTTAACATCTCCCTTCAAAAAATTCTCCCACAAAAGTTGGCATACACCTTGTATTTAGTTGAGAAACAGATAAAAGAATTTGCTTGTACTATATAATATATATAATAGCAGAAGCCTCATTTAGACATGTAAGAAAAAAAGTTATTTAAAAATCTGACACATTACCAGCCAAAAAACACGGAATAAAAAGTGAAAGGTTGTGCCTTTTGGGTCTTCATTATGGGCTTTGCTTTATTTAAATGACCTGGATTCAACAAAGGCCAGAGACTTGGTGCCATTTAAAAAGTATAAGTGCTTTCTTGGAAAGTGGTTCATAGTGAACAATGAACACTAATCCATATCTTTGACATTTTGAAATTTGCATTATTTATGAATACCTATACCACGACAGTCAAAACTTCACATCCATATGTCTTTCCACTCACCACCATTAGAATTTAAAAAAAAAAGGTTTGAAGAAGATAATTCCTTTTCTTTTCAATCAATAAAGAATTTCATTAAGGAATGAAAAAAGATTCAAATGCCTAGCCTACATGCTTTCATGAGCAAAGAGATAAAAGTGCTATGAATATTTGAAATAGGGATAGGCCCCCAAGATGAAACCATATTGGCCTAACAAGATTATGAGGAAATTTCGAGTGTCTTTCTGAAGTGGATTGTAAAAATGATGTGGGATCCGTATGGTTTAAAAACCATTGGCCCATAATTCATCCCTCATGCTCAAAATGCATTAAACAATATATATATATATATATATATATATATATATATATATATATATATATTAGCCAAATTTTAGAAAAAACTTGATTAGATTTTAATTGGATTCTTAATTTTGCACCATGTGTCCCATTTGATTTTTAATTTTGTGCCAAGTGAATTATTGAGTATAAAAATCGAAGAGTCTAAATCCAATTAAATTCTAAATTAGATTTCAATTGGAGTCTAATTTTTCGTCATATGTCAATCTAAGTTTTTAATTTTTGTGGCAGTAAATTATTGAGTGCAAAAATCAAAGATTCTAAAACCAATTAAATTCTAAATCATATATATATATAATGAGAAACCATTACCTATTTTAGAAATTTATGGTTTAAAAAAAAAAAAAGTGTAAGATAAAATTACATATAATTTGAACCTCTTCTAAAAAAAATGAAGATATAGATTCTATCTTGTGGTTTGTTCGAAAGTCTAAGCATTGTTGAAGAAGACCTCAAGTCAAGGGTCTTGGCATCCAAGGCGTTTTTCCACCCACTATCATGAAAAGCTCGGATATGACTACAATTAAATATTTTCAATTTACAAATCTATCAACAACCATTTGAAAAAAAATCATAATTAATATTTTAAAATAAGATTTACCAAAATTTAACCATCAAATTAATATTTTTGCATATAATTATTTTTTTATCAAGACATACATCACATGGGCATAATACTAATATATATCGTAAAACAAAAAGATTTTAAAAATTTGGAGGAGAAAGTTTGTGTTGTGTTAATTCAAAGAGAGAAAGAGAGTAGACTGGCACAACTTTTGAGAAGAATACTTTTGAGGAGAATAGTGTAGTTATGGAAATTTCCAACCAATTCTTTGCCCCACCAAGCACTCTGAGAGAGGAAGAGGACAAACAAGTTTGGCATGGTGTACGAAATTTCCAACCCTTCGTTTGACGTTTTAGGAGCAGATTGCGAATCACACGCACGAAGAAAATTTCCCAGAAACCTTCCTTAGAGCATAAAAGAGGACAAACAACTTCTTATCATATTGCTTTGTGACCAGTTTTTTTCTTTTTGCTGAATATTGTGACCCATTCATTATAAAATTCTTTTTACATTGCTTTTCACAAGCTTTTAAAGTGATTTTTACATTACTTTTTGACTAGAAATAACGGTTTTCATCATTTAATAAAGAGTTAAATAAATCTTAACTCAAACTCAACTCGGGTTCCATATAAGATAGAAAATTAAATGATCTTAGAATTTTAATACTCAGCTTGATTCAGTTTAGCACAATTACAACCTATCTCACAAAACCTGAGAATACTTTATTATTGCCCATGTTATTCAAACAATTTTAAACATATTTTGAGGAGGACCTGAGTTTTAAGTTTCAAGAAGTGAAAATCACAACCATCCTGATATTTTTCTTGGGATATATTTATGGTGAAATTACCAATTCAAAAAATTCTCCCACAAAAGTTGGCATACACCTTGTATTTAATTGAGAAACAGAGAAAAGGATTTGCTTGTTGAAAAGAATTGCTATTCTCGTAGAAGATTTTGTACCACTGAAAAATTGCACTGTTGATCAACAAAATGATTAGTAGTCATTTTGAATTTAAAGCCTTCCATATTTGATATTCCATGGGACTTGAGGCATGTATGTTGACCAAATAGCTATAGCCATTTACTGTAGGTTATCTTTGTCTAATGGCAAAAATATTCCAACAGTAATTTCCTTTGTCAATGTTTGCATGAATTACTACATTATTTCCCTTGTTAATGTTTGCATGAATATCAGTGTGTGCAGTATTTGTTTGTATTATTTCTCAATGCAAATCTCCAACATGTAATTCCGACATGTTTACCAATGTTGGGGGTGCTCATATTCACTTGTGGTGAGGGAAAAAAAAAAAAAAAAAAAATCTTATCATATGTTCATCTTTCTGCAAAGCTTTTTTTTTTTTTTTTGGGTGGGGAGGACTTTCCACAAAACATTTAAACTAGCAACTATGTACTGTTGTTTTCTCTATGGTTTCTTTTTCCTTTTCCTCTTTTTACTAATAGAATATAATTGAAGCTAATTCTTCAAAATGCATAGCAAAATGCGTAGCACAAGGTTCAAGGTTATATAGGTCATAATTCATAAAGAATAGCAAGAAACAATTTCAAAATAAAATTATAAAGTATTCGTGCATCGTGTGAGATATCATCTAGTCTATATCTATATATTACTAAAAGTTGAAACATAGCATTTATTGCTACTGAGCTCCTGTTACGCCACCTCATTGCCACATAATTATTTTTTTTATTCTTTTTTTTTACAAAAAAAATATATAAATAGATTATTGACTTTACATATTCATCTTTGTTGGTTTTAACACTTATGTATATTTCATTTTTTTTTTTTTTGACATTCACTTATTTTTTAAATATTTACACTTTCTTCAACCTTTCTTCTTTCCTTACCTTTTTTATATCCTCACTACCCTCTACTTTAATATTACTATTCATCTTTCCCTTCATCTTCCTTTATTTGCTCTTCTTATTCACTCCCTCTTACTATAAACTTATCATTCTCTCTTCCATTCTTTACGTAGTTTTCTCTCACAAAAAAACTCTCTCTCTCTCTCTCTCTCTCTCTCTCTCTCACACACACACACACAATGTTTTGATGGATTTTTATTTTTATTGCATCTTTGCTTTAGGTTGATAAATTTTTGTATTTTTTAGAACTGTAATTTAGTTTGATACAATTTAGTTTTGTGTTTTAAGTTATTTTTTTTTCTTTCTCTTTGATTGTTATAAAAATATAATAGTATTCCATTACATAGCATAATTTGGATAATTTAGTGTTTATTGTTATATCTTTTAATTTTTCTTATCATCCATGTGGAAGTGATAGGCAACAACTCTCAATTTATCATATTAAAATTTTGGCAAAGTTGTGACCAAAAAAAAAAAAATTTGTGGTCCTAAAACTGCTGAACATGCAGAGACAAAATTAGAATATTAATTAACTTGTGTAACTTAAAAAAAAAAAAAAAAAAAAAAAAGCTAAAAATACAAAATATCAACAAGAAAATTGCTCAAGCTACTACTAGTTTTACAAATGGTAAACTTTAGATATTGTTACTTAAGTGATAAATATGGTTCCCCAATAAAATTCATACATTAAGTTATATTGAAATTAATTGCCTCTGAAAAATATAGCGATGTTTGTATTTTATTAGTTGATACTTGAATCTAATTGGGGAACATACTTAATTTTTGCTCTTTAATTAAAAACATTACAAATTGATATGGCAATAAACATGATTACTACCACATCAATAACATAATAAATAAATTAAAAAACCAAACCTACTTCCAACTTTATTATAAAAAATTTACAAAATAATGTGATAATAAATATGATTGGTATTACATCAACAACATAATACTTTTTTTTATTATGTTTTAAAAATTGATACATTTGTAAATCCTATATTTTAAAATTTATAGTAGTTGTAGCATTATTCTAAATAAATTTCTTTGACCAATCAATTAAAGAAAATACATCCCATAAAAATAATAAATAATTAAAAGAAAAAGCACAAAATAACTTTGTGGTTATTTGTATTTTTCTTTTGAAAAAGTCAAATATTATAGTTATATTTCCCATAAATTACCAAACTAATAAAAAAATTTCTATATATTATCTATTTATATATTTAATATTATGGAATTAAAAAACTGATTAATATTACCAAGGATAAATAATTAAAAAAGTCAGTCAGTTTTTTAAACTTTGGATCACAAACAACTTAACAGCAAAAGTCATTTGAATAAAAAAATAAAAAAATAAATAAAACCGATTCTAAAAATACCAATGGAAAAAAAAAATTAATAATTAAAAACAACACACCTTACTTGCATATTTGGTCTTACAAACGGTCACATAAATGTGACGCCAAACTTTTTTTTTTCTTTTTTTTATTGGGTTCTTTCACATATTTCTTGAATAGGAAATTCTTTAAACTCTTCTTGTCTTTTTTTTTATTTATTTATTAAATATGAATTTTAAAAATTTAATCGTTAAATTGCATATTCTTTATGTTCTTAACATGCATATCAAATTTCGTTTTAATTGGGTTTTATTTATTATTCGATCAATAAACTTATTTTTTATGCATAATTCTTTACCACAAAAGCTTAAAATCAAAATATGACATTATTGACATAGTTATTAATTTTTTATATTTTTGAAATTTTACAAGCAAAAAGAATAACAAGCACATGTAATCTAACCATAGAGACTGTTTGGTACCTGCTTTCAAACAATAGTTTTCATTGTTTAAATGACAATAACTTTTTTGATACGTATTTTTATAACACTCAAACACGTATTTTCATAATACTAAAAATTAAACAATAATATTTAAATAATGTTACCAAACAGGCCATATTTTCAAAATTCACATCTCACCAAAAAAATAAGAGATGGGTTTAAAAAAAACTTATATTTTCAGGGGAATAACTTTATATTTTTGGAGAATATAAATAATAAATCCTCCCACGAAAATAAAGAAACAAGAAATTCAAGGGGGGCCATGGGCCCAAGGCCCCTTAGTGTAGCTGTGGGTCCGTCGCTGCAAACAAGCTTAGCCACAAGCGCATAGTCAGCAATAGGGCTGTCCACGGGTCGGTCCGGGTCGGGTTTGTGCCCAACCCGGAACCGACCTGACGGAATCGGGTTTTGGAAAAACTCACCCGCCGCCGACCGCCGGAGTAAACGGGTCGGTCGGATTAGACTTCAACGGGTGCTCGGTCGGGTCGGTCGGCGTCAAAGATCTGAGAAAACGGCAAAAAAAGGGCGAGGAAAGGTAAGAAAAACCCAGATCCGGCAAAATCTCATCGGAATCTATGAGATTTCGCCAGATCCGGCGGTAATCTCACCTGATTCGATGAGATTTCGCTAGATTCGCTCAAAATTTCGTCAGATCTACGTGAAATAGCGCCTGAATCAAGGTTTTTTGGCCGAGATCTAGGTTTTTTATCGCCGGAATCTGGGTTTTTATCGCCGGAATCTGGAATTTTCTCATCGGAATCTGGATTTCTCGCCGAAATCTGGGTTTTTCGCCGGATTATGGGTTTTTCGCCGGTCGGTTCGGGTTTTTCGGGTTTTTGGGGAGAGAAACCGAAACCGACCCGCCGGAGTCGGTTTCTGGTGGAGAAAATCCGCCTCCGACCGCCGGAGTAGGTCGGGTCGGCCGGTTTCGGATCGGTTCCAGTCGGGTCTCCGGGTGGGTCGGGTCACCGGATATGTTTGGACAGCCCTAGTCAGCAAGAGACGATGTAGACAAGTGCATGTACAGTTCTTAAAAAGAAGATAAAGTGAAAACTGTTTGATGGCATAATGCCCAAAATGGTCAAAAGTGACAATAATGCAATGCCAAAAAGTATTCAAGCATGAAGGTGAAGTTGGGTCTGACCTTCATAGATTAAGGTTAATATTGGATCAAATTAAAACTACCTGGATTAATTAAAAGGTGTCACAACTTCTAGCTTAGATCAACCCATAAGTTTTTCTCTCTTAAACTTTAAGATAGATTAATGGATTAATGGATTAATATATAAAAATAGATTTTAAAAAAAAGATCAAATATAATTCTAAATAATGGCATCCAGCTGGAGGAGTCTGCTAAAGGAGAAAATACACTGTGTACTATCAAGAGACAAAGATATAAAGGAGCAATTTATTGGAAGATGACAATTGACAATAGATAGATTAGAACAGAAAGTGCCCCATGCACGGTTTACTATCAAGAGACAACGAAATTAAGGGGCAATTTCTTGGAAGATGATTAGAGATAGAGCCGAAAGTGTCACAAGTATGTCGATTGACCAAAGCCTATCAAGTTATTGACTCCGGATGTACCCAATCCAGAAGTTCTTGATGACTCATTTAACTATGAAAAAAATTGAGTTTTATGGAACTAACCTCTCGTGATGAAAGTAGTCAAATATCATATTTTGGCAAAATTTATAGTAAATTAACACTTATCACTTTTTTTTTTGAATCTAAATGGTGTAATAGGCAAATGGTTTAATAGTCACGATTTATTTCTTACACTAAAATAGATTAGCATTGCCCATTCTGAAAATGGTTTCTAGGTATGGAATAAAGGCTCCTTAGAAAACGTTATCTACTTTGATTTCAATGTACACCTTTGGTTTTCTTCTCTAAGGATTTTTCCTACAAATTACTGTTTACTGATTGAGTGAGTCTATATGGTAGCTGTAGGTGATAATATTTGTCCTTGCATTCCCATGAGTATTTCAAACTTGCCAGGAAACACACACATAAAAGAGGGGGCTGGGGAAGACTTGACTTAACATCGTGAGGCACGGGTCTTCGTAGTCTAGTCATTTTTCTCTACTGAAGTACAACACCGAAATTTTTGAATCATAACAACCAAGACTATCTTCCTCTCAAGAAAATGAGTATCAAAGACTAGAAATGGCTTGATTCAATGTCAGGCTGACTAGGAAATCCTGATTGGTTTTGCTTGCAATCGTGAATCACAAGGACCGAAACTTAAGCATTGATTAAGTTACACTTGTGTATTCTCTCAATTTCATACTGCATATGTTAAAACCACTAATGTCAAGCCATTAAGTTTGACTATTCAAGCCATTCCAACTTAAACAAAATGTTAAAAAAAAAAAAACGAGTTACTGGACTGTACTAAGATCAGGTACTATAAAGAGATATTTGATTTCACTAACATTAAGTACCACAATAATTTTTTTAATTAACTCGAGTACTAAAAAAGTAATAAATTATTAAATATTTTCAAAATAGTGCTAATTTACCATAAATTTTGTCAAAACGAGATATTTGACTATTTTTACTGTTTCCATTTTGACACCGGTTTCGGTTCCATGAAACTTGGTAGAGCCATTGATTGTATTGTTGGAATCCAACAGGCTTGCCGCTTGTCAACTTGGAAGACACAAGTGCTCACCTAAACCTCAAGAAGAATAGGATTGCATTAAAATCTAATTAAGAAGTCTGAATACATGAACATCATGCCTATCATAATAAATATGCATCCCCACTCGGCCTTGTCCTCTCCTATCATAATAAATATGCATCCCCATGTAGCCTTGTCTAGAAAATTACGATGAAATGGTAAAAGTATTTATGGGTCTTGTTAACGTGCTGCCGTGCAGCATGGTATAAAGTTACATTAAAATACTAACGTTTTTGGGTGTAGGAAAAAGCTGGATGTGAGTGTTAGGCGTGTGTCAAATTGTCAGCTTAATTTGAAGGAAAAATGAAGTTATTTTGCAATCAAACCAAAATGCTCTTTAATTTTTTCCTATACCTTCGTCTAACCGATTGGCTTTATCTAGAGTCTGTTTCTAAAATTTAAAAAAAAAAAAAAAAAAATTTATCTAGAGTCACAAACTTTATTTTTTGTCTTTGCTAAAAAAAAAAACTTTATTTTTTGTCTCCTATTATTTTTAAAACAAAAATATAATGAAAACCGTTTTTTCATAAAAAATTCTATAATATTTTTAAAGTGGCCAATTAGATATTCTAAATTCAATTATTCATGAAATTGAAAAGAAAAAAAAGGAGTATATATATATATAAAGTATATTATAAAACAAAAATGAAAAACTTTTGTTATATATGTTGGGAAAAAGTAGATATTAAAAGCAAAAAGAAAAAAGAAAAAAGAAAAAGAAGAGAGACAATTCTATTGAATTTATAAAAATAAAGGGGAGAAATTTAAAAAGGCAAGAGGCCCACCCCTAGACAAAACAAATATTCAATTCACATTCAAATTAGTATAACAAATTCAAGTAGTATGTTTTTTCTTTTTTTCTTTTATGAACATAGGCGTGCAAAACTTCTTGATACTTGACTATTCCCTCAAACAAGAGCGAGGCTAGGGGCTTAAGGGGGACAATTCCTAACCCCACACCCTTAAAATATTTTCTCCTCTTAACCAAAAAACTGGTCACAAGCATCTCTCAAAACTAAATATAAATACTCACCATCGGCCCACAAAAAGGAGATCACATTTTCCCCTTAGACTCGAAACTTTAGCACAAAATCCCAATCAACTAACAAGAGTTTTTACGATTCCAAAGCCTTGTATAATATAATTAAAGCTAATTCTTCAAAATGCGTAGCACAAGGTTCAAGGCTATATATAGGTCATAAAAGAATAGCAAGAAACTATTTCAAAATAAAATTATAAAGTATTTGTGCATTGAGTGAGATATCATCTAGTCTATATCTATATCTATATCTATATATTACTAAAAGCTGAAGCGTAGCATTTATTACTGCTGAGCTCCTGCTGTGCCACCTCATCGCCACATCATTCGCCACATAATTATTGTTTTTTTTATTCCTATTTTTTTTTACAAAAAAAATATAAATAGATTATTGACTTGACATATTCATCTTTATTGGTTTTACTTTTAACACCTATATATGTTTCTTTTTTATTTCCAATTTTCCTATAAATTTTTTTTTTGACATTCACTTATTTTTTTAATATTTACACTTTCTTCAACCTTTTTTCTTTCTTTACCTTTTCATCTCCTCACTACCCTATACTTTAATATCACTATTCATCTTTCCCTTTATCTTCCTTTATTTGTCTCTTCTTATTCACTTCCTCTTACTATAAACTTGCCATTCTCTCTTCCATTATTTGCATAGTTTTCTCTCACAAAAAAGCTCTTTCTCTCTCTCTCTCAATGTTTTGGTGGATTTTTATTTTTATTGCATCTTCGCTTTAGGTTGATAAATTTTTGTGTTTTTTAGAACTCTAATTTAGTTCGATACAATTTAGTTTTGTGTTTTAAGTTATTATTATTTTTTCTCTTTGATTGTTATAAAAATATAAAGATAGTAAATAAAAATATAATAATATTCCATTGCATAGCATAATTTGGATAATTTAGTATTTATTATTATATCTTTTAATTTTTCTTAATTTTTTCTTCTCATCTTATTTTATTTAATGTTGAAATTCAACCACATCCTCCTTATCATTAAATAATTTATATTTTCTCTCTTTTTGTTTTAAAAAATAAAATTGTAATATTTTACTTAAATTCAAATAAAAGAAAATTGTGCTCATCAAATTGTACTAATTTTTTTAACATTTACACTTTCTCTTTCCTCTTACCTTTTCATGTCCCCAAACATTCTACCTTGATATCATTCTTCCTCTTTCCTTTTATCTTCCTTTGTTTTGTTTATTTTTATTATCATCTTCTTAGTATAAATTTGTCATTCACTCTTCCATTCTTTACATAATTTTCTCTCACAAAAAAGGGGTTATTTCCTACTCTTTCTCCCTCAATTTTTTGGCGGATTTTTATTTTTATTTTTCTTGCATCTCTATTTTAGCTTGATAAAGTTCTGTATTCTTTAGAAGTCTATTTTGGTTGATGGGATTTAATTTCATGTTTTAAGTTTTTTATTTTTTATTTTTTATTTTTTTATCACTTTGATTGTTAAATGTTATCATATTGCATTATAAAGAATTAAAGATAGTATATAAGAATATACAATTATTATATTACATAGAATGATTTGGATAAGTTAGTGTTTATTGTTATATATTTTATTTTTACCTTTTTCTCATATAATTTTATTCAACATTTAAATTCAACCACATCTTCCATATATATCATTAAATTATTTATATTTTCTCTCCTTTTTTATTTTAAAAAAATAAAAATATAATATTTTTCCTAAATTAAATAAATAAAATTGTCCTCATTAAGTGGAGTAATGCTACGGAAACACTCATTCTCACATCCAATGCATCAGAAATGAAATACAAAACAAATCAAGTTAGAAACACTAATTTTTTTTTATAAAAAAAAACTAATAATGCATATTTAATGTCATAGAATCATCGTCCAATTTTGGAAAATGATAGGTTGCCAATGAGAGAGAGAGAGAGAGAGAGAGAGAGAGAGAGAGAGAGAGAGAGACGGTAAAGAAAAAAAACAATACAAAGTAATAAAGAGTAGATAAAGAAAAAAAAAATAGCAAACGTCAATTAGTAACCATTGATTGGAAAACAAAGAGGATATAAAGAGAAGTAAAAAATAAAATAGAGATTATTGTGTAGAAAACATTAAAAACTTTACAGTGTAATAAAATAAACTGTTAAATTTACTAAAAAAATTAAATCAACAATCAACAATTAAATACAATCATAGTACTAAATTTAAATTTAAAACTAATCAAACTCTAACTATGGAAACTATATTAATCATAACTAAAAAAGAGATGTTCTTTGATAGTAGTAGAAATTACATAAGAAATAAAGTCAGAAAATTTTAAAATCTCCTTTTTCACATTTCATTTAACCTTATTTATAATATATATATATATATATATATATATATATATATATATACATATACATATACATATATATATATATATATATATATATATATATATATATAAATATATATATATGTATATCTATATAATTTCCATACATTATTATTTTTGAAAATCTAATGAACAATGCTACCTCTCATTTAACGTCTTTGTTATGCAAATCATCAGTTAGTAAGTATATGATAATGGTAAGAAGTATTATAAATGATATTACTAAAAAAAATATAAAATTAATTAGTCACTATCATTATGAAGTAGTAATTTATAATTTTATGCATCCAAAGAAGTGGAATATATAAAGTTTTCTTGAAGGTGTGTGTAAAGATTCACATTATATATATATGTGTGTGTGTGTAAAGGTAAAAAAATGTATATTTATGGTTTTTATTAACTTAAAAACTAATGAAAAACCAATGGTTAATAACTAAAATTATAGTATTAATAAAATATTTAATGAGATCATCCTAAAAAAATTATCATATGTAACGCACGGGTATGCGACTAGTATATATATAAAAGTAGAGACCTCATGCAAGAGAGCATAAGGTTTTACCACGTGGCGCTCTATTAGAGCAACTTTTGCATTTGACCTTCCACCTCATCTCTTAAAAAATGGAATTTTAACATCTTTTTTGAAATTGAAAGGATGCAGGTTATTTAATTGCTTCAACAAAAACCATTGAACCAATTCACTTCTCTTTTCAATTGAAGTTAAATAAAGACAGCACTAATTGTCAGAGTAAAACAAAAGAAAAAATGTATTGGACTTAGAAAGCACTAATTGCAAATGCTAACCATGCGACTCTGTTTCAATGTTTTAGAGTATTAATTAAGCTCCACCATAGGAGATTTGTCTATATAGAAACAAAAAAAAGACTCAAATGAGAATTAAAAAATAAAATACTTATTAGAAGCCTTTTGTCAAACACCTGGCGAATCAAGTAATTTGCTCTTATTGACACAACCCTCATGGAAAAATAAATAAAAGAAACGCTATTATAGAGCCTAAATATTATCAACCCATTCATACCCTACAGCTTATGCCAAATGAGTTCATAGCAAAATGATCAAATGTATGGGAAAAAGTGGAGATAAAAATAGATGTCAAGAGGTTAGAAGAGACTGTGTCAAAGTTCAGGCATTCCAAAAGATAGGTTTAGGAGAGAGTAAACTAATGTGGCACTTAATAAAAAAGTTTTCCTGGAAGAACGTAGAGAGTCTTTCAATTTTAAGTGCCACTTAGCAAAGCCTGGTTTTTAAAGTCAAAATTTAGGAAAATTATTGAATACTTTTAAGAGTGCCATATAAACGTATTTATTTTCTCTTACATGAATTGTGAGTCTCATTATAAATTTAATTTGTAATTTTTTATTATAAACTTACAGCAAAATTACACTTTTGTGCCTACCTCAGTCCTGAAAATAGAAAATCATTTTCATTTTGGTCGTTGCCGTCAATCTACTAATTGAAAAGTCCTATGTGGCAGACGGAGTGCGTTGTTGCACAATAAATGTTGATGTAGCTATTAGAATAAGAAAGATATTATGTCCACAACATTTTTACAACAAATTACAGGTGATTAGTTGTTAATGGTTCAAATTTGAACCTAACACTAAGATTACTTTTTTGTTCCAATAATAACAACCAGTAATAACCTGCTACTTAAAATTTGTTGTAAACATGTTGTGAAAATATTGTTGACATATCATTTCTCATTAGGATAATATTAAAAAAAAAAGTTATTTAGCATTTAAAAATTGCCACATTAGCATATAAATTAGTAAAAAAAAAAAATTAATGTATCAAAAAAACCAAAACAAATAATTCAAAAACTGAAATAATTCTGGTATCTCTTAAATAATAAAAAACTGAAGAATTTTGATTTTTTTAAACTAAAATAATTCGAAAAAAAAACAAAAACAAATAAATTTTAGTTGAAATTTGTCCCAAAAACGATAAATTTAGTTGTATTTGTAATTTGCTCCAAAAATAAATAATTTTTTTTTTCAAACAAGTTTTCTCTCCCTCAAACCTGCTGCTACAGCCCCTGGATTTGTCTCTCTGTCTGTCTCTCAAACCCGCTGGAGCCCCTGGATTTGTCTCTCTGTCAATCAAGCTTTAACATGATTTAAAGTTAATGGAACAGTTGTAAAGATTGCGTGGAAGAGGGACATCTACGTGTATCACATAGTTTGATTGACTACAATGACCCCGGTATGGTTCGTTGAAAGTTGAAAGAGTTATTTTGGGCTTTACCCAGAAACTTCCATGATATTGCAATTAATGAAAAATTATTGTATCAATCTCAGCATCCAAAAACATTGTGCTAATTTCAAAGAGAGAGACAGAGTGGAGTAGACGGACACAACTTTTGAGTAGAAAATTGCAGAATAATGTTATGTAATGTGAAAGTTTCTAACCCGAATCTCTTTTTTTTCCACCGAACAGTATTAATGTCAGAGAATCCCAGTCTTCCGCAAAATATTATGCTGTGTTAATTCAAAGAGAGAAAAAGAGTAGACTGACACAATTTTTTAGGATAACAGTATAATTGTGAAAATTTTCAATTAATTTTTAGCCCACCAAGCACTTTTAAAGAGGGAGGGGACAAACAATTTTGGTAAGGTATACGAAATTTCCAGTCCTTCATTTGATGTTTTAAGAGTAGATTACAGATGACGCGTATATAGAAAATTTCCCTTTATCATATTGATTTGTGATATGTTTTTTTCTTTTTGTTGAATATTATGATCCATTTCTTTTTACATTGCTCTTCACAAACTTTTTAAGTAAATATTACATTACTTTTTGACCAGCTAAAGGATTTTATTTTACATTACTTTTTGACTAGTAATGACCCCGGTATGGTTCGTTGAAGGTTCAAAGAGTTATTCTTGGGCTTTACTCAGAAATTTCCAGGATATTGCAATTCATGTAAAATGCGTGTCACTTGTTGAAAGAGAGACTACTTAAAGCATAGCCTCTTGCATCCATTCACTCACCCTCAATTCCTAATTCGTCCTTCACTTTCCTCACTTTCTATATTGACACCGCTTTCACAGCTTTCTTTCTCCTCCTCCTTTCAACTTTTTTCATCTTTCTGCTCGTGAATCCCAATGGCTTCATCTCACCAACCCAAGGACTTTGATGTTTTCTTGAGTTTCCGAGGTGAAGATACTCGCCGTGGTTTTGTAAGTCATTTACATAGGGCTCTGACTCAACACGGTATTCGAACCTTCATTGATGATAATCTCACTAGGGGGGAAAACATTTCTGAAGAGCTTTTCAAAGCCATTGAAAACTCAAGCGCATCAATAATTGTATTTTCTAAAAACTATGCATCCTCTAGTTGGTGTTTGGATGAACTTGCTAAGATTATTGAGTGTACCCCCAAAAAAGTGCTACCAGTTTTCTATCAAGTGGATCCATCTGAAGTTCGTAAGCAAAAAGGGGATTTTGGAAAAGTGCTGACTAAGCTTGAAAAAAAGATTAAAGATAAGACGAAGGTACAAAGGTGGAGGGACGCTCTAAGTAAAGCAGCCAATATTTCTGGCTGGGACGACAAAAACAGGTATTTGTATTCTACTACATATTCTTGTTTGTGATGTCCATTAAATTTTATTGTTAATTAAACAACAACTAGAATTAATTGTTAGCTTTTATTTTCTCTTTAAATTTTACTAAATTATGAAAGTAAAATTTTCTTGTCATATCTTTTATACAATCCTTTTTTTTTTTTTTTTTTTTTTAAATTTTTTGAGAAGAATCATTTATACTAAGCTAGTTAGCTATAGATTAAAGATGGAAATAAAAGAACTTAATATTAGATTACTTACCATTATTAATTAGGAATTTCACCCCTCATAATATTTGGAAAAATTTTAAAGAAAAAAACTTAATTCATTTTTTCTAAGCATATAATGAGATCCAGTAAGATTATGTTGTCATCTGAGTGAACTTTTAATGCAACTTCATCCCAA
Source organism: Quercus tomentella (assembly GCA_028535165.1). Lineage (NCBI taxonomy): Eukaryota > Viridiplantae > Streptophyta > Magnoliopsida > Fagales > Fagaceae > Quercus > Quercus tomentella. The sequence goes on along the minus strand of JAPQVY010000156.1, from coordinate 2,818,758 downwards.
AAGCTAATTGCTACCCAAAAAAATGAATTAAATAAAAATTTTCAATCTGAGTTACATGTCGCTTACTTCACCTAACAACACTTCAACTGTGATGTAAAAAGTAAACGTTTTGCATTCAGTTTATGTTATTTATTTTTTTCGTAGTCCAACTCGTTACATGTGTTAATTAAATGCTCTGTGAATGACAGTCGCACTGAATCTGAACTTGTCGAAAAAATTGTTGAAGAGATCTTAAATTCTGAATTCATTTGGATGCCATCAAATGATGCTACAATGCAGCAGCTGGTTGGAATAAATTCTCGCATGGAGGCGGTAACAAAACTTTTAGATATTGAATCAAATGATGTTCGCATGGTAGGGATCACTGGCCTTGGTGGAATAGGCAAAACTACAATTGCAAAAGCTATTTATAATAGCAGCTTTTCAAATCATTTCAAAGCAAAAAGTTTTGTAGAGAATGTTAGAGAGGGGTGGTCAAAGACAGAGGAAGGCAAAATACGTTTACAACAAACACTTCTTAAGGGTATCTCGGAGGACAAGAATTTGAGTGTGGATAATCTAAATGAAGGAAGCACAATGATAAATAAAATTCTTCGCCTAAAAAAGGTTCTTATCATTCTTGATGACGTGGATAATGCCGACCAGATAGATACGTTGCTTGGATGTAAATGCTTTGCATTTGGAAGTAGAATCATTCTGACAACAAGAAATAAAAGCTTGCTAGTTAATGGAAATGGTCTTTCAACCTCTTACTATGAGGTTGAGGAATTACATGAAGATGAAGCTACTGAACTCTTTCGTATGCATGCCTTCCCAAGAAACGAAGTCCCTGAAGATTATTTGGAACTTGAGAAACAAGCTATAAGTTATGCCAAAGGCCTTCCTCTAGCTCTAAAAGTAATGGGTCGTGATTTGTGTGGGAAACCTACAGATTATTGGGAAGATGCATTAGATTTTTATAAAAAAAATCCTCTTGAAGATATTCAAAATGTACTAAAAAGAAGTTATGTAGGATTAACCGAGAATGAAAAGAATATTTTCCTTGATATTGCATGTTTCTTCAAGGGATTTGACATGAGTTATAATATGATTAAGGTTGCACTGAAAGCTTGTGGTTTAAACCCAGTATATGGTATTCATAATCTTATTGATAAGTGTCTCTTGACTATTGATCGATATGATTATTCTTTGTCGACTATTGATCGATATGATTATTCTTTGTCGAGGATTATATCTTTGTCGATGCATGACTTATTACAACAAATGGGTATGGACATTGTTCGACAAGAAGCACCACAAAAGCCTGGGGAACGTAGCAGACTATGGTGTTATGAGGAAGCTCTTGATGTATTAACTGAAGATATGGTATGTATGTTATTTTGATACACTTCCACCCTTCACATGAGAGATGTATTACACTTTTTTCCCTTTTTATTTATTTATTCTGAATATTATTTTTGTTTAAAGTTTATTAACTATTATATGTTTTGGTGATTCACTTACCCTTTTGTTCAACTAGGGTTCAGATAAAATTCAAAGCATGATATTGTGGTCGCCTAAATCAGAATCCGAAGAGGTGCAAATAAAGGCACAATTTTGTAAGATGAAAAATCTTAGGTTGCTTTTGATTCGTAATGTACATTGTTGCAATGGACCCCCTGAATGTCTCCCCAATGGATTAAGCTTGCTTGATTGGCGTGATTATCCATTTTCTTCATGGCCACCAAATTTTTTTCCTAAAAAACTGGTTGTGCTCAACATGCCTTTTATCGTATTAAAGGAACCAGCACTCAAGCAGGTATGATCATTAGCATTTATAAATTATTATTTTTTAAAAAGTTTTTAATTTTTAATTTATTCATATGTACTTCTTTAAAGTTAAAACATGTTCTAACTTTCAAATTTTTTTCTACAGAATTTTGAATCTGTGACATATATGGACTTTAGTGGGTGCGATCTGATAACGAAAATACCTGACTTATCAATGACCCCAAATCTAATGACATTGATACTTTTTAACTGTGGAAGTTTAATTGAGATTGATGACTCTGTGGGGCGTCTTGATAAGCTTGAAAAGTGGGTCCTTACTGGTTGCCACGAACTTGAAACTCTTCCGGACTATCTCACGTTGAAATCTCTTACATCTTTTGATCTGGAAGAATGCTGGAGCATTAAAAAGTTTCCAAATATCTTGCACGAAATGAATTGCCTCCATCGTTTAAGTCTTCCAGAAAGCTGTAATGAATTGCCTCTGTCATTTGGGAATTTGATTGGGCTTAAGATCTTATGTGTAGGAAACGCTGATTCAGGAGAGGTGCATCTTCCGGGTAGCATCTATAATTTAGAGCATATAGAGCAGCTTGAATTTTATGGCAATGCCATATTTCCAAAGAATGTGGAGATTGATAGACAGCCAATGTCCGACTCTCCCAAATATGTTTTTCCAATGTTGAAAACACTAGTTTTTGTGGGCAATAAAATTTGCTCAGAAATAGAATTTATTTTGAATTATTGTTGCCCCCACACACTGGAAGAGTTAGACATCTCCGACAGCAATGTTGTCACCCTCCCAGAAAGCATGAGCAGATTTGAGAGATTACATACGCTTATTATTAGATGTTGCGATGAGTTTCGGGAAATCCTAAGGCTTCCACATAGTATAAGACGTGTAGAAGTAGACAGTTGCGACTCGCTGGATTTACAATCATTCTTTCAGGTATATCTCTCTCTTGAAGATATTAAGAAACTATTTGTGTTACCTTCACAAATACTACATGATTTGCTAAAATGTAACTTGTTGAATTTGCTAATTGCATGCAGCTGCCTCGAGAAATCATAGGGCTTCCACCAAATCTACTTTCATGTTTAGGTGTAACAAGCCACATGTTTTCACAACAGCTGCTTCCACGCTCATCTACAACGCCCCTAATTTCGGGAGAGCACCTTTGTGAATATAGTTTTGAGGTTGATGGAGATGAGAATGATATTCCAAATTGGTTCAACCATCAAAGGGATGGAAATTTAATATCATTCTCGATTGGTCCCGAATTTCCAACAATTGCTCTCTGCATTGCTTTTGGAATACAAGATCCTTTTTTAACTTTTAATTATCATGTCCTTGTTTCCATCAATGGTAGTGAACGAACGTTTGAAAGAAAACTCATTTTTACTAACAGAAGTGGGAGCTTTAGGCACCTGGGTTTTTGCTGTAGACCTCAGAGCTCATTGCAGGAACTATTTCGGGACTTGCAACTAACTGATCGGAATCATGTTGAGATCCTCTGTGAAACTTACTATCTTGTTGAAAGGATAGGAGTCCATGTAGAATGCAATTGCCCTCCTCCTCAAAATCCCAGAATCTTTGAAGATATTAATAGGCACCATTCTTTGCAATCAGGTTCGGGACTTCCAATGGATACAGAAAATGGATCAGACTTAGGTTTGGCATTTGACTCATCAAATGTTGATGGGTTTGATTTGGGTTCATCTTCAGTGGCCCAGCCCCCTGTAAATGATGATTTCGACTCCAATCAGTTTCCACTGTGGGAGAGAATGGGAAGACTCTTGATTGGACTGTTCTTGATGGTCCCCTGTTGTAATTGTAAGTAATAGGATTTGATTTGAGTTGTAACGCCCCAAGTTAAAAAAAGAAAAAGAATAGTAAAGGTCTGATTTTTTTTTTTTTATTTGTACCCCACCTACCCCACCTAATTTCCACCGCTCATCTCTTTGCTTTGGCCGGCTCACTTCTTTCTTCTTTTTCATTTTTCCCTCAAACACTCTCTTCACTCTCTCAACCTCTCCCACCGGTACACTCCACACCACCATCTCGACCAACATTTTTTCCGGCAAGATCACCAGGAAAATCCTTAAGAACATCTAAGCACCTTCACATATTTTATTTGAGGTAAAAGTTCTAATCTCTTTTTATAGGTTTTATCCTATTGTTTGAGGTTATTTTTATCTTAGCTTTTATAAGGATACCCATATGATTTATGAGCTTTGGAAGTGATATTTATGTGTTTATATGTATGGGTTTTGTATTGGTGGAATTATTTGATGAGTGGGTTTATGGTTGTGCTAATGGTGGCTATCTAAGGTTTATTTATGTCAGAAATTTGGGGGTTTTGAGTTATAACATGCGGTGGTTAGTAAAACTAATTTTTCCATTGCTATTGGATTTATTTGGAGTTAGTTGAAGTTCTAAATTTCTTGTCTTGGAGGATATTGTGATTTTGCTTTCAACTCCAATCAGTTTCCACTATGGGAGAGAATGGGAAGACTCTTGTTTGGTCTGTTCTTGATGGTCCTTTTATTTTTTTATTTTTTGTATTCAAGTAATTGTAATTTATCAACTGGACTGTTCAATGGGACATTGGTCTTACCATGACAAAGATGCTCTAAGCCATAGATGCAAACATTTGAGAAGGCAATATAATGAGAAATGTAACCACTGATATTATGTCTACGATTCTTATATCCAATCTTGTATCTTTGGAACATTTGTTGTTCTTTATCCTGCATCCTTATGCTTCGTCATATAGAAATTAACCTGTTCTGAGTTGTCACAGATAATTGTTGCATACAGTGACGGGGTTTCTGATGGAGATGCAATGCAGATTTCGACAGTGAAGACTCCAATTTGATGATTGGTATGTTTCTTGTTTCAGCATTGAGAGTTTCCCCCAATAATTCGAGGACGTTATTGTCAGCTTCTAATACTTCTATTGTCTTATATGTGTTGTTCCTTAACCTAAATATCAATGTTCTTTCAGTTGCATTATTTCATTTTCTGTTTTGCTATCCTAAAATCTGATGTTATAGAACTGATAATTGTGCTTATTTCTTTTTATAGAATATGATGCCCCTACTCAGCTTGTCAAGCCTCGTGAGCGCAACACCAGGTTAAGTTTATTATCACTCTTAGTAAGGCTTGCTATTAGTGGTTTGTTATTAAAATTTTATTTGCTTATTTGTTGAAATTTGACGAAATTACAGTTTTAAACTCATAAATGAGATTTGGCGTATTCTATTTTATGTTTTTGAGAGGAAATCTTTCTTTAAAAAAAAAAAAAAAAAAAAAAAAAAAAAAAAAAAAAAAAACTCTAATAAGAAGTCTGCATTGTTTTCTGCAAGTGTTTGTGTTACTGTTCATGAGTCATGCTTCATATTATCTGGATCTAAAGAACTAGTCACAATAAAATGCTAATGCTATGTGATTCCAATACGTAAGGTCCATGAGGGATCTTATAAAGGATAGTGGAATAAAGCATCAATACTAATTTGATTGAACATAAGATTTTATACCTAGTTAGTTGAATAAAATGCTAATTCATTCTTGACACAATAATTTGATATGTATGGCACCATTTTCATTTTCCTTATCTTGTTTATGTCATTGAAACTTGGAATAAAATGTGAAAAAAGGTGGCGAAGGATCCGAGTGGGAAAGAGATAAATGCGTTAGCACAACACATACAGAACCTGCTGACACCATCAACACCATTATTCTTCAACACCCTCTATGATCCATATAGGGAAGGAGCTGACTTCGTACATGGATACCCCTTTATCTTGAGAGAAGGAGTGTCTACTGCCATCTCTCATGGGCTGTGGCTCAACATTCCGACTATGATGCCCCTACTCAGCTTGTCAAGCCTCATGAGCGCAACACCAGGTTAAGTTTATTATCACTCTTAGTAAGGCTTGCTGTTGCTTCTTTTATCAGTTTGTCATTGCTGAACTATGATTTGTTTTTATTTTTATTTTTTTGGTTATCAGTATTATCTCACAAAATGTTCTGTTTTAATACATTTGGCAATATGCTATTCTGTATTTTTCTCAATCAACTTTCAACTTGATGTTATTCTTTTCCTTGGCTGCCAAATAGAGGTGAAGATTATTATCTGATTTTACAATTTTGTAGGGAATGATTCCTTAGTGTTGTTGGAATAGACATTTTTTAAGTCTATTGACTTCTTTTTTATTATGGTTTGGACTATGGACTATTGCTGCATTTTTTTTCCTAATGTTTTTAAATTCTCTAATAATTTCCTGGACTCTCACTCATTGAATTTTGGTGTGTGTGTGCTTGTAAAAGCTGCTTATGAAAATCCAGGTATTAGCAAGTTGAACAAGATGTTAGTTTCATGTAATGGTGTCTGTAAGATTTTCTTTTCACAAGCCTATAACAGACTGACAGAGATTTATATTTACTTTGATTTAGAATTTTTCTGAATTTGCAAAATCTTAAAGAACTCTAAAAAATTTCAAATTAAGATCTTTTGAACGAACATACCATAATAGAACTTTCCCAATTTTCAAAGATTTATTTCTTATATAAAGAAATGACAACCATGATGAAAGGCAAAATTACCAAACTCTGGACATTGAGGACTATGAGCTGGGACTCTCTCTCTCTCTCACTCTCAATACTACCTATAGGTAGAAAAGATTGGTACAATCAATTCATGACTTCCCAGAACTAGATTTTTTTTCAAGTATACAATTTTGTCTGTTATGCTCACCTCCTGTCCAATGTGTTCTATTATAGGCATTTAAATGATCTTCTGACTCTTTATATAAAAGTCTTTTTTTGTTCTTGTATCATGTGTTCTTGTATTTACATGATAAATATAATCACACAAGTTATTCCTTTAAAGGGTAAAAATATTAGCAATTCAGCCCTGGTGAACCATCATTCCTAGAAGTTGGCTTCCAATCAGATATATAAATTTGTGTGCCATGATGCTTCTATTTATTGAGAAACCTTATGCACAAATCGGTATTTTGCCAGTTGAACATGTTTTTAATACATTTCTGCTTAATTTGTTTGCCTTAAAACTCAATCCTACACCTGTTTTTTATTTATTTATTTATTTTTCCTTCAAATGTTGCAGTCTAAGAACTTAAATTTTTTTTTAGCATGCATATTCTTCATTTTATAGGCATTTACATGATCTTTTCACTCTCTACCATCAATGTAAAAGTCTTTATTTGTCTTTGCAGGCTGAGGACTTGGTATAAGTTTATTTAAGGTCTATTGGACAATTTAATTGACTTGATCCATTCAAAGAAGATAACAAAAGAAAATAGAAAGAACGTTTTTGCAGTTGGTGATTCTTCTTCTTCTTTCCATTCAATATTTATAATTTTACTTGTTGATTTGATTTTTGAGAAATTCAAAACTTTTCAGTTTAGCACATGCATCCGGAATCTGAATTACATACCAGAAGATATTTATTGTTTATCTAAGTATTATACGTTTGATTCTAAATCATAATATTCATTTGGGGGGCATCAAATTATTTAGGTTCTCTATCTCATACACACCAGTTTATGTATCAACCATGAACCATCCTATTTTATTACACTAAAAAAGACAGATTCTTGAAGAGAAATGGTATATTTGGAAGCCCAATTATAACAAAGAACAAAGAAGCAAATGTACCCCATTTTTATTTACTTATTTTTTAATATTATTAGTCATTTTTTCCAGCATAAAGAAAAGCAACATTTTCAAAAGATCAAGCAGGGCAAAAAAATATAAAATACATTGAAAGCTTGGAGTGCAATATAAAAGTCTGGAAGTCATCCAAGAAAATGTGCCTCTCAACAAAGGATGACGTTTACTGATAGTATTGAACATATCTGAAAACAGGAAACATCAATCACATAATCTTGCAAGATTTGGAATCCCTTGACTTGAACTTGATTAAAAATTCAATACTTTCCATGTGTCAGATCAAAAACAGGAAACATCAATCACATCGTAGCCAAAAATACGTGGTTCCTGGGAAGAGTGATGCAGTGATACTTGAGATACATGCATGTTGTTTTGGGTTTGGAGTCTGGATGTCCTAATTTGTTTTTGTTTTATGCGTAGGGGCATGACATTTTGTAATTTTCTTTGTACTTGTTTCAGATTTGGCTGGTCAAAATGGACTTCAGCTTGTGTCTCCACTCTGACATTCTCAGATCTGGTGAACATATTTTCAACTGGCCTTTTCAGCATTATAGATGGTTAAGTAAGGGGGATACTATAGCCCTTCTCTTGTGTTTCGTTTTTGTTATGAAGATGCTGAAAAGGATGATTGCAAGAGCAGCAAGAGGCATTCTTATTGTGTTTCGGGTGGGAAAGGAAATTGAGATTTCAAACTTCATTATAGATGATCCCTGTGTCATCTTCTATTGGAAATTTAACTTAGCTTGGTTATCTTAGTTTTCTGCTCCTTTGCATTGAGAAATTTCTGCATTAAAAAAGAATATGGGTTTCAAGTGAATTGGTTTGAGCAGAAGATGAATTGGCAGATATTGTAGGCTGTAAGGTAGGTTCTCTTCCCATGCGAAATTAACATTATTAATTGAAGCAAGGATCTTTGTTTTAGGCTGCTTGGAATTTGATGATTGAACAAATATGGACATTAAATTCTATCAATATATATATATGGACGTTAAACTGAAGTGCATTTAACTACTTATTTTCTTTCTTACTTTAGTATGCTAATATACGTGGTTTATACGTATGATAAATTGAAGTGCATTTTCCATTTTTGTGTCTGATTTCGTTCAAAGTATCAGATCAAATATTTGCAAAATTGTAGATAAAAAGAAGTTATTTTATCTAATATATTTTCTTGTCCTTCCCTAATTTAGGCTTTGTGGAAGGGGGTGCCCTTTCAGATCCCAATTTTTTCCATCCTGAATAATTCCCTTTTCAATTTTCTTATTACAAGGCTTTAATATTGTTTTTTGCAAATGCATTTGTAATCATGTTAGCAAGTCAGTGATATGGAAGGTGGAGGAGCCCTGTCTCTGATCTATTTGTAATCATGCATTAAGACAGGTTAACACTTAACATGAAGCTGTATCTGCTTCTATTTGAAGTTGAAATAAATCTTGTTCTTTTGCACTAGCTATGTGATACGCTCTTCTCTCCTATTTCTTGTAGTTCAATAGGCTAGACATGATCTTAATTAAGGGACCCTTTTGCGTACTAATTACCTTTGATTCTGTACCCAAATTGAGTGGCATGATTTTCTGGTTTAAGTTATTTGTGTGTTTTGTGTAGTTCTCAATATAATGGTGTTTAAAACATCTGAGAGTCAGATTTCAATTCAGTTCAGGCAAGGATTATCAGGAAATGACTTACCATAAAAATTAAAAAAATTAAAAAATGACCTATTAGATCATGAAGATATTGTCTGAGTTGTGTACAATATTCTTATACTTTTGTTATTCAGGTGTCACTTAGAATGAAAGACTATCTGTGACATTATGTACACAAATATGGGCAATTATATCATTTGTTTGTTAATAGATGGTGTATATGCAAAGATATCTAATATAAATATAATAAAGCAGAAACATCTATTGAGGTTCTGCCATGATTTTGAACTGTTTGTGAAATTTAGATATCTAATATAAATATAATAAAGCAGAAACATCTATTGAGGTTCTGCCATGATTTTGAACTGTTTGTGAAATTTAGATGTCTAATATAAATATAATAAAGCAGAAACATCTATTGTGGATCTGCCATGATTTTGAACTGTTTGTGAAATTTAAGATATATAAGATAAATGGTATAGTTGTAAAGGAGGGTGGGCGGTGAAGACAAAGGAGGAGAAAGTAGAGCAAAGCCACTAAGTTCAAGTCATTACACTAACTTGTATATATTGCTGTGGTTCTTTTAGGTGAAGAGAATGATCAATCCTTTGCAAATAAATGAGCTTGGTGAAATAAAGGTATTCAAGTCTCCTCAATTAGAATGGCTTTTCTTGGGATGAAATTTGCAAAACAGTGGCACTGTGGCAGCTGATGTTTAGCTTTGGGAAGCTTATATCAAGGTGCCATTCTATCCCATTAGTAATTTTGCTAGGAAAAAGGGTTTTCCTCTAGTTATCACTAAAGTGCACCCCAAAGCATAGCATACAAACTTGTATATTTTTCCCCTTTGATGAAATGATATTACTTCTGTATTCATTTAGTAAACTGAGTGTTTTTGGGTAACATTAGATGAAGAATATTTGGTCAAATTGATTCTATAATAATCAATGAACTGGATAATTTTTTGTAGCTTTCGTTTAAAAATGACATTTTGCAGGAACATTCAGATTTGTGCTTGATTTATGGTAATGAAAGTCAGAATGGAAGATCAAGTTCGTTTGGACATGAAAATGGAGGTCAATAATAATGGCCTATGGATGGGATTGACGATAACTTGGGATATGCAATATCCAGCTAGGGAGTTTGAAATATCTTATCAGGGGAAAAATGAAAGTTTGCAACTTCTTAAGCCTCAGCATGTTCTCAAAAATTTCATAGATCATCAAGGGAGAGATACAAGAAGCACTTGAGGAAAGGCCATGAGTAGTCAAAACAAATGTGGGTACCGAGAAGGACAAAGAGTACAATTGAATAGAATGTATTGATACAACATTTCAAATTGATCCTGAAATAGATGAGAAGCTCTTTTTGAAGGGTTTTTGAACTCTTAGAAGATGAGAGAATGGCCACAAAATTTGCAGCAAGGAAATGGTTATTGAGAAAGGTTTGACAGGTCATCTATTTTGCTTGTCAAATTGGGATATAATTTAGGTTTGGTTCCAGAGTTTTGTCAATGTAAATAAGATCCAATTTTAGAGTAAAGATATTTTTGGAATAGAATTTCTTGCTTGATTCATTGTTATATTTATACCCAAATCATTTTCAACTGTTCAAGGTTTTAATAGGAAGTCAGTTTGATTTTGTTGGGAGTACCTGCAGCTGCATGGTGATGTTTACTTTTTTTATTTTTTTATTTTTTTGATAAGCTTCAATCTATTGCTAAAAAAAGAACTAGGAACAAAGTTTGGACTCTTCCATACAAACAGCTAAAATCGCTGGGGGAAGATAATCCTTGAAGAAAAGAAAAGACAAAAAGGAGCTTAAAGCAAATTTAGCAGCTACATGTGCTGCAGAATTACAACACCTTCTAACCCAAACAAAAGAACAATTAGCCAAAGACTTTGCTAACACAGCCACGTTAGAGATGATGGTTCGGATGGACCACTCCAGATCAATCTTAAGCGGAGACAGATAGTCCATACAAGTCTTAGAGTCCCCTTCGATTGAAACATAGCTCCACCCTTCCTTTAAATCAATCTGGACAGCCCATAGGATCGCTTCAGCTTCAGCTTGGAGCGGTGAACGGAGGGAGATGGTTTTGGCCCAAACACCATAGAGGGAGCCAGAACATTCCCTTGCAACAACTGCTACGGCTGCCTTAGAGCTAGATAAGGCTGCATCCACGTTGAGTTTAATGCAACCAGGTGGGGGTGGAGCCCAGCGTGCCGGGTCATGAGGCACGGGTTGGGTAGGGGATATAGGGCATGTAACCATGTATTCTTGACATCTTCTTTGAATCAACTGAATAGAAACATGCAGTTCCAGTGGAGACTTCGAGTGCAGAACAGAATTTCTGAGGTACCAGATTTCCTCTAATGTTGAGGCCATGGTTAGAGAGACCTTCCATTGCTCCCAGGAGTTACATAACACATTACGGGGGTTGAGTACCATGTTTACAATATCTTCAGTGGACACTGCAGTAACTTCCTGTGCTTTAAAACCCCAACACGCTGAGAACCATAGGGCTTTGGCAATAGGGCAGTGAAGGAAAAGGTGGCATGGGTTCTATTCAGACTCATTACAAAGCACGCAAGATGCGTCAACACTGTTCATGCACTTGAATAGATTCTCTCTGGTGGGAAGGGCATTGACACATAACCTCCAAAGGAACATTTTTAACCTTTCTGGAGCTTTTAGGCTCCAGAGCTTCTTCCAATTTACTGTTGGTCCCACTGGCGAGTTGAACTGAGGGTTTGAAGCAATGTAAGCTGATTTAACTGAGAAAATCCCCTTTGAGTCCAACACCCAAACTAACTCATCTGCATTGGATGTAAGAGGAATCGGGATAGCTAGGATAGCTTGAGCAGAAGTTTGTCAAACATTTGGCGTATCAGCTCGGCCTTCCAACAATGCAGCTCGTTGTGAATAAGTTGGGCCACCTTCATAGGGAATTGGGGTACAGCTTCATCCCTTGGGCTCGGAATGAACCCATGGATCCAAGGGACCCAAGGGTCTTTCCAAACATCCACTGAAGACCCATCTCCAATAGCATAACAAGCACCTTTGCTGACGATGTGTTTTGCCTTTTCAATGGCCTTCCAGATTGGGGAGGCTGATTTAGGAGGATCAGACCTCAGCCAGTCCTGCTTAACTTTGTACCTTGCACGTAGAATTTGCATGCATAGGCTGTCCCTTTTCGAAGCTATCATCCAAGCAAGCTTTGCAAGGAGGGCATTGTTTATATCCTTGGCTTTCTTAAACCCAAGGCCGCCCACTCGCTTTGGAAAACAGAGTTTGTCCCAAGCTCTCCAAGCAAGGAACTTGCCCTCCTGTTCCTTGGGCTTCCACCAGAACCTCCTAGTGATGGAGTCAAGTTTATCACAAACTTTGTTAGGAACATTGAATGTGGACATAGTGTATGTAGGTAAGGATTGAGCAACAGAGGTGATGAGGGTGCTCCTCCCAGCCCAGGACAGGCATTTACTTCTCCACCCCATGAGTTTAGCTTCAAGTTTCTCTTGAAGGTAGGCAAAATCTGAAGAGGGGGCTCTAGAGAGGAAGAGGGGGGCACCAAGGTAGACCGAGTCCTTTTTCAGTTCCTTGACCTGCAGGATGTCTTTGATGGCTCTGCGATGTTGGTTAGAGGTGTGTTTAGAAAAAATAATACCAGACTTCTTGTTGTTGATGCACTGCCCAGACCAGCTGCAGTACTTATCCAGGACATTGACTATGTTGTGGGCATCTTTGGGGCTAGCCTTTGAGAAAAGCACAATGTCATCTACATACATGACATGGGTAATAACTGGGCCATTAGGACTGGCTTTGATCTCGCAAATATTCCGACTTCTCAATTCTTGGTCTAGTAGTTTAGAGAGGACCTCCTGTCCTATGATGAAGAGATATGGGGATAATGGGTCGCCTTGTCGCATACCCCTACTAGGGATGAAGCTCTTAGACTTGCCACCATTCACCATAACCTCAAACGAAACCGAGGACACACAGGCATGGTGATGTTTACTGTCTTGCTTCATAGATGAAAAAGTAACTAAGCTTATATTAAATATTAACTTGTCACTATCATTCTCTAGGCTTGAGACTTGGGATAAGCCAGAACCAGAAGTCAAAAGTAATTGAATGCACTATCAATTACTTGTACACTGATTTACTTTTTTAAGGCATCCTGTACTAATAAATAAAAAAATAAATAAAAAATAGTCATTCGTCTTTTATTAACTTATTTTTAGGTGGTTTGGGCTTAACCCCCAAGTGTGTTTGGGCTCATGTTTGTAGAATTTATCTCCCTATCTCTTTTATTCACTTAGCAGTAAATAAATAATACTACCAGAGAACCAGTAAGTATAAGCGAATTTCATGCTAAAATGGTAAAGAGGGTGTTGTTTGCACCCAATGCATTATACATATATAACCTTTTTGGCATTTCTGCCATTTGGATCTCTAAGAAAAATAACCCAAACAATTTATACTTGTGGCCCAATATGTCAAAATTTACCCCATTTGTCAAACTGTATATTGTTTATTACAAAAAAAATGTAAAAAAATTGTGTCATTTTTGTCTTAATGCGGATCATTTCATTTACATATATGAGTTCAATAAACATTATGCTGCTTGCAGTGTAAATTCGAGTAGTAGACTCTGACTGTGGATTGGATGCTATAACATAGAAGTACTGGTAAGAGCATTTGCATTGGACTACTCAATAGAATAGTCCAGCCAAAATATGCCAAGAAAGCCCAATTAATTGACCCACATTGGACTTGCAACCTAATAACAAAAATTCATGCAAGCTACACTAGTCATCCAAACATAACTGGCATTGTTGCTTAAACAATTGCATTTTTTTTTTATTCATTTTCTTCCTCCATACCTGAGCTGTTTGGTAGTAGTTGGTTGCGGGTGTGGGTAGCAGCATGGGCAAAGGTGTGCAGTGCAGTGTGGCATAGTGGGATTGACGTGTGCATTGGCAAAGACAAAGTGAGAAAAATGTAAAGAGTAAGACTAAAAAAACCAAGAAAATCAATCTCCTCTCTTACGGTATTTTACATACATTTAGTCATACCCTCAATCTTGAATAAATTACTTCAAAGGGTTTCAAATATACCACCGAGGTGCTCTCCACGCTTTTCATTGATTTTTTCATACCCCAACCATTTTTTTTTTTGGTTAAAATCAGTTTGGTCCCCTCCCATTTTTTCATCCCCCAACCAAATGGACCAAATGTTTGTTTAGAAAGAAATTGATTTTTGTGTTTTTTGTTTTTGTTTTCCATTCATATGCTGTGGTAGTTTTTTTTTAATCACCACGTAAGTTTTAAGTGTGCCAACTTGTCATTTGTTTGCCACATCAACATTTTTCGTTAATAAGTTTCCAATAGAGACTAAATTAACTACAAATTGAAAATAGTAAAGACTAAATTGATTGTTACTAAAATGAAGAAACCAAACTAACTATAACCCCAATGTATGATCTAAAATGGTAATTTCACCCAAAAAAAACAAATATGGAACATAAAGTTAAATTCCTACTTGGCAGCTCTAATGTGTCAATGGCTATATAAGACAAATATTTTTCAATAGCTCTATTTTGTCCCAGTACCTTTATTTTATATGCCATACCAATTACGAAAGGACAATTGACCAAGAGCAATCTTTGAAATTCCTAGAGCCAAATATGTTGTCACTTGCATGAGTTACATTATGGTTAATAAAATTGCTATATTTGACATGAACCTTAATCATATTATGATAAATACTTGGGTCATTCACAAACACAAGTTGCTATTGAAAGTTCGTCGTCCTCAAAATTTTCTGGCTTCATATCTTGGTTGGAATGTGGTTTCCGATGAGCTTTTCTACACATAACAAATTTCCAGTAATCGCATTGTTTGTGCCTATCTCAATGGTGTGTAAAGTCTTGCTCAAGATGGAGAATTGGCACACCTTTCCATTGAAGGTAAGCAGCCCAAATAGTTACTGCATCTAATGATCCTTAATTTATTTTATATAGTTCCCGATGATGAATCAGCTTCAATTAAAACTAAGCTACAACTTAGCATATGATATTCTTTGAATATTTTTGAAAAAAATTACTACCAAAATTGGTCACTAAAGCTACTTCTCTTCACCATATGAAATTCTCTAGGAATTTAATAGTAATCCTACTTTGAACATGATTATAATAAAGTGCATCTATAAATGAAAATTCACACCCTTTTTTTTTTTTTTTTTATAATTTTCTTTCAGGTCTTGACTACTATGTTTGATAACCATAAGGGCAATCCTTAAATAATTGGTGACATATTTGCATCACTTGGAATGAAGGTCCATGATGGCAAAAATGGCCCTTATGTGTGGTACATTTTTTTTGGTATTTGTTCCTGGAATGTAAGACTTGGTATTTGTGGCAAAAGATATATTTCTTACTATACCTTGCAAAAAAAAAAAAAAAACTAATTATTAACTCAAATCAAATCAGACCAATGGGATAAAGAAAAAGAACTTATGATCGAGAATTGGAATGCCAAAATACCTAAATATGCACAAAAGTCTATATAAATTTACCAAAATGATAAACAAATGTAATGTGACAATTTAATCAACAATTAAAAAAAAAAAAAAACCATTAGTAGAAAAAAGTGGTTGAAACAATAAATAAATAAAAATTCCACCAAAAGAGAAACAAAATTGGAGAAAGAGAGAGAGTGTTGAGCTTTTTGGTTGTGGACAACTTGGAAGGAATAGGGAAGAGAGGTGAAAATGAAGTGAAAAGAAATTTGTATGAAAATTAAGATGGAAGAGGGTGGAAGTAGATGAAAGGTTGAATAAAGTGAAACTGCAGAATTTAAGAATATATTACGGAAAAATATTTAAAAATCTATAAAGAGAATCAAATTAAAATTTTAAAAAGACAATAACTGGAAGGGATGAAAGATTGAACTAATTAAGAGACAATGATTGAAGAAGGTAAAAAGTTGAACAAAGTAAATATTACCCAAAAAAAAGAGGGATGCTAAAGATGTGGTGCATAAAGAGTTTTATAAAATTTATTACAAAATTTCATTATCATATATATAGTATAGATATGTATAGACATTGTTTTTGGTTTTTGATTTTTGATTATTTAGTTTTAAACATTTAAATTAAACTAGATAAATATGTAAAGAAAAAGTTATATGTAATTTTAAAACTGCCCAATATGAATGTGTAAAATCAATAATCACTTTATATATTTTTGTAAAAAAAGATAATAATAATTTCGTGACTAATGATGTGGTAATGAGGTGGTGCAATAGGAGCTTAGCAACAATAAATGATACGCTTAGCTTGCTTATATATATATATATATATATATATATATATATATATATATATATATATATATGTATGTATGTATATATATTACATCAATGCAATTTTCCATAAAATATTACATTTATCCTTGGCTCCAGAAATTATAGATGACTTCAATAAAGAAAATAAGGAAGCATCAACTCACTTGAAGTTATACAGGGGCAACACTAATTGCCATTGAGCCAAAAAAAAAAAAAAAAAAAAAAAATTGTAGTTACATGCTGCATCAATACAATTTTCCATTAACATAACATTTATCCTTGGCTTTTCAAATTGCATATGACTTTCAATAAAACAAAAAAGAAGCATCATTTCAATTGAAGTTAAATAAAGACAGCACTAATTGTCACAAAGTAAAACAAAATCTAGGAAAATTATTGAATACTTCATGAGTACCATATATGTACTTTCCCTCTCTCATATGAATCGTGGGTCTCATTATAAATTTAATTTGTAATTTTTTATTATAAAATTATGGCAAAAATACACATTTGGTCCCTATATTTTAGGCCAAGTCTCATTTTGGTTCTTAAATTGATTTTGCGCCTACCTCAGACCCTAAAAACAGAAAATCATTTTCATTTTGGTCCTTGTTGTCAACCCACTAACAGTCCTACGTGACAAACAGAGTGTACTATTGGCACAATAAATGCTGATGTAGCTATTAAAATAATATTTTAAAAAATTATTCGACATTTAAAAATTGTCACGTCAGCATATAAATTAATAAAAAATAAAACAAAAAAATTTAATGTATCAAAAACAAAAATAAATAATTCAAATACTAAAATAATTCTAGTTTCTCTTAAATAATAAAAAAACTGAAGAATTTTGATTTAAATTGAAATAATTCAAAAAAAAATACAAATAAAATTTAGTTGAAATTTGCCTAAAAACAATAAATTTAGTTGTATTTGTAATTTGCCCTAAAAACAAACAATTTTTTTTCAAACAAGTTTTCTCTTTCTCAAACCCGTTAGAGCCCCTGGATTTGTCTCTTTCTCTCAAACCGTTAGATGTCTCTTGGTTCAAGCCATTGCCACTGCATCTGACAGCCAAAAACCCAGATCACAATACTTATCAGCTCTCACCCTAATACCTATCAGCTCACACCCTCCCACGCTCTCTCTCCCTCTCAGTTTCCTCTCCATAGCCCAGCCACCTCTAATCCCTCTCTCACCCATCATTGACTCTAAGATCTAAGATCTATGTTAGAAATATACTTATCATTCCGATTAGTTATTTGAAGTATTAATGAGACCGATTGCTCATCATTTTCTTCAGCTCTTAACCAAAAGGAACTGTCTTTTGTGCTCTTTTAACCTCTACACACCAGTGGTGACACCACGTTGGAACACCCTGAATTGGAAAAAAAAATTATATATAATAATTAATTTTTTTTATTTGTTTACCCTTTTAAAAAAAAAAATAGGAACACCCTCAATCAAAATTAGGAACCCTCAAATAAACAAAAAAAAAAAAAATATTTGTTCTACTTTCAAGCAGCAAAAAAAAAAAAAAAAAAAAAAAAGCCCAAAAAAAATTTTGACCTAAAATCTGAAAAAAAAAAAAAAAAAATTGTAATAAAGCAAGCCCACTAGGAAAAAAAGCCCAACATCAATTGGTAAAGCAAACGCAATCTAAAGAAAAAAACAATGTAAAGCAAACCCAACAAATTACAGTAGCAAACCCACAGATTCTCAAAAAAAAAAAAAAAAAAAAAAACCCAAATCCCAATATACTGATCAGATTCTCAGAAACCAACGGACGACGCTTGAAAGAAAGAAAGAATCCTAACCTAAAGTCTAAAGAAAAAAACCTAACCCATAAACCTAATATACTAAGCTCCAGAATGGCAAAACGCCAGAACCAACGGATCAAAGAAGGAGATCGGAGATCAGATAGGTCTTCCTCACCTCGACGTGCTGCCCGAGTCCCGACGACGCCGCCCCTCAGCCTCAGGCCTCCCTACTCCCTCAACCTCAAGGTATTTCATCTCTATCTCAATCTCTCTCTCTCTCTCTCTCTTCATCTCAGACTTCTCAGTCTCTCTCTCTCTTTATCTCTATCTGTCAATCAGTCTCTCTCTCTCTTCATCTCAGTTTCTCTTTATTAATATTCACCTTGTTTTTGGCTTTATCCGGTGTTGGTGTTATTTTTTTTTTTTGAATTATCCTGTGTTGGTGATGAACTGATGGTGTAAGGTGTTGGTGAGATTATTAATTGTCTTTTAGTGTTGGTGTTGGTGTCGTTTGGTGAGATATAATAAATTGGCTTTATCTGATTGGCTCTATTCTTGTGATTGGAGCCATGGGGCATTGGGGCAGGGTAGTGCAAGTGTGCTGTGTGCTTGTACTAGTGCTAGTGCAGGTGTGCAACTAATAATTAATAAATATGGCTATGTGCTATGTGCTAGTTGATTAGTTCAACTAATGGTCATAAAATATATAATGAATCACTCTTTTTTAGACTTGGACTTAAACTATATGGCCTATAAATTTTTGTGCTGCACAATTTATTGACTTTTTTTTTTTGGTTAAGTAATAGTGTGATATTCCAAGTATCAAACAACCAAAGTAATTAGTTGAACTAATTAATTTTGTTTGTTTGGGATATTAATTAACCAATAATTAATTGGGGATAGCAACTAATAAATAATAAATAATAATTTAATTAACCAATACATTATAAAAAGACAAATAAATTAAATTATATTAGGCTAAACAATAATTAATAATTTTATAATTAATGAAACAACAATATAACAAATTATGGTTTATAAAAGACAAACAAATTTATGAAACAACTAAACAACAATGCATTTGGGAAAAATTCCTGGAGGCCCCACTGAGAAAAATTATGCTTCTTAAGGAACATCTTGGAAAAAATTTCTGGAGTCGCCACTGCCACACACCGAGAATGGGACCCAACATCAATAGAGTTAACAATAGTGGTAATAATGGGTAGATTACCATCATTGTCAACATCTAAAAGCTCCCATTTTGGGAAGAACAATATGGTTTTTTGGTGTTGATTTGGTTGTGTGAGATTCATTTATTTCTTTGATGATTTTGATTTTGGTTGTTTGATATGAGTTAGGGATTATGATATTCAAATCTAGTTTTTTTTTTTTGGGGGGGGGGGGGGGGGGGGGGGAGGGGGTTTAGTTATGTGTGGCATTATGATCTTTGTGTGATGAAATTGTTGTTAAATATTTAACACATCATTTTCATGTACACAACCAAACACTATAAAATGAAAAATATTTTCCTAAAACTGTTTTACTTCTACAAATATTTTACATCAAAATAAACGGAGCGTAAAATACAAAAAATTAATTAGAAATTTTATATCTCGAAATGTAATAAGAAAGGGGTTTTAACTAAAAAAAATTTAATATAGAAAATCAAATAAATATTATTTAATTAATATTTAAAAAATCCATCTAAATATATTCCCAATTTATACTATATACTATATATAGTATATAGTATAATGCTTCTTTAAGATAGTATACTCTTAGTCATAGATACAAGAAATAATATCTTTTTTTCAAATCTTAACCACCAAATAAATGCTAAAAAACAAAAATTAATTAAGAAGCTTTAATTTAGGGTGTGTTTGTTTAGATGTGAAACATGGTAAATGGAAAACTTTGGAGAGAAAATGGGAAGAATTTTTTTTTTGAAATGTGTTTGGTTGGGTGGGGAGGAAGGAAGATAAATGATGGGGCCTAAATATGTTTTTTCTCTGGACCCACAAAAAAGTTTTCTCCCTAAAATAGAGAGAAAACTAAATGGGTATGAGTTTTTTCCTAATTGACAAAAATACCCATGTGCACATGGGCTTCTTCAAGTTGCCGTTAATTTTTTTTTCTTCTCCCCAAAATAGTCATAGCCTTTTTTTTGTTATGATTTTGACTGAGCTGTAAGTAACGTTGCCTCTTTCTTCTTTCTTTTTCTTTTTTTTTTTTGATTTTTTAGGGCCTGGGTGTGCTTCTTTTTTTTTTTTTTTAGGCAGTAATGTTGCCTCTTTTTTTTTTTTCCTAGGGCCTGGGGTGTGATAGTTTTTTTTTTTTAACTAGACGTGATTTTTTTTTGGGACATGATTTATTATTTTTTTAATAAATTTGGGTGATTGCTCTTTGTTTTTTTATGATTATTTGTCACTTTTTTGTTTTAATTATGCATTATTCTTTAATAAGGGTATATGAATATATTTACTCAAACTCATTTTTTTCATCCCTCCACTTTTTAACTTCCAACCAAACAAAAAAGAAATAAAATAAAATATTTTCTATCCTCTCACAATTTTCTATCTTCCTACTTTTCTCTCCTTTCAACCAAATGGACCCTTAAGAGATCAGTGTTGAAAAGGCATCTTAAGGTATTCGAAAGTATTCGCATTGGATAGGCATCCATGCATTCTTGACGCTAATGTTACTAGTTTGACATTTTCCAAACAATTTTTTTGTTAGTTTATTATATATCCGAAGAAGACTCAGGCCAAGAAAAAAGACATTGGATCTTATTACGAGATTTAAAACCAAGTTTAAAACCAACCAAACATTTTCTTCTATAAAGGTTGTCGTGGATTTCTTTCTAACTCATGAACCCAAAAACCTGTGCAATGGTTTCTTCAACACTTCCTCATTGTTGTTTTCTCTTGCTTATATATACTTCTGCTTCTTCCCCTCCATCCCACTGTTTTCACCTACACCACAGATGACCGTAACATACAGCAAGGAACTGGTCAACACTCAGTTATTAACAACGTAACCTATTATCATCTATCTCAAATGCTTACCTTTCAACTGAGAGTGATTATACGTACAATGAAGGACTTGGGTGCACAAAAGCTTCAATTACACCCTCAAGCATTTGTGTGATCGTTTTCTTGAATACACCAAATTGCCACAATTACAAGCCTCTTCGTGTCATTGCTTACTTCCTCATCGTTTTCTATCAACTTAACTAATTTTCTTTTTTAATGAATTTTGTTGATACGGCACCGTTTTGCTTTAGATTTGCTAAAGGATTTATTGAAACGGTGTTGCAGCACTTGAGTGTAATGAGTTCAGTAGTTTGTTATTAAACATAGAACACGTGTAATACACTCTTATTGGCAGTTAAGTGTGACGAACTTTCCCCATAATCTTGAAATTAGTTTCAGAGTTTTCTTCTTCTTCAATTAGAATGTATATAAATAAAAAAAAAAAACACTCAAAAAAAAAAGTATATAAATAGCTAGTCTTTGTAATCTATTCTCACAACTGTTTGAGATCCGCTTATTTTGCTAAAACTGAAAACATTTTGCTGAAAATACTGTAGATAAAGCTAAAAATTAGTTGAAATAGTATAGTGAAACCCATAAGTAATATCAAAAAGTAAAGTGAAACTCACGAATAATAGCAAAAATAAACTAAATAGTAAAATAAACTTATCCAAATGGATATGTCTCTTTTCATTCAATAAAACTGTGAGGTTTATTTTTGTAGAGATTCTTCAAGTGTTTAGAGGTACCAATAAATTTGTTCAACATTAACAGTATTTTTTTTTCTTTTTCTTTTTTTATATTTGAGAAGAAACATTAATAGTATCTAGGTGTCTTAAATGATGAAGCATTGATGACTTCGATAGCGAATTATCCAGTTCCTAGTTCTCTCAGAATATTATTGCCCAATTAATGTTCAAAGCCTGCCTCAAATACAATGAATGTCAAATTGAACTTGCTAGTTGCTACAGGTCATGTACCAACTGAATCGTAATGATTCCAACACCATGCATAATATAAAGCACAGTGAGACTAAAATTATACGCTCATGAACGCATATTCAGTCTCTTCAATATGTAAAATTCCTTTACATGCGACTCAGGTGCACAAAATAATTGAGGGAAAATATGGGATCGTCTCACTTTTCTGTCATCAAGGTGGTTAGAATATGACACCAATCCCATGAGGTACAATCATGTGAGAGTATGGGTTCAATTTATGTGTACATTATTATGTCAAATTTATGTAGAAATACATCTTAACATTAACACTCGTTATAAGAGCAAAATATAATTGGTGCAAACACAAGGAAATTGGAAATAGAACAAGAGAAAACTGAATAGACACACTTCTCGATAAATCTTATTTGAGATAATTACACAACAAAATTTTGGCTGTGGCATAACACTTACCTTCTTTAAAATGAGATTCAAGCCCTCAAATAGCTAAACGTTGTGACCGGTATAAACCTTCTCTGGCTTGTCTCTCCAAGATACAACAGTCCAAGAAATGTCGTATGGCTTGAACAACTTTTGAACAAAGTGTTAAAGCCCAAAGATAGTATCTTTTACCTCAACAGTGACCGCAATTTGGTTATTGAACCACGATTTGGTTCTTGGGTTTGGACAGTGGCGGCTCCAAGAATTTTTTTTAAGGTGGTAATTACGAAATTTAAATTATACAAAATATAATTAGAAAATAACTTCATATATTGACCAAAAAAAAGCACAAATACATAAAAGTTTTATAATTTTCTTCTATGAGTTTTCATATTTTGAAACTGTTGCATAATAATCTCATTATCAATATTGCAAGCTACTTATCTTTTAATGTACTCAACCAAGCAATTATTCATCCACTGATCTCTCGTTCGATTACGCAGCTCATTTTTTTATTTAATAAATCAACTCAACTTAGTAGTCTTTAATTGTATTAAGAAGAATTTTTGCTGTGTTCCTATATTAGTTTAATAAGAATTCAAGTCAAAAATTCAATAAAATAAAAAAATAAAAAAATTGTCTTTCACCGCCTCAAAATTTAGTCTTTAAGCTTTTTTAAAGACCATAGTTCCATTGGTCTGACTGACCCATGTCCCACAACACAACCACTCACCTCTACGCAAATTAATTATTCATATTTCGTAACACTAAACAAACACTTGTTATAATTAAAATACTATGCGCATCTGGTGATGTTTGGTTACAATAATTGCAAAACTCAATTGGGACGCTATAATCTTATTCAATATTTTTTTAGTAAAGGTAAATTTTGACAAATTTGTCATTAAATTATATATTCTATGTTTGTAAAATTTCAAAAAAATTAAAAGTTAATCGCTATGTCATCAATAAATTATTTCAATAATACGCTTTTAAGTTTTTATCACAATAAAGTTATTTTCAAGTTTAAGTTAGATTATAAGTTATATAATCTGATGGATTAAGCAGATGGGTTTGAATAGGTCCATTAGCCTTTCATGTCAACCCCATAGGATTGGAAGGCCCATGACCTGAGATCCAATACCCAGCGCCTAGGAGGAGTTAATTTTCTAGGCCCCTTTGGAAATTAAAGTTTACAGAGTGAGCATCTTCTGACTTTCAAGTTTTAAAGTCTCAAATTAGCATTATTGGTTCTTAATGTTTTAAAAATAATTAAGGATCATTCTGTTAATAGATATTATTCTCATTTTCTATGCGGCTGATTGAATGATGCCATAACATTTAGTCATTTAATAGCGCCAGGACAATATTTTTAATATTAACAAATTATACATTAAAAAACACAAGACCTATGGAAGATCAAAGATCAAAGCCAAATCCGTTTGAAACGGGTTTTCGTCAAATCAAAACCAAGCTAAAATTTCTATTAAAAAAAAAATAAAGCTAAACTAATGCCTTTAGGGACCGATAACAATTATTTGAAATTTCAAGAGCGAAAAGCGTCCACTTGGGTAAACTTCAAAGTCTAACAACGTATTTGGCCATTTTTTAAAAGAAAATTCAAGGCAAAAATCTACTTTATATCCTATTACTTTCACCGATTGTTATTTTAGTCTATTAACTTTTATCAATTGTCATCTTAGTCCACAATGTTTAAATATTGTCATTTCAGTTCATTAACTTTGAATAATTTTCATTTTAGTCCATTGAATTTAAATATTTTCAGTTTTTGGGCTTAAATAAATTAATAAAATAATCATTTGTAATGATAACCTGGTATGTGTGAGATAGGGAATGCATATGTCCGATATAATAATCAGTTACCCAAAGAGGTTTAGATATCAATTTTTTAAAAAAATAATTAAAAAAAATCATTTTCTTGAAATTGCATATTGATAATATGAATTACCTATGATTGCAGTGATCGAGAAGGAGAAGCAAAGTTATATGATTTCTAGTTTGTCTATTCATCCCAGCCTAACCATATAATACTGAAGGAATTTTTTGTTTTTTTTAATTACTTCTTATACGTGTGGATACAACTCTAAACTTTGAAGGTGTCTAAAATGCATTTTAGCCTAAAAATTATTAACAGAGTGGGTTTTGATTGAAATTCTATTTTCAAAGTTTCAGGACTACACTGGTTAATTATAATCCTATAACCAAAAGTTTGAAAACGTAGTTTGTCATCTGCTTCCTTAACTGCAAAAGTACACTCTTTGCTGCTGTTGAGTATTAGAAGTTAGATATGCATGAATAACCCTACAGAGCTATACTGAGGCTTTGATGCTTTGTTTTGTCTTTTCAAATAGCAGCGCAAGAAGCACGCCACTTTATTCTCTTGATTTTAGACCAAAAAATCACATTGAAAAAGACATTTATGGATACTTGGAGAGAGAGAGAGAGAGAGAGACAGAGTGGGGAAGACGGGCACAACTTTTGAGGTGCAAACTGCAAAATGATACTACGAAAGGTGAAAGTTTCTAACCCGAATCCCTTCTTTTTTCTATCAAATAGTGTTAATATCAAAGAATCTCAGTCTTCTGCGAAACATTGTGTTGTGTTAATTTAAAGAGAGAAAGAGAGTAGATTAGCACAACTTTTGAGAAGAACAGTATAGTTGTGGAAATTTCCAACCAATTTTTTGCCCCACCAAGCACTCTGAAAGAGGGAGAGGACAAACAAGTCTAGCATGGTGTACGAAATTTCCAACCCTTCGTTTGACGTTTTAGGAGCGGATTGCAAATCACGCACATTTAGAAAATTTCCAAAAACCCTTCATTAGAGCATAAAAGAGGACAAACAACTTCTTATAATATTGCTTTGTGACCAATTTTTTTTATTTTTGCTAAATATTGTGACCCATTCATTATAAAGTTCTTTTTACATTGCTTGTCACAAGCTTTTTAAGTGAATTTTACATTACTTTTTGACTAGCTATAAAGGTTTTTATTTTACATTACTTTTTGACTAGTAATAACGGTTTACATCGTTTAATAAAGAGTTAAATAAATCTTAACTCAAACTCAACTCGGGTTCCATATAAGATAGAAAATTAAATGATCTTAGAATTTTAATAATCCGCTTGATTCAGTTTAGCACAATTACAATCTATCTTACAAAACCCGAGAATATTTTATTATTGCCCATGTTATTCAAACAAATTTAAACATATTTTGAGGAGGACCTGAATTTTAAGTTACAATAAGTGAAAATCACAACCACCTTGTCATTTCTCCTGGGATATATTTACGGTGAAATTACCAATTCAAAAAATTCTCCCACAAAAGTTGGCATACACCTTGTATTTAGTTTATGTTTGGATAGCAGTCACGTCCAGTGTTTTTGCTACACTTTAACTTTTAGTAATATATAGATATAAATATGAACTAGATGATATCTCACACGATTCACGAATACTTTATAATTTTATTTTGAAATAGTTTCTTGCTATTCTTTATGACCTATATATAACCTTGAACCTTGTGCTACGCATTTTGAAGAATTAGCTTCAATTATATTATACTAGGCTTTAGAATCGTAAAAACTCTTGTTAGTTGATTGGGATTTTGTGCCAAAGTTTTGAGTCTAAGGGAAAAACATGATCTCCTTTTTGTGGGCTGATGGTGAGTATTTATATTTAGTTTTGGGAGATGCTTGTGACTGGTTTTTTGGTTGGAGGAGAAAATCTTTTAAGGGCGTGGGTTTAGGAATTGTCCCCCTTAAGCCCCTAGCCTCGCTCACGTTTGAGGGAATAGTCAAGTATCAAGACGCTTTGCACGCCTATATTCATAAGAGAAAAAAAGAAAAGAAAAAACATACTACTTGAATTTGTTATACTAATTTGAATGTGAATTAAATATTTGTTTTGTCTAGGGGTGAGTCTCTTGACTTTTTAAATTTCTCCCCTTTATTTTTATAAATTCAATAGAATTGCCTCTCTTCTTTTTTCTTTTTCTTCTTTTTTTGCTTTTAATATCTACTTTTCCCCAACATATATAACAAAAGTTTTTCATTTTTGTTTTATAATATACTTTATATATATTCCTTTTTTTCTTTTCAATTTCCTGAATAATTGAATTTAGAATATCTAATTGGCCACTTTAAAAATATTATAGAATTTTTTATGAAAAAACTGTTTTCATTATATTTTTGTTTTAAAAATAATAGGAGACAAAAAATAAAGTTTTTTTTTATTTGTTGAGCAAAGACAAAAAATAAAGTTTGTGGGTCCGTGAATAGTGCACATGTGCACTGCTCACGCCAGAACGTCAACATTTGCGGTTACTGTTCATTACTGTTCAATGAACAGTAACCGCAATACTCCAAAAACGCGTGAAAACCGAAAAAAAAAAAAAAAAAAAAAACAAAAACGCAGATAGAAAACGTGGACGTGAATACAAACACACACTAGGGTGTGTTTGGATAGAACTTATTTTGCTGAAACTGAAAACTGAAAACTGAAAACACTGTAGCAAAATAATTTTTAAATGTGTGAATAGTACCGTGGGACCCATTTTTAATGAAAAAGTTGCTGAAAAGTGTAATTTGTGGGTCCGTAAACAGTGCACATGTACACTGTTCACGGTCAAAAGTTGCGGCTACTGTTCATAACAGTAATGAACAGTAGCGTTTTAGCGTTAAAAAAAAAAAAAAAAAAAAAAAAGCTGAAACGTAAAACGTAAACGCAGCAATTTTCAGTGGATCCAAACATACACTATAGATAAAATTTTATTTTTTTTAAATTTTAGAAACAGACTCTAGATAAAGCTAATCGGTTAGATGAAAGTATAGGAAAAAATTAAGGGGTATTTTGGTTTGGTTGCAAAATAACTTCATCTTTCCTTCAAAGCTGACAGTCTGATCCACGCCTAACGCTCACATCCAGCTTTTTCGTACTCCCAAAAACATTAGTATTTTAATGTAATTTTATACCAGTGCTGCACAGCAGTACGTTAACAAGACCCATAAATACATATACCATTTCATCGTAATTTTCTGGACAGGGCCACATGGGGATGCATATTTATTATGATAGGACAGGGACCATACATTTGTTATGATAGCATTGATAGGCATGATGTTCATGTATTCAGACTTCTTAATTAGATTTTAATGCAATCCTATTCTTGGTGAGGGTTAGGTGAGCACTTTCGTCTTCCAAGTTGACAAGCCTGTTGGATTCCAACAATACAGTCAATGGCTCTACCAAGTTTCATGGAACCGAAACCGTTGTCAAGATATCGTGGGAACTTTGTCACGTTTGAGAACATTTTTATCATAATATTTCCATAATTAATAAGGTATCTGTTTTTTATAAGATAAAATAAAATAATAAACTATCATATTGAAATTAATTATAATTAAAAATAAATTTATTGTGGAAAGTTATAACATTTTTAGCATTGTCATAATATTTTTACAATTTTTAAGATGTCAATTGTATATAGATAAAATAAAATAAAAATAAGATATATCATATGAGGACGTACCACAACTTAAAATAAATGTGCTGTTAAAAAAAGGGTGTCACATTAAAAAAAGAAAAACAAAAAGAAAAAGTGGGTGACGGGGCGGGATCTGATTGATAAGTAAACAAACTGTAGAGGCGTAACCGGGTAAAAGCGAGAAAGCCCTCTCCTCTCTCTAGTGTTTATAGAAGAAGAGAAGCGGTGAATTGAATTGGGAATTTGATGTCCGTGACGCAAGGCTTCTGAGGCGCGAGATAGAGAGAGAGAGAGCGCAGTGTGCAGAGGCAAAAACAAATCGCTCCAATTCCATTTCCTCCCTCCCAATAAAATATCCAATAATAAAAACAACAACTATATATATATATATATATATACACAGAAAGAAAAAGAAAGAGAAAGAGAAAGAGAAAGAGAGAGAGGAGGAAAATGTCGAAGAAGAAAGGGGGTGGAAACACGATGACTCTCAAGGACTTTCACGGCGGTTCTATCCCAACTGATCTCCCTCTTCCCTCTGCTCCCGGTGTGTAAGTACCTTTTTACCCTTTCTCTCTATTTAGATCTGCCATTCAATCCCACTAGATCTGTATATTCACAAACCCTAGTTACTTTTCCGAAATGTATTAATTTGTTGCTTTTTATTTTTATTTATTTATTTATTATTTATTGTTTTAGAATTGTGAGGCCGTCGGATCGTTCGGGTTACGACCGCCCGAACCCATGGGGGAACCCGATGGGGCGACCCGAACACCGGTCGCGGCCGCACTCGTCTCCCGCGACTAATTGCATATATGCTAACCATGCGACTCTCTTTCAATGTTTTAGAGTATTAATTAAGCTCCACCACAGGAGATTTATCTTTATAGAAACAAAAAAAGACTCATATGAGAATTAAAAGATAAAATACTTATTAGAAGCCTTTTGTCAAACACCTGGTGAATCTAGTAATTTGCTCTTATTGACATAACCCTTATGGAAAAATAAATAAAAGAAACGCTATTATAGAGCCTAAATATTATCAACCCATTCATACCCTACAGCTTATGCCAAATGAGTTCATAGCAAAATGATCAAATGTATGGGAAAAGTGGAGATAAAAATAGATGTCAAGAGGTTAGAAGAGATTGTGTCAAAGTTCAGGCATTCCAAAAGACAGGTTTAGGAGAGAGTAAACTAATATGGCACTTAATAAAAAAGGTTTTCCTGGAAGAACGTAGAGAGTCTTTCAATTTTAAGTGCCACTTAGCAAAGCCTGGTTTTTAAAGTCAAAATTTGGGAAAATTATTGAATACTTTAAGAGTATTATATATACGTATTTCTTTTCTCTTACATGAATTGTAAGTTTCACCATAAATTTAATTTGTAATTTTTTATTATAAACTTACGGCAAAATTACACTTCTGTGCCTACCTCAATCCTTGAAAATAGAAAATCATTTCCATTTTGGTCGTTGCCGTCAATCTACTAACTGAAAAGTCCTACGTGGCAGATGGAGTGCGTTGTTGCACAATAAATACTGATGTAGCTATTAGAATAAGAAATATACTATGTCCACAACATTTTTACAACAAGTCACAGGTGATTAGTTGTTAATGGTTCAAATTTGAGCCTAACACTAAGATTATTTTTTTGCCTCAATAATAACAACCAGTAATAATCTGCTATTTAAAATTTGTTGTAAATATGTTGTGAAAATATTGTGGACATATCATTTCTCATTAGGATAATATTAAAAAAAAAGTTATTTAGCATTTAAAAATTGCCACATCAGCATTTAAATTAGTAAAAAGAAAAACAAAAAAATTTAATGTATCAAAAAACCAAAACAAATAATTCAAAAACTCAAATAATTCTAGTATCTCTTAAATAATAAAAAACTGAAGAATTTTGATTTTTTTAAAACTAAAATAATTCAAAAAAAAACAAAAACAAATAAATTTTAGTTGAAATTTGTCCCAAAAACGATAAATTTAGTTGTATTTGTAATTTGCTCCAAAAATAAATAAAATTTTTTTTTTCAAACAAGTTTTCTCTTCCTCAAACACGCTGCTACAGCCCCTGTCAAGCTTTAACATGATTTAAAGTTAGTGGAACAGTTGTATAAGATTGCGTGGAAGAGGGACATCTATGTGTATCACATAGTTTGATTGACCACAATGACCCCGGTATGGTTCGTTGAAAGTTGAAAGAGTTATTTTTTGGGCTTTACCCAGAAACTTCCATGATATTGCAATTAATGAAAAGTTATTGTATCAATCTCAGCATCCAAAAACATTGTGCTAATTTCAAAGAGAGAGACACAGTGGAGAAGACGGGCACCACTTTTGAGGAGCAAACTGCAAAATAATGTTACGTAATGTGAAAGTTTCCTCTCTTTTTTTTTTCACCAAACAGTATTAATGTCAGAGAATCTCAGTCTTTTGCAAAATATTATGTTGTGTTAATTCAAAGAGAGAAAGAGAGTAGACTGACACAATTTTTGAGAAGAACGGTATAATTGTGGAAATTTTCAACCAATTTTTTACCCCCTCGAGCACTCTAAAGAGAGGACGAATACAAACAAATTTGGCATGGTCTACAAAATTTCCAACCCTTCATTTGATGTTTCAAGAGTATATTACAGATCACGCGGCTATAAAAAATTTCCCAGAATCCTTCGTTAAAGTATGGAAGAGGACAAACAATTTTTTATCATATTGATTTGTGATCAGTTTTTTTCTTTTTGTTGAATATTATGTTCCATTTCTTTTTACATTGCTTTTCACAAACTTTTTAAGTAAATATTACATTACTTTTTGATCAGCTAAAAGATTTTATTTTACATTACTTTTTGACTAGTAATGACCCCGGTATGGTTCGTTGAAGGTTCAAAGAGTTATTCTTGGGCTTCACTCAGAAACTTCCAGGATATTGCAATTCATGTAAAATGCGTGTCACTTTTTGAAAGAGAGACAACTTAAAGCCTAGCCTCTTGCATCCATTCACTCACCCTCAATTCCTAATTCGTCCTTAACTTTCCTCACTTTATTTTGACACCGCTTTCACAGCTTTCTTTCTCCTCCGCCTTTCAACTTTTTTCATCTTTCTGCTCGTGAATCCCAATGGCCTCATCTCACCAACTCAAGAACTTTGATGTTTTCTTGAGTTTCCGAGGTGAAGATACCCGCCGTGGTTTTGTAAGCCATTTACATAAGGCTCTGACTCAACAGGGTATTCAAACCTTCATTGATGATAATCTCCCTAGGGGAGAAAACATTTCTGAAGAGCTTCTCACAGTCATTGAAAACTCAAGCATATCAATAATTGTATTTTCTAAAAACTATGCATCCTCTAGTTGGTGTTTGGATGAACTTGCTAAGATTATTGAGTGTACCAAAAAAGTGCTACCAGTTTTCTATCAAGTGGATCCATCTGAAGTTCGTAAGCAAAAAGGGGATTTTGGAAAAGCGCTGACTAAGCTTGAAAAAAGAATTAAAGATAAGACGAAGGTACAAAGGTGGAGGAAGGCTTTAACTAACGCAGCCAATATTTCTGGCTGGGACTACAAAGACAAAGACAAAGACAGGTATTTGTATAGTACTACGTACTCCTGTTTGCTGATCTTCTAGAGATTTAATGGTTTTGTGATGTCCATTAAATTTTATTGTTAATTAAACAACAACTAGAATTAATTGTTAGCTTTTATTTTCTCTTTAAATTTTACTAAATTATGAAAGTAAAATTTTCTTGTCATATCTTTTATACAATCCTTTTTTTTTTTTTAATTTTTTGAGAAGAATCATTTATACTAAGCTAGTTGGCTATAGATTAAAGATGGAAATAAAAGAACTTAATATTAGATTACTTACCATTATTAATTAGGAATTTCACCCCTCATAATATTTGGAAAAATTTTAAAGAAAAAAACTTAATTCATTTTTTCTAAGCATGTAGTGAGATCCAATAAGATTATGTTGTCATCTAAGTGGACTTTTAATGCCACTTCATCCCAAAAGCTAATTGCTACCCAAGAAAATGAATTAAATAAAAAAATTTCAATCTGAGTTACATGTCGCTTACTTCGTCTAACAACACTTCAACTGTGATGTAAAAATTAAACATCTTGCATTCAGTTATGTTATTTATTTTTCATAGTCCAACTCGTTACATGTGTTAATTAAATGCTCTATGAATGACAGTGGCACTGAATCTGAACTTGTCCAAAAAATTGTTGAAGAGATCTTAAATTCTGAATTCATTCAGATGCCATCAAATGAGCAGCTGGTTGGAATAAATTCTCGCATGGAGGCGGTAACAAAACTTCTAGATATTGAATCAAATGATGTTCGCATGGTACGGATCACTGGCCTTGGTGGAATAGGCAAAACTACAATTGCAAAAGCTATTTATAATAGCTTTTCAAATCATTTCAAAGCAAAAAGTTTTCTAGAGAATGTTAGAGAGGAGTCAAAGACGGATCAAGGCATAATCCATTTACAAGAGACACTTCTTAAGGGTATCTCAGAGGACAAGAATTTGAGGGTGAACACTATATATGAAGGAACCACAAGGATAAATAAAATTCTTCGCCTAAAAAGGGTTCTTATCATTTTTGATGATGTGGATAATGTCAACCAGATAGAATCATTGCTCGGAAAATGTGAAGACTTTGCATTTGGAAGTAGAATCATTTTGACAACAAGATATAAAAGCTTGCTAGATAATTATGGTCTTTCAACCTATGACTATGGGGTTAAGGAATTAGATAAAGATGAAGCTATTAAACTCTTTCGTAAGCATGCCTTCCCAAGTAACGAAGTCCCTGAAGATTATTTGGAACTTGAGAAAAAAGCTATAAGTTATGCCAAAGGCCTTCCTCTAGCTCTAAAAGTAATGGGTTGTGATTTGTGTAAGAAAACTATACGCTTTTGGAATGATGCCTTAGATTATTATAAAAAAAATCTTCATGAAGATATTCAAAAAATACTAAGAAGAAGTTATGAAGGATTAACCGAAAATGAACGGAATATTTTCCTTGATATTGCATGTTTCTTCAAGGGATATGACATGAGTTATAATATGATCAAGGATGTATTGAAAGCTTGCGGTTTAAACCCAGAATATGGTATTGAAAAACTTATTGATAAGTGTCTCATTGATCAATATGATGATCATTTGTCGATGCATGACTTATTACAACAAATGGGTATGGACATTGTTCGACAAGAAGCACCACAAAACCCTGGGGAACGTAGCAGACTATGGTGTTATGAGGAAGCTCTTGATGTATTAATTGAAGATAAGGTATGTATGTTATTTTGATACACTTCCTCCCTTTACTTCACATGAGAGATGTATTACACCTTTTTCCCTTTTATTTATTTATTTATTCTGAATATTATTTTTGTTTAAAGTTTATTAACTATTATATGTTTTTGTGATTCACTTACCCTATTGTTCAACTAGGGTTCGAATAAAATTCGAAGCATAAAATTGTGGCTGCCTAAATCAGAACAAGTAGAGGTGCAAATAAAGGCACAATTTTGTAAGATGAAAAATCTTAGATTGCTTTTGATTCGTAATGTACGTTGTTGCAATGGACCCCTTGAATGTCTTCCCAATGGATTAAGCTTGCTTGATTGGTATGAATATCCATTTTCTTCGTGGCCACCAAATTTTTTTCCTAAAAAACTGATTGT
The DNA here is from genome assembly GCA_028535165.1 of Quercus tomentella. NCBI lineage: Eukaryota > Viridiplantae > Streptophyta > Magnoliopsida > Fagales > Fagaceae > Quercus > Quercus tomentella. The sequence continues at coordinate 2,784,924 of JAPQVY010000156.1, read as the reverse complement.
GCTCAACATACCTTTAAACCTATTAAAGGAACCACTCAAGCAGGTATGATCATTAGCATTTATAAATTATTATTTTTTCAAAGTTTTTAATTTTTAAATTTATTTATACATACTTCTTTAAAGATTAAACCATGTTCTAACTTTCAAATTTTTTTCTACAGAATTTTGTATCCGTGACATATGTGAACTTCAGTGACTGCGATCTGATTACGAAAATACCTGACTTATCAATGACCCCAAATGTAATGACATTAAAACTTGATGACTGTAGCAATTTAGTTGAGATTGATGACTCCGTGGGGCATCTTGATAAGCTTAAAATGTTGGACGTTGCCGGTTGCGGAAAACTTGAAACTCTTCCGAGCTGTCTCACAATGAAATCTCTTACAGATTTTAAACTGGATAGCAGTGAGAGGATTAAGAAGTTCCCAAATATCTTGCATGAAATGAAAGGTCTTAAACTATTACATATGAGTGGGAACTATACTATTGAGTTGCCTCCGTCATTTGGGAATTTGATTGGGCTTGAGATGTTAAGTGTAGCATCGGAATCAATAGAGGTACTTGAGAACTTAAGTGTATTATCGAAATTAAGAGAGGTACATCTTCCGGGTAGCATCTATAATTTACAACATATAAAGTGGCTTGAACTCTGGGGCGATGTCATATTTCCAAAAAACGTGGAGATTGATAGACAGCCAATGTGCCATTGTCTTGGGGGCTCTTCCAAATATGTTTTTCCAATGTTGAAAACCCTACAACTTTGTGGCTTTAAAATTCGCTCAAATATAGAATTTATTTTGAATTATTGTTGCCCCCTCACACTGGAACACTTAGAAATTGACGAAAGCAAAGTTGTCACCCTCCCAGAAAGCATGAGCAGACATGAGAGATTAAGAACGCTTATTATTAGCGATTGCGATGAGTTTCAGGAAATCCTGAGGCTTCCACATAGTATAAGAGATGTAGAAGTAACACGTTGCCACTCGTTCGATTTAGAATCATTTTTTCAGGTATATCTCTCTCTTAAAGATATTAAGAAACTATTTGTGTTACCTTCACAAATACTACATGATTTTCTAAGATGTAACTTATTGAATTTGCTAATTGCATGCAGCTGCTTCCAGAAATCATAGAGATTCCACCAAATCAACCACGATGTTTAGGTGTAACAAGCCACGTGTTAATGTTTCCACACTCATCTACAAAATTTCTTGAGAGTGAAACCGACCTTTGTGAATATAGTTTTCAGGTAACAGGAGATGAGAATGATATTCCAAATTGGTTCAACCATCGAAGGAATGGAAATTTAATAGCATTCTCGATTGGTCCCGAATTTCCAACAATTGCTCTCTGTACTGCTTTTCAAATACAAGATTATCGTTATTGTTTTGATTATCATGTCATCATTTCCATCAATGGTAGCGAACGAATGTTTGAAAAAAAATATATTAGCCAGCAATGGAGCTTTGGGCATCTGTGTTTTTCCTGTAGACCATTTTGGGACTTGGAGGAACTATTTTGGGACTTGGAACTAACTGATCGGAATCATGTTGAGATCCTCTGTGAAACTGTCCCTCTTTCTCTTGGTTCAATCATTGCTGCTCCTATTGTTAAAAGGATAGGACTCGATGTAGAATGCAATTGCCCTCCTCCTCAAAGTCCCAGTATCTTTCAATACATTAATTTGGCATTTGACTCATCATACGTTTATCGGTTTGATTTGGGCTCATCTTCAGTGGCCCAGCCTGTAACGCCCCAAGTAAAAAAAAAGAGTAAAAGAAGAAAAAGAAAAGTAACGCCTCAGAGCTCATTGCAGGCATCACTTCTGCGAGCGCCTACTTCTGCAGACGCAGAGATGCCTCAGTCTTTGTCTTCACTATCGCTGCTGGAAAGGAAGAGAGGCATGAAGGCTGAGCCTGAAGAGGAACTAGATCCGATGAAGTATATAGAGCAACCACAACATGATCCAGATTTTGCCGCTGATAAAGGTATTATTCCCTTCGCTTCTATGAACAACACTTTACTTTTGTTTACTTGTCTTTTTTTATTTATTTTTTATATGTATGAATAATGCTTACTAATTCATGGGAGGCTAAAAGCAACATTGGCGTTTTGTTGATCCATACAATAGAATAGCTAATCGTGAAGCCCCAAAAGCAGAACAATATTTTCGTTTTCATTCTACAAGAAGTTTCTTCCTGTTTACTTTGTCTTCTTATTAACTCATTTCACTCCTATTTACTATTGTGTCTTGCTGTATTTATTTAGGTTTGGCATTTGACTCATCAAATGTTGATGGGTTTGATTTGGGCTCGTCTTCGGTGGCCCAGCCTGTAACGCCCCAAGTAAAAAGAAAGAGTAAAAAGAGAAAAAGAAAAGTAAGGTCATGTTTTGGAACATTGTTTAAACAACAATTTTCTTTGTTTGAAACAAAGAAAAAAAGAAAAGTGAAGGTCTGATTTTTCATTTTTCCCTCACACTCTCTTCACTCTCTCATCCTCTCCCACTGGTACACTCCACACCACTATCTCCACCATCATTTTTTGCAGCAGGATCACCAGGAAAATCCTTAAGAACATCTAAGCACCTTCACATATTTTATTTGAGGTAAAAGTTCTAATCTCTTTTTATAGGTTTTATGCTATCGTCTGAGGTTATTTTTATCTAAGCTTTGATAAGGATACCCATATGATTTATAAGCTTTGGAAGTGATATTTACGTGTTTATATGTATGGGTTTTGTTTTGGTGGAATTATTTGATGAGTGGGTTTATGGTTGTGCTAATGGTAGCTATCTAAGGTTTATTTGTGTCAGAAATTTGGGGGTTTTGACTTATAACATGTGGGAGTTGGTAAAACTAATTTTTCCATTGCTATTGGGTTTATTTGGAGTTAGTTGAAGTTCTAAATTTCTTGTCTTGGAGGATATTGTGATTTTTGCTTTCAACTCCAATCAGTTTCCACTGTGGGAGAGAATGGGAAGACTCTTGATTGGTCTGTTCTTGGTGGTCTTTTTTATTTTTTGTATTTAAGTAATTGTAATTTATCAATTGGACTGTTCAATGGGACATTGGTCTTGTAATGATAAAGATGCAAACATTTGAGAAGGCAATATAATGAGAAATGTAACCACTGATATTATGTCTACGATTCTTATATCCAATCTTGTATCTTTAGTACATTTGTTGTTCTTTATGCTGCATCCTTACGCTTCATCATGTGGAAATTAATATGTTCTGAGTGTCACAGATTATTGTTGCATACAGTGAAGGGGTTTCTGATGGAGATGCAATGCAGATTTTGACAGTCAAGACCCCAATTTGATGATTGGTATGTTTCTTGTTTCAGCATTGAGAGCTTTCCCCAATAATTCAAGAACATTATTGTCTGCTTATATTGCTTCTATTGTCTTATATGTGTTGTTCCTAAACCTAAATATCAATGTTCTTTAAGTTGCATTATTTCATTTTCTGTATTGCTATCCTAAAATCTGATGTTATAGAACTGATAATTGTGCTTATTTCTTTTTATAGAATATGATGCCCCTACTCAGCTTGTCAAGCCTCGTGAGCGCAACACCAGGTTAAGTTTATTATCACTCTTAGTAAGGCTTGCTGTTATTAGTTTGTTATTAAAAGTTTATTTGCTTATTTGTTGAAATTTGACAAAATTACAGTTTTAAACTCATAAATGAGGTTTGGCGTATTCTATTTTATGTTTTTGATAGGAAATCTTTCTTTTTTAAAAAAAAAATAATAATACTGTAATAATAAGAAGAAGTTTGCATTGTTTTCTGCAAGTGTTTATGTGTTACTGTTCATGAGTCATGCTTCATATTATCTGGATCTACAGAACTAGTCAAAATAAAATGCTAATGCTATATGATTCCAATACGTAAGGTCCGTGAGGGATCTTATAAAGGATAGTGGAATAAAGCATCAATACTAATTTGATTGAACATAACATTTTATACCTAGTTAGTTGAATAAAATGCTAATTCATTCTTGACACAATAATTTGATATGTATGGCACCATTTTCCTTTTCCGTATCTTGTTTGTGTCATTGAAACTTGGAATAAAATGTGAAAAAAGGTGGCAAAGGATCCGAGCTGGAAATAGATAAATGCGTTAGCACAGCACATACAGAACCTGCTGACACCATCAACACCATCATTCTTCAATACCCTCTATGATCCATATAGGGAAGGAGCTGACTTCGTTCGTGGATACCCCTTTAGCTTGAGAGGAGGAGTGTCTACTGCCATCTCTCACGGACTGTATTTTTCTCAATCAACTTTCAACTTGATGTTATTCTTTTCCTTGGCTGCCAAATATAGGTGAAGATTATTATCTGATTTTACAATTTTGTAGGGAATGATTCCTTAGTATTGTTGGAATAGACATTTTTTAAGTCTATGACTTCTTTTTTATTATGGTTTGGACTTTGGACTATTGCTGCCTTTTTTTTCCTAATGTTTTTAAATTCTCTAATAATTTCCTGGACTCTCACTCATTGAATTTTGGTGTGTGTGTGTGTGTTTGTAAAAGCTACTTATGAAAATCCAGGTATTAGCAAGTTGATCAAGATGTTGGTTTCATGTAATGGTGTCTGTAAGATTTTCTTTTCACAAGCCTATAACAGACTGACTGAGATTTATATTTACTTTGATTTAGAATTTTTCTGAAGTTGCAAAATTTTAAGGAACTCTAAAAAATTTCAAATTAAGATCTTTTGAACGAACATACCATAATAGAACTTTCCCAATTTTCAAAGATTTATTTCTTATTTAAAGAAATGACAACCATGATGAAAGGAAAAATTACCAAACTCTGGACATTGAGGACTATGAGCTGGGACTCTCTCTCTCTCTCTCTCTCTCAGTACTACCTATAGGTAGAAAAGATTGGTACAATCAATTCATGACTTCCCAGAACTAGATTTTTTTTTCAGGTATACAATTGTCTGTTATGCTCACCTCCCGTCCAATGTGTTCTATTATAGGCATTTAAATGATCTTCTGACTCTTGACTTTTTATATAAAAGTCTTTTTTTCTTCTTGTATCATGTGTTCTTGTATTTACATGATAAATATAATCACACAAGTTTTTCCTTTAAAGGGTAAAAATATTAGCAATTCAGCCCTGGTGAACCATCATTCCTAGAAGTTGGCTTCCAATCAGATATATAAATTTGTGTGCCATGATGCTTCTATCTATTGAGAAACCTTATGCACGAATTGGGATTTTGCAAGTTGAACATGTTTTTAATACATTTCTGCTTAATTTGTTTGCCTTAAAACTCATGGCTACACCTTTTATTTATTTATTTATTTATTTTTCCTTCAAATGTTGCAGTCTAAGAACTTAAAATTTTTTTTAGCGTGCAAATTCTTCATTTTATAGGCATTTACATGATCTTTTCACTCTCTACCATCAATGTAAAAGTCTTTATTTGTCTTTGCAGGCTGAGGACTTGGTATAAGTTTTTTTAAGGTCCATTGGACAACTTAATTGACTTGATCCATTCAAAGAAGATAACAAAAGAAAATAGAAAGAACATATTTGCAGTTGGTGATTCTTCTTCTTCTTTCCATTCAATATTTATAATTTTACTTGTTGATTTGATTATTGAGAAATTCAAAACTTTTCAATTTAGCACATGCATCCGGAATCTGAATTACATACCAGAAGATATTTATTGTTTATCTAAGTATTATACGTTTGATTCTAAATCATAATATTCATTTGAGGGGCATCAAATTATATTAGGTTCTCTATCTCATACACACCAGTTTATGTATCAACCATGAACCATCCTATTTTATTACACTAAAAAAGACAGATTCTTGATGAGAAATAGTATATTTGGAAGCCCAATTATAACAAAGAACAAAGAAGCAAATGTACCCCATTTTTATTTACTTATTTTTTGTTTTTGTCTGGATGTCCTAATTTGTTTTTGTTTTATGCGTAGGGGCATGACATTTTGTAATTTTCTTTGTACTTGTTTCAGATTTGGCTGGTCAAAATGGACTTCAGCTTGTGTCTCCACTCTGACATTCTCAGATCTGGTGAACATATTTTCAACTGGCCTTTTCAGCATTATAGATGGTTAAGTAAGGGGGATCCTATAGCCCTTCTCGTGTTTCGTTTTTGTTATGAAGATGCTGAAAAGGATGATTGCAAGAGCAGCAAGAGGCATTCTTATTGTGTTTCAGGTGGGAAAGGAAATTGAGATTTCAAACTTCATTATAGATGATCCCTGCATCATCTTCTATTGGAAATTTAACTTAGCTTGGTTATCTTAGTTTTCTGCTTCTTTGCATTGAGAAATTTCTGCATTAAAAAAAGAATATGGGTTTCAAGTGAATTGGCAGATATTGTAGGCTGTACGGTAGGTTCTCTTCCCATGCGAAATTAACTTTATTAATTGAAGCAAGGATCTTTGTTTTAGGCTGCTTGGAATTTGATGATTGAACAAATATGGACATTAATTTCTATCAATATATATATATATATATGGACGTTAAACTGAAGTGCATTTAACTACTTATTTTCTTTCTTACTTTAGTATGCTGATATGCGTGGTTTATATGTATGATAAATTGAAGTGCATTTTCCATTTTTGTGTCTGATTTCGTTCAAAGTATCAGATCAAATAATTGCAAAATTGTAGATAAAAAGACGTTATTTTATCTTATATATTTTCCTGTCCTTCCCTAATTTAGGCTTTGTGGAAGGGGGTGCCCTTTCTCAGATTCCAATTTTTTCCATCCTGAATAATTCCCTTTTCAATTTTCTTATTACAAGGCTTTAATATTGTTTTTTGCAAACGCATTTGTAATCATGTTAGCAAGTCAGTGATATGGAAGGTGGAGGAGCCCCGTCTCTGATCTATTTGTAATCATGCATTAAGACAAGTTAACACTTAACATGAAGCTGTGTATCTGCTTCTATTTGAAGTTGAAATAAATCTTGTTCTTTTGCACTAGCTATGTGATACGCTTTTCTCTCCTATTTCTTGTAGTTCAATAGGCTAGACATGATCTTAATTAAGGGACCCTTTTGTATACTAATTACCTTTGATTCTGTACCCAAATTGAGTGGTATGATTTTCTGGTTTAAGTTATTTGTGTGTTTTGTGTAGTTCTCAATATAATGGTGTTTAAAAAAACTGAGAGTCAGATTTCAATTCAGTTCAGGCAAGGATTATCAGGAAATGACTTACCATAAAAATTAAAAAATAAAATAAAAAATGACCTATTAGATCATGAAGATATTGTCTGAGTTGTGTACAATATTCTTATACTTTTGTTATTCAGGTGTCACTTAGAATGAAAGACATCTGTGACATTATGTAGACAAATATGGGCAATTATATCATTTGTTTGTTAATAGATGGTATATATGCAAAGATATCTAATATAAATATAATAAAGTAGAAACATCTAGTGAGGTTCTGCCATGATTTTGAACTGTTTGTGAAATTTAAGATTTATAAGATAAATGGTATAGTTGTAAAGGAAGGTGGGCAATGAAGACAGAGGAGGAGAAAGTAGAGCAAAGCCACTAAGTTCAAGTCATTACACTAACTTGTATATATTGCTGTGGTTCTTTTAGGTGAAGAGAATGATCAATCCTTTGCAAATAATGAGCTTGGTGAAATACAGGCATTACAAGTCTCCTCATTTAGAATGGCTTTTGTTGGGATGAAATTTGCAAAACAATGGCACTGTGGCAGCTGATGTTTAGCTTGGGGAAGCTCATATCAAGGTGCCATTCTATCCCATTAGTAATTTTGCTAGGATAAAGGGTTTTCCTCTAGTTATCACTAAAGTGCACCCCAAAGCATAGCATACAAACTTGTATATTTTTCCCCTTTGATGAAATGATATTACTGCTGTATTCATTTAGTAAACTGAGTGTTTTTGGGTAACATTAGATGAAGAATAAATGGTCATATCGATTCTATAATAATCAATGAACTGGATAATTTTTTGTAGCTTTTGTTTAAAAATGACATTTTGCAGGAACATTCAGATTTGTGCTTTGATTTATGGTAATGAAAGTCAGAATGGAAGATCAAGTTCGTTTGGACATGAAAATGGAGGTCAACAATAATGGCCTTTGGATGGGATTGACGATAACTTGGGATATGCAATATCCAGCTAGGGAGTTTGAAATATCTTATCAGGGGAAAAATGAAAGTTTGCAACTTCTTAAGCCTCAGCATTTTCTCAAAAATTTCATAGATCATCAAGGGAGAGATGCAAGAAGCACTTGAGGAAAGGCCATGAGTAGTCAAAACAAATGTGGGTACCGAGAAGGAGAGTACAATTGAATAGAATGTATTGATACAACATTTCAAATTGTTCCTGAAATAGATGAGAAGCTCTTTTTGAAGGGTTTTTGAACTCTTAGAAGATGAGAGAATGGCCACAAAATTTGCAGCAAGGAAATGGTTATTGAGAAAGGTTTGACAGGTCATCTATTTTGCTTGTCAAATTGGGATATAATTTAGATTTGGTTCCAGAGTTTTGTCAATGTAAATAAGATCCAATTTTAGAGTAAAGATATTTTTGGAATAGAATTTCTTGCTTGATTCATTGTTATATTTATACCCAAATCATTTTCAATTGTTCAAGGTTCTAATAGGAAGTCAGTTTGATTTTGTTGGGAGTGCCTAGAGCTGCATGGTGATGTTTACTGTCTTGCTTCATTGATGAAAAAGTAACTAAGTTTATATTAAATATTAACGTGTCACTATCATTCTCTAGGCTTGAGACTTGGGATAAGCCAGAACCAGAAGTCAATAGTAATTGAACGTACTTTCAATTACTTGTACACTGATTTACTTTTTTAAGGCATCCTGTACTTACAAATTAAAAAAAAAAATTAAAAAAAAAAAATGTCATTCGTCTTTTATTAACTTATTTTTAGGTGGTTTGGACTTAACCCCCAAGTGTGTTTGGGTTCATGTTTGTAGAATTTACTCTCTCTGTCTCACTTTGTTTGTCCTCTATTCCATTTTGAGATGTCCCAAAATATTGTCCTGTTTCTAAAAATAAAAGTCATTAATTTACTAATGTTCTTATTATGCCTATTAATTTATTAATTCAATTTTTTGATAAATTTATTTAAGGGTAGTTTTGGAAACTTGTATATTTTTAAAAGGTAAACAAGATAATAAATGATGTTCCTTTAAAAAATTTGACTTTTCAAACAGGATAAACAAAGTGAGACGGAGGGAGTATCTCCCCATCTCTTTTATTCACTTAGCAATAAATAAATAAATAAATAAATAATACTACCACAGTACCACCAGTAAGTATAAGCAAATTTCATGCTAAAATGGCAAAGAGGGTGTTGTTTGCACCCAGTGCATTATACATATATACCCTTTTTGGCATTTCTGCCATTTGGATCTCTAAGAAAAACAACCCAAAGAATTTATACTTGTGGCCCAATATGTCAAAATTTACCCTATTTGTCAAACTGTATATTGTTTATTATAAAAAAATTGTGTCATTTTTGTCTTAATGCGGATCATTTTATTTACATATGTGAGTTCAATAAACATTATGCTGCTTGCAGTGTAAATTCGAGTAGTAGACTCAATGACTGTGGATTGGATGCTATAACATAGAAGTACTGGTAAGAGCATTTGCATTGGACTACTCAATAGACTAGTCCAGCCGAAATATGCCAAGAAAGCCCAATTAATTGACCCACATTGGACTCGCAACCTAATAACAAAAATTCATGCAAGCTACACTAGTCATCCAAAAATAACTGACATTGTAAGTTAAACAATTGCATTTTTTTTTTTTATTCATTTTCTTCCTCCATACCTGAGCTGTTTGGTAGTAGTTGGTTGCGGGTGTGGGTAGCAGCATGGGCAAAGGTGTGCAGTGCAGTGTGGCATAGTGGGATTGACGTGTGCATTGGCAAAGACAAAGTGAGAAAAATGTAAAGAGTAAGACTAAAAAAACCAAGAAAATCAATCTCCTCTCTTACGGTATTTTACATACATTTAGTCATACCCTCAATCTTGAATAAATTACTTCAAAGGGTTTCAAATATACCACCGAGGTGCTCTCCACGCTTTTCATTGATTTTTTCACACCCCAACCATTTTTCTTTTTTTCTTTTTTGGTTAAAATCAGTTTGGTCCCCTCCCATTTTTTCATCCCCCAACCAAATGGACCAAGTGTTTGTTTAGAAAGAAATTGATTTTTGTGTTTTTTGTTTTTGTTTTTGTTTTCTATTCATATGTTGTGGTAGTTTTTTTTTTAATCACCACGTAAGTTTTAAGTGTGCCAACTTGTCATTTGTTTGCCACATCAACATTTTTCGTTAATAAGTTTCTAGTAGAGACTAAATTAACTACAAATTGAAAATAGTAAAGACTAAATTGATTGTTACTAAAATGAAGAAACCAAACTAACTATAACCCCAATGTATGAACTAAAATGGTAATTTCACCCAAAAAAAACAAATATGGAAACATAAACTTAAATTCCTACTTGGCAGCTCTAATGTGTCAATGGCTATATAAGACAAATATTTTTCAATAGCTCTATTTTGTCCCAGTACCTTTATTTTATATGCCATACCAATTACGAAAGGACAATTGAGCAAGAGCAATCTTTGAAATTCCTAGAGCCAAAGATGTTGTCACTTGCATGAGTTACATTATGGTTAATAAAATTGCTATATTTGACATGAACCTTAATCATATTATGATAAATACTTGGGTCATTCACAAATACAAGTTGCTATTGAAAGTTTGTCGTCCTCAAAATTTTCTGGCTTCATATCTTGGTTGGAATGTGGTTTCCGATGAGCTTTTCTACACATAACAAATTTCCAGTAATCGCATTGTTTGTGCCTATCTCAATGGTGTGTAAAGTCTTGCTCAAGATGGAGAATTGGCACACCTTTCCATTGAAGGTAAGCAGCCCAAACAGTTACTGCAACTAATGATCCTTAATTTATTTTATATAGTTCCCGATGATGAATCAGCTTCAATTAAAACTAAGCTACAACTTAGCATATGATATTCTTTGAATATGTTTGAAAGAAATTACTACCAAAATTGGTCACTAAAGCTACTTCTCTTCACTAAATGAAATTCCCTTGGAATTTAATAGTTATCCTACTTTGAACATGATTATAATAAAGTGCATCTATAAATGAAAATTCACTCCTTTTTTTTTTTTTAATTTTCTTTCAGGTCTTGACTACTATGTTTGATAACCATAAGGGCAATCCTTAAATAATTGGTGACATATTTGCATCACTTGGAATGAAGGTCCATGATGGCAAAAATGGCCCTTATGTGTGGTACATTTTTTTGGTATTTGTTCCTGGAATGTAAGAGTTGGTATTTGTGGCAAAAGATATATTTCTTACTATACCTTGCAAAAAAAAAAAAAAAAAAAAAAAAAAAAAAACTAATTATTAACTTAAATCAAATCAGACCAATGGGATAAAGAAAAAGAACTTGTGATCGAGAATTGGAATGCCAAAATACATAAATATACACAAAAGTCTATATAAATTTACCAAAAAGATAAACAAATGTAATGTGACAATCAAATCAAAAAAAAAAAAAAAAAAAAAAAACCATTAGTAGAAAAAAGTGGTTGAAACAATAAATAAATAAAAAATCCACCGAAAGAGAAACAAAATTGGAGAAAGAGAGAGAGTGTTGAGCTTTTTGGTTGTGGACAACTTGGAAGGAATAGGGAAGAGAGGTGGAAATGAAGTGAAAAGAAATTTGTCTGAAAATTAAGATGGAAGAGGGTGGAAGTAGATGAAAGGTTGAATAAAGTGAAACTACAGAATTTAAGAATAAATTACGGAAAAATATTTAAAAATCTATAAAGAGAATCAAATTAAAATTTTAAAAAGACAATAACTGGAAGGGATGAAAGATTGAACTAATTAATAGACAATGGTTGAAGAAGGTAAAAAGTTGAACAAAGTAAATATTACCAAAAAAAAAAAAAAAAAGAGGGTTGCTAAAGATGTGGTGCATAAAGAGTTTTATAAAATTTATTACAAAATTTTCATTATCATATATATAGTATAGATATGTATAGACATTGTTTTTAGTTTTTGATTTTTCATTAATTAGTTTTAAACATTTAAATTAAACTAGATAAATACGTAAAGAAAAAGTTATATGTAATTTTAAAACTACCCAATATGAATGTGTAAAATCAATAATCACTTTATATATTTTTGTAAAAAAAGATAATAATAATTTCGTGACTAATGATGTGGCAATGAGGTGGTGCAATAGGAGCTTAGCAACAATAAATGATACACTCATCTTGCTTTTATATATATATATATATATATATATATATATATATATATATATATATGTATGTATATTACATCAATGCAATTTTCCATAAAATATTAATATTATCCTTGGCTCCAGAAATTATAGATGACTTCAATAAAGAAAATAAGGAAGCATCAACTCACTTGAAGTTATACAGGGGCAACACTAATTGCCATTGAGCCCCAAAAAAAAAAAAATTTGTAGTTACATCCTATATCAATACAATTTTGCATTAACATAACATTTATCCTTGGCTCTTCAAATTGCATATGACTTTCAATAAAACAAAAAAGAAGCATCATTTCAATTGAAGTTAAATAAAGACAGCACTAATTGTCACAAAGTAAAACAAAATCTAGGAAAATTATTGAATACTTCGTGAGTATCATATATGTACTTCCCCTCTCTCATATGAATTATGGGTCTCACCACAAATTTAATTTGTAATTTTTTATTATAAAATTATGGCAAAAATACACATTTAGTCCCTATATTTTGGGCTAATTCTCATTTTGATTCTTAAATTGATTTTGCGCCTCCTCAGACCCTAAAAATAGAAAATCATTTTCATTTTGGTCCTTGTCGTCAACCCACTAACAATCCTACATGACAAACAAAGTGTACTATTGACACAATAAATGCTAATGTATCTATTAAAATAATAATTTAAAAAATTATTCGACATTTAAAAATTGTCACGTCAGCATATAAATTAATATAAAATAAAACAAAAAATTTTAATGTATCAAAAACAAAAAAAAATAATTCAAATACTAAAATAATTCTAGTTTCTCTTAAATAATAAAAAAACTGAAGAATTTTGATTTAAACTGAAATAATTCAAAAAAAAAATACAAATAAAATTTAGTTGAAATTTGCCCAAAAACGATAAATTTAGTTGTATTTGTAATTTGCCCCAAAAACAAATAATTTTTTTTCAAACAAGTTTTCTCTCTCTCAAACCCGTTAGAGCCCCTGGATTTGTCTTCTCAAACCGTTGGATTTCTCTTGGTTCAAGCTCTTTTGGTTCAAGCCATTGCCACTGCATCTGACGGCTGAAAACCCAGATCACAATACCTATCAGCTCTCACCCTCCCACGCTCTCTCTTCCTCTCAGTTTCCTCTCCATAGCCCAGCCACCTCTAATCCCTCTCTCCCACCCATCATTGACTCTGAGATCTAAGATCTATGTTAGAAATATACTCATCATTTCGATCAGTTATTTGAAGTATTAATGAGACCGATTGCTCATCATTTTCTTCAGCTTTTAACCAAAAGGAATTGTCTTTTGTGCTCTTTTAACCTCCACACACCAGTGGCGACGCCACGTTGGTCCCAGGGTGTTCCCAAGAACACCCTGAACTAAATTTAAAAAAAAAAAATATATATATATATATATATATATAATAATTAAAATTTTTTTATTTGTTTACCCTTTAAAAAATAGGAACACCCTCAATCAAAATTAGGAACCCTCAAATAAACAAAAAAAAAATTTATTTGTTCTACTTTCAAGCAACAAAAAAAAAAAAGCCCAAAAAATTTTGAAAAAAAAAATTGTAACAGAACAAGCCCACCAGGAAAAAAAGCCTTGGTAAAGCAAACCCAATCTGAAGAAGAAGAAGAAAAAAAAAAAAAAAAAAAAAAAAAAAGGTAAAGTAAACCCAACAGATTACAGTAGCAAACCCAAAGATTCTCAAAAAAAAAAAAAAAAAAAAAAAAAAACAAATCCCAATATACTGAACAGATTCTTAGAAACCAACGGACAGCGCTTCAAAGAAAGAAAGAATCCTAACCTAAAGTCTAAAGAAAAAAACCTAACCCATAAACCCAATATACTGAGCTCCAGAATGGCAGAACGCCAGAACCAACGGATCGGAGAAGGAGATCGCCGGATCGGAGAAGGAGATCGGAGATTGGATCGGTCTTCCTCTCCTCGACGTGCTACCCAAGTCCCGACGGCGCCGCCCCTCAGCCTCAGGCCTCCTTGCTCCCTCAACCTCAAGGTATTTCATCTCTATAGCTCTTCATCTCAAACTTCTCAGTCTCTCAGTCTCTCTCTCTTCACCTCTGTCTGTCAATCAGTCTCTCTCTCTCTTCATCTCAGTTTCTATTTATTAATATTTACCTTGTTTTTGGCTTTATCTGGTGTTGGTGTTTTTTTTTTTTTTTTTGGCTGAATTATCCGATGTTGGTGATGGACTGATGGTGTAAGGTGTTGGTGAGATTATTAATTGTCTTTTAGTGTTAGTGTTGGTGTTGGTGTCGTTTGGTGAGATATAATAAATTGGCTTTATCTGATTGGCTCTAATTTGTGATTGGGGCCATGGGGCATTGGGGCAGGGTAGTGCAAGTGTTATGTGTGCTTGTACTAGTGTTAGTGCAAGTGTGCAACTAATAATTAATAAATATGGCTGTGTGCTATGTGCTAGTTGATTAGTTCAACTAATGGTCATAAAATATATAATGAATCACTCTTTTTTAGACTTGGAGTTAGTTATATGGTTTTGTGTTGCACAATTTATTGACTTTTTTTTTTTTTTTTTAAAGTAATAGTGTGATATTCCAAGTATCAAACAACCATAGTAATTAGTTGAACTAATTAATTTTGTTTGTTTGGGATATTAATTAACCAATAATTAATTGGGGAAAGCAACTAATAAACAATAATTAATAATTTAATTAACCAATACATTATAAAAGACAAATAAATTATATTATATTAGGCTAAATAACAATTAATAATTTTATAATTAATGAAACAACAATATAACAAATTATAGTTTATAAAAGACAAACAAATTAATGAAACAACTAAACAACAATGCATTTGGGAAAAATTCCTGGAGCCTCCACTGGGAAAAATTATACTTCTTAAGGAACACCCTGAAAAAAATTCCTATAGTCGCCATTGTCACACACCGAGAATGGAACCCAACATCAATAGAGTTAACAATAGTGGTTATAATGGGTAGATTACCATCATTGTCAACATCTATGGAATGGGGTTTATTTCATGTGCTAGTTGGTCATTTTGACCTCAACCAACGATTTCTAAAAGCTCCCATTTTAGGAAGAACAATATGGTTTTTTGGTGTTGATTTGGTTGTGTGAGATTCATTTATTTCTTTGATGATTTTGATTTTGGTTGTTTGATATGAGTTAGGGATTATGATATTCAAATCTAGATTTTTTTTTTTTTTGGGGGGGTTTTTAGTTATGTGTGGCATTATGATCTTTGTGTGATGAAATTGTTGTTAAATATTTGACACATCATTTTCATGTACACAACCAAACACTATAAAATGAAAAATATTTTCCTAAAAATATTTTACATCAAAATAAACGGAGCGTAAAATACAAAAAATTAATTAGAAATTTTATATCTCGAAATGTAATAAGAAAGGGGTTTTAACTAAAAAAAATTTTAATATAGAAAATCAAATAAATATTATTTAATTAATATTAAAAAAATCCATCTAAATATATTCCCAATTTATACTATATACTATTATACTTTATATAGTATATAGTATAATGCTTTTTTAAGATAGTATACTCTTAGTCATAGATACAAGAAATAATATCTTTTTTTCAAATCTTAAGTACCAAATAAATGCTAAAAAACAAAAATTAATTAAGAAGCTTTAATTTAGGGTGTGTTTGTTTGAATGTGAAACATGGTAAATGGAAAACTTTGGAGAGAAAATGGGCAGAAATTTTTTTTTGAAATGTGTTTGGTTGGGTGGGAAGAAAGGAAGATAAATGGTGGGGCTCAAATATATTTTTTCTCTGGACCCACCAAAAAGTTTTCTCCCTAAAATGGAGAGAAAACTAAATGGAGATGAGTTTTTTCTTAATTGACAAAAATACCCATGTGCACATGGGCTTCTTCAAGTTGCCATTAATTTTTTTTCTTCTCCCCAAAATAGTCATTGCCTTTTTTTTGTTTTGGTTTTGTCTGAGCTATAAGTAACGTTGCCTCTTTCTTCTTTCTTTCTTTTTTTTCCTATTCTTTTTTTTTTCTTTTGATTTTCTAGGGCCTGGGTGTGCTTCTTTTTTCCTTTTTTTTTTTTTTTTTTTAAAACTAGACGTGATTTTTGGTGGGGACATGATTTATATTTTTTTAATAAATTTGGGTGATTGCTCTTTGTTTTTTTATGGTTATTTGTCACTTTTTTGTTTTAATTATGCATTATTCTTTAACAAGGGTATATGAATATATTTACTCAAACTCATTTTTTTCATCCCTCCACTTTTCAACTTCCAACCAAACAAAAAAGAAATAAAATAAAATTTTTTCTATTTTCTCACAATTTTCTATCTTTCTACTTTTCTCCCCTTTCAACCAAACGGACCCTTAAGAGAGCAGTGTTGAAAAGGCATCTTAAGGTATTCGAAAGTATTCGCATTGGATAGGCATCCATGTATTCTTGACGCTAATGTTACTAGTTTGACATTTTCCAAACAATTTTTTGTTAGATTATTATATATCCGAAGAAGACTCAGACCAAGAAAAAAGACATTGGATCTTATTACGAGATTTAAAACCAAGTTTAAAACCAACCAAACATTTTCTTCTATAAAGGTTGTCGTGGATTTCTTTCAAACTCATGAACCCAAAAACCTGTGCAATGGTTTCTTCAACACTTCCTCATTGTTGTTTTCTCTTGCTTATATATACTTCTGCTTCTTCCTCTCCATCCCACTGTTTTCACCTACACCACAGATGACCGTAACATACAGCAAGGAACTGGTCAACACTCAGTTATTAACAACGTAACCTATTATCATCTATCTCAAATGCTTACCTTTCAACTGAGAGTGATTATACGTACAATGAAGGACTTGGGTGCACAAAAACTTCAATTACACCCTCAAGCATTTGTGTGATCGTTTTCTTGAATACACCAAATTGCCACAATTACAATCCTCTTCATGTCATTGCTTACTTCCTCATCGTTTTCTATCAACTTAACTAATTTTCTTTTTTAATGAATTTTGTTGATACGGCACCGTTTTGCTTTAGATTTGCTAAAGGATTTAGTGAAACGGTGTTGCAGCACTTGAGTGTAATGAGTTCAGTAGTTTGTTATTAAACATAGAACACGTGTAATACACTCTTATTGGCAGTTAAGTGTGACGAACTTTCCCCATAATCTTGAAATTAGTTTCAGAGTTTTCTTCTTCTTCAATTAGAATGTATATAAATAAATAAATAAAACACTCAAAAAAAAAAAGTATATAAATAACTAGTCTTTGTAATCTATTCTCACAACTGTTTGAGATCTGCTTATTTTACTAAAACTGAAAACTTTTTGATGAAAATACTGTAGATAAAACTAAAAATTAACTGAAATAGTACAGTGAAACCCATAAGTAATATCAAAAAGTAAAGTGAAACTCACGAATAGTAGCAAAAATAAACTGAATAGTAAAATAAACTTATCCAAATGGATATCTCCCTTTTCATTCAATAAAACTGTGAGGTTCATTTTTGGAGAGATTCTTCAAGTGTTTAGAGGTACCAATAAATTTGTTCAACATTAACAGTATTTTTTTTTTTTTTTTTTTTTTTTTTTATATTTGAGAAGAAACATTAATAGTATCTAGGTGTCTTAAATGATGAAGCATTGATGACTTCGATAGCGAATTATCCAGTTCCTAGTTCTCTCAGAATATTATTGCCCAATTAATGTTCAAAGCCTGCCTCAAATACAATGAATGTCAAATTGAACTTGCTAGTTGCTACAGGTCATGTACCAACTGAATCGTAATGATTCCAACACCATGCATAATATAAAGCACAGTGAGACTAAAATTATACGCTCATGAACGCATATTCAGTCTCTTCAATATGTAAAATTCCTTTACATGCGACTCAGGTGCACAAAATAATTAAGGGAAAATATGGGATCGTCTCACTTTTCTGTCATCAAGGTGGTTAGAATATGACACCAATCCCATGAGGTATAATCATGTGAGAGTATGGGTTCAATTTATGTGTACATTATTATGTCAAATTTATGTAGAAATACATCTTAACATTAACACTCGTTATAGAGCAAAATATAATTGGTGCAAACACAAGGAAATTGGAAATAGAACAAGAGAAAACTGAATAGACACACTTCTCGATAAATCTTATTTGAGATAATTACACAACAAAATTTTGGCTGTGGCATAACACTTACCTTCTTTAAAATGAGATTCAAGCCCTCAAATAGCTAAACGTTGTGACCGGTATAAACCTTCTCTGGCTTGTCTCTCCAAGATACAACAGTTCAAGAAATGTCGTATGGCTTGAACAACTTTTGAACAAAGTGTTAAAGCCCAAAGATAGTATCTTTCACCTCAACAGTGACCGCAATTTGGTTATTGAACCATGATTTGGTTCTTGGGTTTGGACAGTGGCGGCTCCAAGAATTTTTTTTAAGGTGGTAATTACGAAATTTAAATTATACAAAATATAATTAGAAAATAACTTCATATATTGACCAAAAAAAAACACAAATACATAAAAGTTTTATAATTTTCTTCTATGAGTTTTCATATTTTAAAACCGTTGCATAATAATCTCATTATCAATATTGCAAGCTACATATCTTTTAATATACTCAACCAAGCAATTATTCATCCACTGATCTCTCGTTCGATTGCACAGCTCATTTTTTTATTTAATAAATCAACTCAACTTAGTAGTCTTTAATTGTATTAAGAAGAATTTTTGCTGTGTTCCTAGATTAGTTTAATAAGAATTCAAGTCAACAATTCAATAAAAAAAAAAAAAAAAAAAGTCTTTCACCGCCTCAAAATTTAGTCTTTAAGCTTTTTTAAAGACCATAGTTCCATTGGTCTGACTGACCCATGTCCCACAACACAACCACTCACCTCTACGCAAATTAATTATTCATATTTCGTAACACTAAACAAACACTTGTTATAATTAAAATACTATGCGCAACTGGTGATGTTTGGTTACAATAATTGCAAAACTCAATTGGGACGCTATAATCTTATTCAATATTTTTTTAGTAAAGGTAAATTTTGATAAATTTGCCATTAAATTATATATTCTTTTTATATATTCTATATTTGTAAAATTTCTAGAAAATTAAAAGTTAATCGCTATGTTATCAATAAATTATTTCAATAATAAGCTTTTAAGTTTTTATCACAATAAAGTTATTTTCAAGTTTAAGTGAGATTATAAGTTATATAATCTGATGGATTAAGCAGGTGGGTTTGAATAGGTCCATTAGCCTTTCATGTCAACCCCATAGGATTGGAGGGCCCATGACCTGAGATCCAATACCCAGCGCCTAGGAGGAGTTAATTTTCTAGGCCCCTTTGGAAATTAAAGTTTACAGAGTGAGCATCTTCTGACTTTCAAGTTTTAAAGTCTCAAATTAGCAGTATTGGTTCTTAATGTTTTAAAAATAATTAAGGATCATTCTGTTAATAGATATTGTTCTCATTTTCTATGCGGCTGATTGAATGATGCCATAACATTTAGTCATTTAATAGCGCCAGGACAATATTTTTAATATTAACAAATTATACATTAAAAAACACAAGACCTATGGAAGATCAAAGATCAAAGCCAAATCCGTTTGAAACGGGTTTTCGTCAAATCAAAACCAAGCTAAAATTTCCATTAAAAAAAAAATCAAGCTAAACTAATGCCTTTAGGGACCAATAACAATTATTTGAAATTTCAAGAGCGAAAAGCATCCACTTGGGTAAACTTCAAAGTCTAACAACGTATTTTGGCCATTTTTTAAAAGAAAATTCAAGGCAAAAATCTACTTTATATCCTATTACTTTCACTGATTGTTATTTTAGTCCATTAACTTTTATCAATTGTCATCTTAGTCCACAATGTTTAAATATTGTCATTTCAGTTCATTAACTTTGAATAATTTTCATTTTAGTCCATTGAATTTAAATATTTTCAGTTTTTGGGCTTAAATAAATTAATAAAATAATCATTTGTAATAATAACCCGGTATGTGTGAGATAGGGAATGCATATGTCCGATATAATAATCAGTTACTCAAAGAGGTTTAGATATCAATTTTAAAAAAAAAAAATTAAAAAAAAAATCATTTTCTTGAAATTGCATATTGATAATATGAATTACCTATGATTGCAGTGATCGAGAAGGAGAAGCAAAGTTATATGATTTCTAGTTTGTCTATTCATCCCAGCCTAACCATATAATACTGAAGGAATTTTTTGTTTTTTTTAATTACTTCTTATATGTGTGGATACAACTCTAAACTTTGAAGGTGTCTAAAATGCATTTTAGCCTAAAAATTATTAACAGAGTGGGTTTTGATGAGCTCCCCAGGGCCTCTGACCCCTCCATTGCTAGACGGCTGTGGAAAGGTATTTGGAATTTAAAAGTTCCAAATAGAGTGAAGAACTTAATGTGGAGAGCGGGGTCTGACTCACTGCCTTCGAAATCCAACCTCAGGAAAAGAAAAATTCCAATAGATACTACTTGCTCATCCTGTGGCCTGGAAGTGGAATCTTCGCTCCATGCAATCTGGTCTTGCGCTTCACTAGTGCAGGTCTGGAAGATTCACTTTGGTGGGCTTATTAAAGAAGCGGGTAAGGCTTCTTGCTTTCTTGATGTACTGCAAGTGGGATTTGATAAGAGCCACCATATGGATTTATTTGCCATGATTGTTTCTCTGATTTGGACTAGGCGCAACAAGCTCCGTGTGGGTGAGGCAGTCACTCCGCTTGCTCTGATCAACCAGTTGGCGTCTACCAGCCTTCTAGAATTCCAACAATCCTCCCTTAACCATCCAAAATCTCCCTCCCATCCAAAGGTCACGAAATGGCTGCCTCCTCCCCCGAACTGGGTTAAAGTTAACTTTGACGGAGCAACTTTCGTCGATTCTAGCTCTGCTGGTTTGGGAGCAATTATTCGCAATGACATGGGTCTAGTTATGGCTGCTTTTACACAACACATTCCACTGCCTACATCCGTAGAGATGGTGGAAGTATTGGCAGCCCGGGGTGCCCTCTGCTTTGCAAAGGATCTCGGCTTCAACAAGGTAATTGTGGAAGGTGACTCTGAGATTATTATTAAAGCCATTAATAGTAATGTTCTCTCTGCTTCCAGCTTTGGCCACATTTTGCAGGATATCAAATCGCTGTCCTCATCGCTTGGAGGTGTTCTCTTCAACCATACTCGTAGACAAGGCAACTTAGTTGCCCATAGGCTTGCTAGAATGGCTTGTAAATTTGTAAATTTCCATTCCTGGATGGAGGATGTTCCTCCAGGAGTCATAGACGTGTATGTTTCTGAAGTTATAAAATGATCCCCCCCCTCTTTCTTTGAGGGTGGTTTCTCAAAAAAAAAAAGAGTGGGTTTTGATTGAAATTCTATTTTCAAAGTTTCAGGACTACACTGATTAATTATAATCCTATAACCAAAAGTTTGAAAACGTAGTTTGTCATCTGCTTCCTTAACTGCAAAAGTACACTCTTTGCTGCTGTTGAGTATTAGAAGTTAGATATGCATGAATAACCCTACAGAGCTATACTGAGGCTTTGACGCTTTGTTTTGTCTTTTCAAATAGCAGCGCAAGAAGCACGCCACTTTATTCTCTTGATTTTAGACAAAAAAATCACATTGAAAAAGACATTTATGGATACTTGGAGAGAGAGAGAGAGAGAGAGGGGAAGACGAGCACAACTTTTGAGGTGCAAACTGCATAATGATACTATGTAAGGTGAAAGTTTCTAACCTGAATCCCTTCTTTTTTCCATCAAATAGTGTTAATATCAAAGAATCTCAGTCTTCTGCAAAACATTGTGTTGTGTTAATTTAAAGAGAGAAAGAGAGTAGATTAGCACAACTTTTGAGAAGAACAGTGTAGTTGTGGAAATTTCCAACTAATTTTTTGCCCCACCAAGCACTCTGAAAGGGGGAGAGGACAAACAAGTCTGGCATGGTGTACGAAATTTCCAACCCTTCGTTTGACGTTTTAGGAGCAGATTGCAGATCACGCGCATTTAGAAAATTTCCAAAAACCCTTCATTAGAGCATAAAAGAGGACAAACAACTTCTTATAATATTGCTTTGTGACCAATTTTTTTTATTTTTGCTAAATATTGTGACCCATTCATTATAAAGTTCTTTTTACATTGCTTGTCACAAGCTTTTTAAGTGAATTTTACATTACTTTTTGACTAGCTATAAAGGTTTTTATTTTACATTACTTTTTGACTAGTAATAACGGTTTACATCGTTTAATAAAGAGTTAAATAAATCTTAACTCAAACTCAACTCGGGTTCCATATAAGATAGAAAATTAAATGATCTTAGAATTTTAATAATCCGCTTGATTCAGTTTAGCACAATTACAATCTATCTCACAAAACCCGAGAATATTTTATTATTGCCCATGTTATTCAAACAAATTTAAACATATTTTGAGGAGGACCTGAATTTTAAGTTTCAATAAGTGAAAATCACAACCACCTTGTCATTTCTCCTGGGATATATTTACGGTGAAATTACCAATTCAAAAAATTCCCCCACAAAAGTTGGCATACACCTTGTATTTAGCTTATGTTTGGATAGCGGTCACGTCCAGTGTTTTTGCTACACTTTAACTTTTAGTAATATATAGATATAGATATAGATTAGATGATATCTCACACAATTCACGAATACTTTATAATTTTATTTTGAAATAGTTTCTTGCTATTCTTTATGACCTATATATAACCTTGAACCTTGTGCTACGCATTTTGAAGAATTAGCTTCAATTATATTATACTAGGCTTTGGAATCGTAAAAACTCTTGTTAGTTGATTGGGATTTTGTGCCAAAGTTTTGAGTCTAAGGGAAAAACATGATCTCCTTTTTGTGGGCTGATGGTGAGTATTTATATTAAGTTTTGGGAGATGCTTGTGACCGGTTTTTTGGTTGAGAGGAGAAAATCTTTTAAGGGCGTGGGTTTAGGAATTGTCCCCCTTAAGCCCCTAGCCTCGCTCACGTTTGAGGGAATAGTCAAGTATCGAGACGCTTTGCACGCCTATATTCATAAAAGAAAAAAAAAAAAGAAAAAACATACTACTTGAATTTGTTATACTAATTTGAATGTTTAAATATTTGTTTTGTCTAGGGGTGAGTCTCTTGACTTTTTAAACTTCTCCCCTTTATTTTTATAAATTCAATAGAATTGCCTCTCTTCATTTTATTTTTATTTTGCTTTTAATATCTACTTTTTCCCAACATATATAACAAAAGTTTTTCATTTTTGTTTTATAATATACTTTATATATATTCCTTTTTTTCTTTTCAAATTCCTGAATAATTGAATTTAGAATATCTAATTGGCCACTTTAAAAATATTATAGAATTTTTTATGAAAAAACTGTTTTCATTATATTTTTGTTTTAAAAATAATAGGAGACAAAAAATAAAGTTTGTGACTCTAGATAAATTTTTTTTTTTTTTTTAAATTTTAGAAATAGACTCTACATAAAGCTAATTGGTTAGATGAAAGTATTGGAAAAAATTAAGGGGTATTTTGGTTTGGTTGCAAAATAACTTCATCTTTCCTTCAAAGCTGACAGTCTGACCCACGCCTAACACTCACATCCAGCTTTTTCCTACTCCCAAAAACATTAGTATTTTAATGTAATTTTATACCAGTGCTGCACAGCAGTACGTTAACAAGACCCATAAATACATATACCATTTCATCGTAATTTTCTGGACAGGGCCACATGGGGATGCATATTTATTATGATAGGATAGGGACCGTACATTTGTTATGTAGATTTTAATGCAATCCTATTCTTGGTGAGGGTTAGGTGAGCAGTTGCGTCTTCCAAGTTGACAAGCCTGTTGGATTACAACAATACAGTCAATGGCTCTACCAAGTTTCATGGAACCGAAACCGTTGTCAAGATATCGTGGAACCTTGTCACGTTTGAGAACATTTTTATCGTAATATTTCCATAATTAATGAGGTGTCTGTTTTTTATAAGATAAAATAAAATAATAAACTATCATATTGAAATTAATTATAATTGAAAATAAATTTATTATGAAAAGTTATAACATTTTTAGTATTGTCATAATATTTTTATAATTTTTGAGGTGTCAATTGCATATAGATAAAATAAAATAAAAATAAGATATATCATATGAGGACGTACCACAACATAAAATAAATGTATTGTTAAAATGTAACATTTTATTATTGATATATATGTGTATGTAATTTGGAAAAGGATACAACAACAAAAAAAGTGGAAAAAAAAAAAAAACTGATTTAAAAAATTAATTTTTTTTGTTTTGTATTCTCTAATTTCAAAGTACGATGTGGCAACAAAAAAGGACAATCTCGAATTTCACATTTATTTTTTTTAATCTTTCCTTTTAAAGATTTTATATATAAAAATTTGGTAATTATGTGTAAAAATATGTTTTAAAGAGAAAAGATTATAATATTATGTGTGTGTATATATATATATATATATTTTATAAGAGCAAGGAAAAATGTAAATTTTGAGATCTTTCTCATTTAATTACATATTCAAACACTCATTTATTTAGGAGTATTTTTAAGAAGGCTAAATATTCTATAATTAAATGAATATAAATAAGCAATAACTTGAAAATGCTAATGCTCTTGTGGAGAATAAAAGCTGGAGGGGGGGAGGGTTTTTGAAAAACTACGTACTAAATCTATTGCTTTCTTTTTCTTTTTCTTTCTTCCTTTTTCATGTAATTGCTCTTGCATCTTTTGGTACGTGACAAGGACATATAGCAGAATTCCGAAACTGTTAAGTTTTAATTTGCAGTTTTGTGAAACAGTGTAAATTTTAATCTGTGCCAGTACAATCTGCCAATTTCAATGGAGTTGCATTAATGTTGTGACAGTGTACTCTGCTGCTTATTTAAAAAAAAATAAATAAATAAAAAATTTCTCCAAACTAATTTAAAAAAAAAAAAAATTCTTCAAATTTTTCATATATATTTTTTTAGGTAAATTTTGAAAATCTAACCGTTAAATTTCATGTTCTTTATGCTCTTAACATGCATATAAAATTTCGTTCAAATCGGATATTATTACTATTTGATCAATTAACTTATTTTTTATATACAACTTTAAATTACAAAAACTTGAAATTATAACATTTATTTAATGACATAGCAATTGAGTTTGTAGGATGTAGTAAGAACATGCAATCTAACAGTTAGATTTTCAAAATTCACACTCAATATAAATATATATGATGAGTTTGTAGGGTTTCTAACCCGAATCTCTTCTTTTTTCCACCAAACAGTGTTAATGTCAGAGAATCTCAGTCCTCCGCAAAACATTGTGTTGTGTTAATTCGAAGAGAGTAGACTGGCATAACTTTTGAGGAGAACAATGTAGTTGTGGAAATTTCCAAACAATTCTTTGTCCAGCCAAACACTCGAAGAAAGGGAGAGGACAAACAAGTTTGGCATGGTGTACGAAATTTCCAACCCTTCGTTTGACGTTTTAGGAGCAAATTGCAAATCATGCGCGTATAGAAAAATTCCCAAAAACATTCGTTAGAGCATAATAGAAGACAAACAACTTCTTATAATATTGCTTTGTGACTAGTTTTTTTTCTTTTCGCTGAATATTGTGACCCATTCATTATAAAGTTCTTTTTATATTTCTTTTCACAAGCTTTTTAAGTGAATTTTACATTACTTTTTGACTAGTAATAACAGTTTACATCATTTAATAAAGAGTTAAATAAATCTTAACTCAAACTTAACTTGGGTTCCATATAAGATAGAAAATTAAATGATCTTAGAATTTAATAATCAGCTTGATTCGGTTTAGCACAATTACAACCTATCTCACAAAACCCGAGAATACTTTATTATTGCCCATGTTATTCAAACAAATTTAAACATATTTTGAGGAGGACCTGAGTTTTAAGTTTCAAGAAGTGAAAATCACAACCGTCCTGTCATTTTTCTTGAAATATATTTATGGTGAAATTACCTATTCAAAAAATTCTCCCACAAAAGTTGGCATACACCTTGTATTTAGTTGAGAAACAGAGAAAAGGATTTGCTTGTTGAAAAGAACTGCTATTCTCGTAGAAGATTTTGTATCACTGAAAAATTGCACTGTTGATCAACAGAATGATTAGTGGTCATTTTGAATTTAAAGCCATCCATATTTGATATTCCATGGGATTTGAGGCATGTATGTTGACCAAATAGCTATAGCGATTTACTATAGGTTATCTTTGTCTATTGGCAAAAATATTCCAACAGTAATTTCCTTTGTCAATGTTTGCTTGAATTACTACAGTATTTCCCCTGTTAATGTTTGCATGAATATCTGTGTATGAAATATTTGTTTGTATTATTTCTCAATGCAAATCTCCAACATGTAATTCCGACATGTTTACCAATGTTGGGGGTGCTCATATTCACCATTTTTTTTTTTGGTGCTAGGTGGGTGCCCATATTCACTTTTTTTTTTTTTTTTGCTAGGTGGGTGCTCATATTCACTTGTGTTAAGAAAAAAAAAATCTTATCATATGTTCATCTTTCTGCAAAGTTTTTTCTCTTTTGGCGTTGTGTGTGTGTGTGTGGGGGGGGGGGGGGGGAGGAGGACTTACCACAAAACATTTAAACTAGCAACTATGTACTTTTGTTTTCTTTATGGTTTCTTTTTTCTTTTCCTCTTTTTACTAATATAATATAATTGAAGCTAATTCTTCACAATGCGTAGCACAAGGTTCAAAATTATATATAGGTCATAAAGAATATCGAAAAACTATTTCAAAAGAAAATTATATAGTACTCGTGCATCGCATAGAATATCATCTAGTCTATTATCATCGCCACATCATTACTATTTTTTTATTCCTATTTTTTTTACAAAAAATATATAAATAGATTATTGACTTTACATATTCATTTTTGTTAGTTTTAATACCTATATATATTTCCTTTTTATTTCTAATTTTCCTATAATTTTTTTTTAGATTCACTTATTTTTTAAATATTTACACTCTCTTCAACTTTTCTTCTTTCCTTACCTTTTCATCTCCTCACTACCCTCTATTTTAATATCACTATTTATTTTTCCCTTCATTTTTCTTTATTTGTCTCTTTTTATTCACTCCCTCTTACTATATACTTGACATTCTCTCTTTCATTATTTGCATAGTTTTCTCTCACAAAAAAGTTCTATCTCTCTCTCTCTCTCTCTCTCAATGTTTTGGTGGATTTTTATTTTTATTGTATCTCCGCTTTAGGTTGATAAATTTTTGTATTTTTTAGAACTCTAATTTAGTTTGATACGATTTCGTTTTTTGTTTTAAGGTTTTTTTTTTTTTTTTTTCTCTCTCTCTCTCTCTCTTTGATTGTTATAAAAATATAAAGATAGTAGATAAAAATATAATAGTATTCCATTACATAGCATAATTTGGATAATTTAGTGTTTACTGTTATATCTTTTAATTTTTCTTATTTTTTTCTTCTCATCTTATTTTATTCAATGTTGAAATTCAACCACATCCTATTTATCATTAAATAATTTATATTTTCTCTCTTTTTGTTTTAAAAAATAAAAATGTAATATTTTACTTAAATTCAAATAAAAGAAAATTGTGCTCATCAAATTGTAATCATTTTTTTTTAACATTTACACTTTCTCCTTCCCTTTACCTTTTCATCTCTCCAAACATTCTACCCTAATATTACTCTTCCTCTTTCCTTTTATCTTCCTTTATTTTGTTTCTTTTTATTATTATCTTCTTAATATAAATTTTTCATTCACTCTTCCATTCTTTACATAATTTTCTCTCACAAAAAAGGGGTTATTTCCCACTCTTTCTCCCTCAATTTTTTGGCGGATTTTTATTTTTATTTTTCTTGCATCTCTAGTTTAGCTTGATAAAGTTTTGTATTCTTTAGAAGTCTATTTTGGTTGATGGGATTTAGTTTTGTGTTTTAAGGTTTTTTTTTTTTAATCACATTGATGGTTAAATGTTATCATATTGCATTATAAAGAATTAAAAATAGTATTTAAGAATATACTATTATTATATTACATAGAATGATTTGGATAAGTTAATGTTTATAATAATATATTTTATTTTTACTTTTTTTCTCATATAATTTTATTCAACGTTTAAATTCAGCCACATCTTCCATATATATCATTAAATTATTTATATTTTCTCTCCTTTTTATTTAAAAAAAATAAAAATATAATATTTTGCCAAAATTAAATAAATAAAATTGTCCTCTTTAAGTGGAGTAATGCTAAGGAAACACTCATTCTCACATCCAATTCATCAAAGGAAAAATGAAATACAAAACAAATCAAGTTAGAAACACTAAATTAAAAAAAAAAAAAAAAAACTAATAATGTATATTTAATGTCATAGAATCATCATCAAATTTTGGAAAACGTTAGGTTGCCAATGGGAGAGAGAGAGAGAAAGAGAGAGATGGTAAAGAAAAAAAAACAATACAAAGCAATAAAGAGTAGCTAAAGAAAAAAAAAATAGCAAACATCAATTAGTAACCATTGATTAGAAAATAAAGAGGTTATAAGGAGAAGTAAAAAATAAAATAGAGATTACTGTGTAGAGAATATTAAAAACTTTACAGTGTAATAAAATAAACTGTTAAATTCACTTAAAAAACTAAATCAACAATCAACAATTAAATACAAACATTGTACTAAATTTAAATTTAAAACTAATCAAACTCTAAATATGGAAACCATATTAGTCATAACTAAAAAAAAGATGTTCTCTTATAATGGTAGAAATTACATAAGAAATAAGTTAGAAAATTTTAAAATATTTTTTTTTACATCTCATTTAACCTTATTTATAATATGAGATGGGTTGAAGTTACACCTGGTGTAACTTTAAAAGAGTTACACATTTTTTACACCATTGATTTTTATTAGATCTAACGATGAAAAAACACTAATAGTCATATCATTTATTGTCCTAAAAATTAGTGATTAACTGCATTAATTCTCTCCGGTATTTTTAAAAAGTAATAATAAATAAATATATAAAAAAATCTCTCCTGCCTCGTTATCTTTTTCTTCATCTCTCTTTTATTTTTTATTTTTTTTGAATCTTTGTTTCCAAAGCTGCTTCCATCAACTTTGACTTGCTTGACAAATTTTGGGATCTTGAAAATGGGTAAGTAGTGGTGGCGATTGCACCAATGGTGAGAAAGTAGGGAGGGAGGTTTTTGTTGATGCCCAGCGGAGCAAGCCATGAGAGATAAGTTTTGGAACAAGATTAACCATAGAGAGTTGGGGTCTTTTGGTAGTTGGTACTACCGGTGTTGCAGAGAGGAAAAAAGGACAGTGAAGGACAGAAAAACTAAAAAAGATTACAAGAAACAAAACATTACCAAGCTAACAACCTCCAAAATTAATGTCACATTCTGCAATTGTCATGCTTCAATTGTATTTTCAAATTATCTTCAAAAGCATTAACCTCAACAGATTCATTCAAGGTACTAACAATAGATTTTCAAATAGGCTCCATATCTTAGCCTTGACATTAAGGCCATAAACCTGCAATCGGTTTCATCAAAAGACTATAAGAAAGGATGCTTAACGTATATTCGTATTCTATCTCTCAAGATTGTGGGCCTTGGACGAAAAAAGGCCTTAGGATAGGTACCAATTGCTATTCATTATTATTATTATTATTATTTTAGAGAGAGAGAGAGACGTTGGAGGTAGGAAGCCATTAGTGCTTATGAGAGAGAGATGAAGATTCAGGAAGAGAGATATGATGATGACAGATTTTTATTTATTATTGTTATTATTTAAGATAAAAGCTAAAAAGTAAATGCAATTTATCACTAATTTCTAGGAATAATAATGATTTGACATGAGTGTTTTTCTACCTTTGGATCTAATAAAAATGAATGGTGTAGAAAAGGTGTAACTCTTTTAGAGTTATATTAGGTGTAACTTGAACCTATCTTTTATAATATATATATATATATATATATATATATATATATATATATATATATATAATTTCTATACACTATTATTTTTGAAAATCTAATGAACAATGCTACCTCTCATTTAACGTCTTTGTTATGCAAATCATCAGTTAGTAAATATATGATAATGGTAAGAAGCGTTACAAATTATAATTAGTCACTATCATAATAGATTAGTAGTTTATAGTTTTACGCATTCAAAAAAGTGGAATATATAGAGTTTTCTTAAAGGTATGTGTAAAGATTCACATTTTATATATATGTGTGTGTGTAAAGGTAAAAAAAGATATATTTATGGTTTTTATTAACTTAAAAACTAATGAAAAATCAATAGTTAATAACTAATATTATAGTATTAATAAAATATTTAATGAGATTATCCTAAAAAAATTATCATACGCAACGCACGAGTTTGCGACTAGTATATATATAAAAGTAGAAACCTCATGTGAGAGAGCATGAAGTCCTGCTACGTGGCACTCTATTAGAGCAATTTTTGCATTTGACCTTCCACCTCACCTCTTAAAAAATTGAATTTTAACATCTTTTTTGAAATTGAAAGGATGTAGGTTATTTAGTTGCTTCAGCAAAAACCATTGAATCAATTCATTTCTCTTTTCAATTGAAGTTAAATAAAGACAGCACTAATTGTCACAAAGTAAAACAAAATAAAAAAAATGTGTTGGACTTAGGAAGCACTAATTGTATATGCTAACAAGCACATGTAATCTAACCATAGAGACTGTTTGGTACCCGCTTTTAAACAACAGTTTTTATTGTTTAAACTATACATATTTTTATAACACTCAAACATGTATTTTCATAACACTGAAAATTGAATAATAATACTTAAATAATGTTACCAAACGGGTCATATTTTCAAAATTCACATCTCACCAAAAAAAAATTAGAGATGGGTTTAAAAAAAACTTATATATATATATATATATATATATTATTTTTCAGGGGAATAACTTTATATTTTTGGAGAATATAAATAATAAATCCTCCCTCGAAAATAAAGAAACAAGAAATTCAAGGGGGGCCATGGGCCCAAGGCCCCTTAGGGTCCGTCGCTGCAAACAAGCTTAGCCACAAGCGCATAGTCAGCAAGCAGTGCTGAGAGACAATGTAGACAAGCGCATGTAAAGTTCTTAAAGAGAAGATAAAGTGAAAACTGTTTGATTGCATAATGCCAAAAATGGTCAAAAGTTACAATAATGCAAGGCTGAAAAGTATTCAAGCGTGAAGGTGAAGTTGGGTCTGACCTTCATAGATTAAGGTCAATATTGGATCAAATTAAAACTACCTGGATTAATTAAAAGGTGTCACAACTTCTAGCTTAGATCAACCCATAAGTTTTTCTCTCTTAAACTTTAAGATAGATTAATGTATTAATCGATTAATATATAAAAATAGATTTAAAAAAAGATCAAATATAATTCTAAATAATGGCATCCAGCTGGAGGAGTCTGCTAAAGGAGAAAATACACCGTGTAAAAGAAATAAAGGAGCAATTTATTGGAAGATGACAATTGACAAGAGATAGATTAGAGCAGAAAGTGCCCCATGCACGGTTTACTATCAAGAGACAATGAAACCAAGGAGCAATTTCTTGGAAGATGACTAGAGATAGAGCCGAAAGTGTCACAAGCATGTCGATTGACCAAAACCTGTCAAGTTGTTGACTCTGGATGTACCCAATCCAGAAGTTCTTGATGACCTATTTAACTATGAAAAAAATTGAGTTTTATGGAACTAACTTCTCACGGTGAAAGTAGTTAAATACCATATTTTGATAAAATTTGTTGCAAATTAATATTATTTTGAAAATATTTAGTAATTTATCTTTTTTTTTTTTAAGAATCTAAATAGTGTAATAGGCAAATGGTTTAATAGCCACGATTTATTTCTTACACTAAAATAGATTAGCATTGCCCATTCCGAAAATGGTTTCTAGGCATGCAATAAAGGCTCCTTAGGAAACATTATCTAGTTTGATTTCAATGTACACCTTTGGTTTTCTTCTCTTAAGGATTTTTCCTACAAATTACTGTTTGCTGATTTAGTGAGTCTATATGGTAGCTGTAGGTGATAATATTTGTCCCTGCATTCCCATGAGTATTTCAAACTTGCCAGGAAACACACACACTAAAGAGGGGGTTGGGGAAGACTTGAATCGTGAGGCATGGGTCTTCGTAGTCTAGTCATTTTTCTCTGATAAAGTACTACACCGAAATTTTTGAGTCATAACGACCAAGACTATCTTCCTCTCAAGAAAATGAGTATCAAAGACTAGAAATGGCTTGATTCAATGTCAGGCTGACTAGGAAATCCTGATTGGTTTTGCTTGCAATCGTGAATCACAAGGACCGAAACTTAAGCATTGATTAAGATACACTTGTGTATTCTCTCAATTTCATACTGCATATGTTAAAACCACTAATGTCAAGCCACTAAGTTTGACTATTCAAGCTTTACTCAACTGTACTAAGATCGAATACTATAAAGAGAAATTTGATTTCACCAATATTGAGTACCATAATTTTTTTTAATTAACTTGAGTACTATTTAGAACTCAATTTTATGAAATTCGATAACTAAAAAAGAGTTAAATACTAAATATTTTTAGAAAGTGTTAATTTACTATAAATTTTGTCAAAACATTATATTTGACTATTTTTACGATTCCCACGATATCTTGACATCGGTTTCGGTTCCATGAAACTTGGTAGAGCCATTGACTGTATTGTTGGAATCCAACAGGCTTGCCGCTTGTGAACTTGGAAGACACAAGTGCTCACCTAAACCTCACCAAGAATAGGATTGCATTAAAATCTAATTAAGAAGTCTGAATACATGAACGTCATGCCTATCATAATAAATGCATGGTCCCTGTCCTATCATAATAAACATGCATCCCCCTCGGCCCGTCCTATCCCATCATAATAAATATACATCCCCATGTGGCCTGTCTAGAAAATTACGATGAAATTGTAAATGTATTTATAGGTCTTGTTAACGTGCTGCTGTGCAGCATTCGTTAATGTGGTATAAAATTACATTAAAATACTCATGTTTTTGGTGTAGGAAAAAGTTGGATGTGAGTGTTAGGCGTGTGTCAGACTGTCAGCTTTGAAGGAAAGATGAAGTTATTTCGCAACCAAACCAAAATACTTTTTAATTTTTTCCTATACCTTCATCTAGCCGATTAGCTTTATATAGAGTCTATTTCTAAAATTTTTTTTAAAAAAAAAAATCCTTTATCTAGAGTCACAAACTTTATTTTTTGTCTTTTCTCAAAAAAAAAAAAAACTTTATTTTTTGTCTCCTATTATTTTTAAAACAAAAATATAATGAAAACCGTTTTTTCATAAAAAAATTCTATAATATTTTTAAAGTGGCCAATTAGATATTCTAAATTCAATTACTCATGAAATTGAAAAAAAAAAGGAATATATATATAAAGTATATTATAAAACAAAAATGAAAAAAATTTTGTTATATACATTGGGGAAAAGTAGATATTAAAAGCAAAAAAAAAAAAAAAAATGAAGAGAGGCAATTCTATTGAATTTATAAAAATAAAGGGGAGAAATTTAAAAGGTCAAGAGGCCCACCCCTAGACAAAACAAATATTCAATTCATATTCAAATTAGTGTAAAAAATTCAAGTAGTATGTTTTTTCTTTTTTTTTTCTATGAACATAGGCGTGCAAAACTTCTCGATACTTGACTATTCCTCAAACATGAGCGAGGCTTGGGGCTTAAGGGGGACAATTCCTAACCCCACACCCTTAAAAGCTTTTCTCCTCTCAACCAAAAAACCGGTCACAAGCATCTCTCAAAACTAAATATAAATACTCACGATCAGCCCATAAAAAGGAGATCATGTTTTTCCCTTAGACTCGAAACTTTGGTACAAAATCCCAATCAACTAACAAGAGTTTTTATGATTCCAAAGCCTAGTATAATATAATTGAAGCTAATTCTTCAAAATGCGTAGCACAAGGTTATATATAGGTCATAAAGAATAGCAAGAAACTATTTCAAAATAAAATTATAAAGTATTTGTGTATTGCGTCGGATATCATCTAGTCTATATGTATATGTATATCTATATATTACTAAAAACTGAAGTGTAGCATTTAGTGCTGCTGAGCTCTTGCTGCGCCACCTCATCGCACATCATTCGTCACATAATTATTGTTTTTTTATTCATTTCTTTTATTTACAAAAAAAAAAATATAAATAGATTATTGACTTTACATATTCATCTTTGTTGGTTTTACTTTTAACACCTATATATGTTTCCTTTTTATTTCAAATTTTCCTATAATTTTTTTTTTGACATTCACTTATTTTTTTAATATTTACATTTTCTTTAACCTTTCTTATTTCTTTACCTTTTCATCTCCTCACTACCCTTTACTTTAATATCACTATTCATCTTTCCCTTCATCTTCCTTTATTTGTCTCTTCTTATTCACTTCCTCTTATTATAAACTTGTTATTCTCTCTTCCATTATTTGCATAGTTTTCTCTCACAAAAAAAATCTCTCTCTCTCTCTCTCTCTCTCTCTCTCTCTCTCTCTCAATGTCTTGGTGGATTTTTATTTTTATTGCATCTCTGTTTTAGGTTGATAAATTTTTGTGTTTTTTAGAACTCTAATATAGTTTGATACAATTTAGTTTTGTGTTTTAAGTTATTATTGTTTTTTTCTCTTTGATTGTTATAAAAATATAAAGATAGTAAATAAAAATATAATATTATTCTATTACATAGCATAACTTGGATAATTTAGTATTGTGGGTACTTGCCCCGCCATTAAGCAGTGTTTGTCCGCTTTGGGGAGTCAAGCCCTCACGGATTTGTCACGAAGGGGTGGGAGTCCAGGATTTTCACCATTTTTGGCTTTACACCTTTGTCCCACATCGCCTAAGTAACCCTCCCACTCATGCAAGCTCCAAGGGCATATAAAGCATGAGTGGGAGGGTTACTTAAGCGATGTGGGACAAATGTGTAAAGCCAAAAATGGTGAAGATCCTAGACTCCCACCCCTTCGTGACAAATCCGTGAGGGCTTGGCTCCCCAAAGCGAACAAACACTGCTTAATGGCGTGGCAAGTACCCACATTAAAAGGGGCGGGGCAAGTACCCACAAGTATTTATTGTTATATCTTTTAATTTTTCTTATTTTTTTTCTCATCTTATTTTATTCAATGTTGAAATTCAACCACATCCTCCTTATCATTAAATAATTTATATTTTCTCTCTTTTTGTTTTAAAAAATAAAAATGAAATATTTTACTTAAATTCAAATAAAAGAAATTTGTGCTCATCAAATTGCACTAATTTTTTTAACATTTACACTTTCTCCTTCCCTTTACCTTTTCATCTCCTCAAATATTCTACCTTGATATCACTCTTCCTCTTTCCTTTTATCTTCATTTGTTTTGTTTCTTTTTATTATCATCTTCTTAGTATAAATTTGTCATTCACTCTTCCATTCTTTACATAATTTTCTCTCACAAAAAAGGGGTTATTTCCCACTCTTTCTCCCTCAATTTTTTGGCAGATTTTTATTTTTATTTTTCTTGCATTTCTATTTTAGTTTGATAAAGTTTTGTATTCTTTAGAAATCTATTTTGGTTGATGGGATTTAGTTTCGTGTTTTAAGTTTTTTTATTTTTTTTATTTTTTTTTATATCACTTTGATTATTAAATGTTATCATATTGCATTATAAAGAATTTACTATTATTATATTACATAGAATGATTTGGATAAGTTAGTGTTTATTGTTATATATTTTATTTTTACCTTTATCTCATATAATTTTATTCAGCATTTAAATTCAACCACATCTTCCATATATATCATTAAATTATTTATATTTTTCTCTCTTTTAAAAAAAATTTAAAATATAATATTTTGCCTAAATTAAATAAATAAAATCGTCCTCATTAAGTGGAGTAATGCTAGGGAAACACTTATTCTCACATCCAATGCATCAAAGGAAAAATGAAATACAAAACAAATCAAGTTAGAAACACTAATTAAAAAAAAAAAAAACTAATAATGCATATTTAATGTCACAGAATCATCATCAAATTTTGGAAAATGATAGGTTGCCAATGGGGGGGGGGGGGAGAGAGAGAGAGAGAGAGAGAGAGAGAGAAAGAGAGAGAGAGAGATGCTAAAGAAAAAAACAATACAAAGTAATAAAGAGTAGATAAAGAAAAAAAATAGCAAACGTCAATTAGTAACCATTGATTGGAAAACAAAGAGGTTATAAGGAGAAGTAAAAAATAAAATAGAGATTATTGTGTAGAAAACATTAAAAACTTTACAGTGTAATAAAATAAGCCGTTAAATTTACTTAAAAGGTTAAATCAACAATCAACAATTAAATACAATCATAGTACTAAATATAAATTTAAAACTAATCAAACTCTAACTATGGAAACTATATTAATCATAACTAAAAAAGAGATGTTCTCTGATAGTAGTAGAAATTACATAAGAAATAAAGTCAAAAAATTTTAAAATCTCCTTTTTCACATTTCATTTAACCTTATTTATAATTAATATATATATATATATATATATGTAAGGACACGATTCGTAACGAACCATAACAGTGTTGGGTTCGTACGTAGAAAGGCCCCAAACAATATCATTTGTAGAGCGTGGGTTTGAAAGGCTAGACCTTGGTCGTTGGGCAACGGTTTCGTCAGGATTTTCATGGAAGCCCATGTGAAGGTGGATTTGGCCTGTATGGCTAAGCCTTACGCGGATATAGTGTGAGGATCCGTCTCCTCGGAATTAGTCCGAGGAGCGTCTCGTCCTTGTCATCCCTCTTCTTTATGAGTTCCTTCTTCTCCTTTTCCTGGCTCTTGGGCCGTCCCTTTGTCAATGCCCCGAGCTTCCCTTTTATACTAGTATTTCCTTCCCATTCTTCACCCACGTGTCCGTTTCTCCTTGTTCAGGGGGGTTACTTGTCTTATCAATCCTCACGTCAGAGTGGTTGGGGAAAGCTGGATAGCAGGATATAAGTATGGGTTTGTCAGGCGCTGGGCTCCACATTAAGGTGATGGCAGCCTTCTCCCATGTGCTGTTCCTGTGCTGAATTTGTCCTTTTCTTCCAACGTTTCTGTGGGATGTTGGACGTAAAGTCGTCCCCGGCCACATTCTTGGGCCTTCAAGGAGTTTCCCTTTCCGCGTCCTTGACAGTAGGGCTCCTCGGCTCCTCGGCTTGGGCTTTGGGCCCTTAATACGAAGTGGGCTGGGACCGCAAATTTTGGGCCTCACAATATATATAAAATTTCCATACACTATTATTTTTGAAAATCTAATGAACAATGCTACCTTTTATTTAACGTCTTTGTTATGCAAATC
Source organism: Quercus tomentella (assembly GCA_028535165.1). Taxonomy (NCBI): domain Eukaryota; kingdom Viridiplantae; phylum Streptophyta; class Magnoliopsida; order Fagales; family Fagaceae; genus Quercus; species Quercus tomentella. Next base: position 2,747,128 of record JAPQVY010000156.1, on the reverse strand, counting down.
ATCAGTTAGTAAATATATGATGATGGTAAAAAACATTATAAATGAGATTACTAAAAAAAATATAAAATTAATTAGTCACTATCATTATGGAGTAGTAATTTATAATTTTCCACATCCAAAGAAGTGAAATATATAAAGTTTTCTTAAAGATATGTGTAAAGATTCACATTATATATATATGTGTGTGTGTGTGTGTAAAGGTAAAAAAATGTATATTTATGGTTTTTATTAACTTAATAACTATTGAAAAACCAATGTTTAATAATTAAAATTATAGTATTAATAAAATATTTAATGAGATCATCCTAAAAAAATTATCATACGCAACGCGCGGGTATGTGACTAGTATATATATAAAAGTAGAGATCTCATGCAAGAGAGTATAAGATCCTGCCACGTGGTGCTCTATTAGAGCAACTTTTGCATTTGACCTTCCACCTCACCTCTTAAAAAATGGAATTTTAACATCTTTTTTGAAATTGAAAGGATGTAGGTTATTTAATTGCTTTAGCAAAAACCATTGAACCAATTCACTTCTCTTTTCAATTGAAGTTAAATAAAGATAGCACTAATTGTCATAGAGTAAAACAAAAGAAAAAATGTATTGGACTTAGGAAGCACTGATTGCATATGCTAACCATGCGATTCTCTTTCAATGTTTTAGAGTATTAATTAAGCTCCACCATAGGAGATTTATCTATATAAAAAAAAAAAAAAAAAGACTCAAATGAGAATTAAAAAATAAAATACTTATTAGAAGCATTTTGTCAAACACCTGGTGAATCTAGTAATTTGTTCTTATCGACATAACCCTTATGGAAAAATAAATAAAAGAAACGCTATTATAGAGCCTAAATATTGGCAACCCATACATACCCTACAGCTTAGGCCAAATGAGTTCATAGCAAAATGATCAAATGTATGGGAAAAAGTGGAGATAAAAATAGATGTCAAGAGTTTAGAAGAGATTGTGTCAAAGTTCAGGCATTCCAAAAGACAGGTTTAGGAGAGAGTAAACTAACATGGCACTTAATAGAAAAGTTTTCCTGGAAGAACATAGAGAGTCTTTCAATTTTAAGTGCCACTTGGCAAAGCCTGGTTTTTAAAGTCAAAATCTAGGAGAATTATTGAATACTTTAAGAGTATCATATATACATATATATGTATTTATCTTCTCTTACATGAATTGTGAGTCACATCATAAATTTAATTTGTAATTTTTTATTATAAACTTACGGCAAAATTACACTTTTGTGCCTACATAAGTCCTCGAAAACAGAAAATTATTTCCATTTTGGTTATTGCCGTCAACCTACTAATTGAGAAGTTCTACGTGACAGATGGAGTGCGTTGTTGCACAATAAATGCTGATGTAGCTATTAGAATAAGAGAGATGCTACGTCCATAACATTTTTATAATAAATCATAGGTGATTAGTTGTTAATAGTTTAAATTTGAACCTAACACTAAGATTACTTTTTTACCCTAACAATAACAACCAATAACAATCTGCTACTTAAAATTTGTTGTAAAAATGTTATGAAAATATTATGGATATATCATTTCTCATTAAGATAATATTAAAAAAAAGTTATTTGACATTGAAAAATTGCCACATCAGCATATAAATTAGTAAAAAAAAAATTTTAATGTATCAAAAACGAAAACAAATAATTCAAAAACTGAAATAATTCTAGTATCTCTTAAATAATAAAAAACTGAAGAATTTTGATTTTTTTAAACTAAAATAATTCAAAAAAAAACAAAAACAAATAAATTTTAGTTGAAATTTGTCCCAAAAACGATAAATTTAGTTGTATTTGTAATTTGCTCCAAAAATAAATAAAAATTTTTTTTTCAAACAAGTTTTCTCTTCCTCAAACCCGCTGCTACAGCCCCTGGATTTGTCTCTCTGTCTCTCTCTCAAACCCGCTGGAGCCCCTGGATTTGTCTCTCTGTCAATCAAGCTTTAACATGATTTAAAGTTAGTGGAACAGTTGTAAAGATTGCGTGGAAGAGGGACATCTACGTGTATCACATGGTTTGATTGACCACAATGACCCCGGTATGGTTCGTTGAAAGTTGAAAGAGTTATTTTGGGCTTTACCCAGAAACTTCCATGATATTGCAATTAATGAAAAATTTTTGTATCAATCTCAGCATCCAAAAACATTGTGCTAATTTCAAAGAGAGAGACAGAGTGGAGAAGACGGGCACCACTTTTAAGGAGCAAACTGCAAAATAATGTTATGTAATGTGAAAGTTTCCTCTTTTTTTTTTCTTTTCACCAAACAGTATTAATGTCAGAAAATTTCAGTCTTTCACAAAATATTGTGTTGTCTTAATTCAAAGAGAGAAAGAGAGTAAACTGACACATTTTTGGAGGAGAATAGTATAATTGTGGAAATTTTTAACCAATTTTTTGTCTCACCAAACACTCTGAGAGAGAGTACAAACAAGTTTAGCATGATCTACAAAATTTCCAACCCTCCATTTGATATTTTAAGAGTAGATTACAGATCACGCGTATATAAAAAATTTCCCAGGACCCTTCGTTAGAGTATAAAAGAGGACAAATAATTTTTTATCATATTGATTTGTGATCAGTTTTTTTCATTTTGTTGAATATTATGATCCATTTCTTTTTACATTGCTTTTCACAAACTTTTTAAGTAAATATTACATTACTTTTTGACCAGCTAAAGGATTTTATTTTACATTACTTTTTGAATAGTAATGACCCCGGTATGGTTCGTTGAAGGTTCAAAGAGTTATTCTTGGGCTTTACTCAGAAACTTCCAGGATATTGCAATTCATGTAAAATGCGTGTCACTTTTTGAAAGCGAGACTACTTAAGGCCTAGCCTCTTGCATCCATTTACTCACCCTCAATTCCTAATTCGTCCTTCACTTTCCTCGCTTTCTATATTGACACCGGTTTCACAGCTTTCTTGCTCTTCCTCCTTTCAACTTTTTTCATCTTTCTGCTCGTGAATCCCAATGGCCTCATCTCACCAACCCAAGGGCTTTGATGTTTTCTTGAGTTTCCGAGGTGAAGATACTCGCCATGGTTTTGTAAGCCATTTACATAAGGCTCTGACTAAACAGTGTATTCGAACCTTCATTGATGATAATCTCCCTAGGGGAGAAAACATTTCTGAAGAGCTTCTCAAAACTATTGAAAACTCAAGCGCATCAATAATTATATTTTCTAAAAACTATGCATCCTCTAGTTGGTGTTTGGATGAACTTGCTAAGATTATGGAGTGTACCCAAAAAGTGCTACCAATTTTCTATCAAGTGGATCCATCTGAAGTTCGTAAGCAAAATGGGGATTTTGGAAAAGGGCTGACTACGCTTGAAAAAAAAATTGAAGATAAGACAAGGGTACAAAGGTGGAGGGACGCTTTAAATAAAGCAGCCAATATTTCTGGCTGGGACGACAAAAAAAGGTATTTGTGTAGTACTACGTACTCCTATTTGTTGATCTTCAAGTGTTTTAATTGTTTTGTGATGTCCATTAAATTTTATTGTTAATTAAACAACAACTAGAATTAATTGTTAGCTTTTATTTTCTCTTTAAATTTTACTAAATTATGAAAGTAAAATTTTCTTGTCATATCTTTTATACAATGCTTTTTTTTTTTTATAAATTTTTTGAGAAGAATCACTTATACTAAGCTAGTTAGCTATAGATTAAAGATGGAAATAAAAGAACTTAATATTAGATTACTTACCATTATTAATAAGGAAATTCACCCCTCGGCTCCTAATATTTGGAAAATTTTAAAGAAAAAAACTTAATTCATTTTTTCTAAGCATGTAGTGAGATCCAGTAAGATTATATGTTGTCATCCAAATGGACTTTTAATGCCACTTCATCCCAAAAGCTATTTGCTACCCAAAAAAATGAATTAAATAAAAATTTTCAATCTGAGTTACATGTCGCTTACTTCATCTAACAACACTTCCAACTGTGATGTAAAAATTAAACGTTTTGCATTTAGTTTATGTTATTTATTTTTCGTAGTCCAACTCGTTACATGTGTTAATTAAATGCTCTGTGAATGACAGATGCACTGAATCTGAACTTGTCGAAGAAATTGTTGAAGAGATCTTAAAATCTGAATTCATTCAGATGCCATCAAATGATGCTACAATGCAGCTGGTTGGAATAAATTCTCGCATAGAGGCGGTGACAAAACTTTTAGATATTGAATCAAATGATGTTCGCATGGTAGGGATCACTGGCCTTGGTGGAATAGGCAAAACTACAATTGCAAAAGCTATTTATGATAGGTTTTCAAATCATTTCAAAGCAAAAAGTTTTGTGGAGGATGTTAGAGAGCGGTCAGAGAAGCAAGGCAAAATCCATTTACAAGAGGCACTTCTTAAGGGCATCTCAGAGGGTAAGAATTGGAGGGTGAGTACTATAAATGAAGGAACTGCGATGATAAATAGAATTCTTTGCCTAAAAAAGGTTCTTATCATTCTTGATGATGTGGATAATGCCGACCAGATAGAAACATTGCTCGGACAATGTGAAGGCTTTGCTTCTCGAAGTAGGATCATTCTGACAACAAGAAATAAAAGATTGCTAGCTAAACGAAATGGTCTTTCAACCTATTACTATGAGGTTGAGGAATTAGATGAACATGAAGCTATTGAACTCTTTCGTAAGTATGCCTTCCCAAGTAACGAAGTCCCTGAAGATTATTTGGAACTTGAGAAACAAGCTATAAGTTATGCCAAAGGCCTTCCTCTAGCTCTAAAAGTAATGGGTCGTGATTTGTGTGAGAAACCTACAGATTATTGGGAAGATGCGTTAGATTTTTATAAAAAAAATCCTCTTGAAGGTATTCAAAATGTACTAAAAAGAAGTTATGTAGGATTAACCGAGAATGAAAAGAATATTTTCCTTGATATTGCATGTTTCTTCAAGGGATTTGACATGAGTTATAATATGATTAAGGTTGCACTGAAAGCTTGTGGTTTAAACCCAGCATATGGTATTCCTAATCTTATTGATAAGTGTCTCTTGACTATTGATCGATATGATTATTCTTTGTCGAGGATTATATCTTTGTCGATGCATGACTTATTACAACAAATGGGTATGGACATTGTTCGAAAAGAAGCACCACAAAAGCCTGGGGAACGTAGCAGACTATGGTGTTATGAGGAAGCTCTTGATGTATTAACTGAAGATATGGTATGTATGTTATTTTGATACACTTCCACCCTTTACTTCACATGAGAGATGTATTACACTTTTTTCCCTTTTTATTTATTTATTCTGAATATTATTTTTGTTTAAAGTTTATTAGCTATTATATGTTTTGGTGATTCACTTACCCTTTTGTTCAACTAGGGTTCAGATAAAATTCAAAGCATGATATTGTGGTCGCCTAAATCAGAATCCGAAGAGGTGCAAATAAAGGCACAATTTTGTAAGATGAAAAATCTTAGGTTGCTTTTGATTCGTAATGTACATTGTTGCAATGGACCCCCTGAATGTCTCCCCAATGGATTAAGCTTGCTTGATTGGCGTGATTATCCATTTTCTTCATGGCCACCAAATTTTTTTCCTAAAAAACTGGTTGTGCTCAACATGCCTTTTATCCTATTAAAGGAACCAGTACCCAAGCAGGTATGATCATTAGCATTTATAAATTATTATTTTTTCAAAGTTTTTAATTTTTAATTTATTCATATGTAATTCTTTAAAGGTTAAAACATGTTCTAACTTTCAAATTTTTTTCTACAGAATCTTGAATCTGTGACATATATGGACTTCAGTTTCTGCGGTCTGATTATGAAAATACCTGACTTATCAATGACCCCAAATCTAACGACATTGATACTTTTTAACTGTGGAAATTTAATTGAGATTGATGACTCTGTGGGGCGTCTTGATAAGCTTGAAAAGTGGGTCCTTACTGGTTGCCACGAACTTGAAACTCTTCCGGATCTCACGTTGAAATCTCTTAAATCTTTTGATCTGGAAGAGTGCTGGAGCATTAAAAAGTTTCCAAATATCTTGCACGAAATGAATTGCCTCCATCGTTTAAGTCTTCCAGAAAGCTGTAATGAATTGCCTCCGTCATTTGGGAATTTGATTGGGCTTAAGATCTTATTTGTAGGAAACGCTAATTCAGTAGAGGTGCATCTTCCGGGTAGCATCTATAATTTACAGCATATAGAGCAGCTTGATATTTTTGGCAATGCCATATTTCCAAAGAATGTGGAGATTGATAGACAGCCAATGTGCAACTCTCTTGGTTGCTCTTCCAAATGTGTTTTTCCAATGTTGAAAACACTAGCTTTTGGGGGCAATAAAATTTGCTCAGAAATAGAATTTATTTTGAATTATTGTTGTCCCCACACACTGGAAGAGTTAGACATCTACGACAGCAATGTTGTCACCCTCCCAGAAAGCATGAGCAGATTTGAGAGATTACATACGGTTATTATTAGTTGTTGCGATGAGTTTCGGGAAATCCGGAGGCTTCCACATAGTATAAGACGTGTAGAAGTATACGGTTGCTACTCGCTGGATTTACAATCATTCTTTCAGGTATATCTCTCTCTTGAAGATATTAAGAAACTATTTGTGTTACCTTCACAAATACTACATGATTTGCTAAGATGTAACATATTGAATTTGCTAATTGCATGCAGCTGGTTCCAGAAATCATAGGGCTTCCACCAAATCTACCACCATGTTTAGGTGTAACAAGCCACATGTTTTCACAACAGCTGCTTCCACGCTCACTTACATTTCCCGTAACTTCGGGAGAGCACCTTTGTGAACATAGTTTTGAGGTTGATGGAGATGATAATGATATTCCAAATTGGTTCAACCATCAAAGGGATGGAAATTTAATATCATTCTCGATTGGTCCCGAATTTCCAACAATTGCTCTCTGCATTGCTTTTGGAATACAAGGTGCTTTTAATTATCAAGTCTTTGTTTCCATCAGTGGTAGTGAACGAACGTTTGAAAGAAAACTCATTTGGATTCCGATAGATGGGAGCTTTAGGCACCTGGGTTTTTGCTGTAGACCTCAGAGCTCATTGCAGGAACTATTTCGGGACTTGCAACTAACTGATCGGAATCATGTTGAGATCCTCTGTCAAACTTCCCCTCCATACAGAGCTGAAAGGATAGGAGTCCATGTAGAATGCAATTGCCCTCCTCCTCAAAATGCCAGTATCATTCAAGACATTAATAGGCCCCTATCTTTGCAATCAGGTTTGGGACTTCCAATGGATACAGAAAATGGATCAGACTTAGGTTCGGCATTAGACTCATCAAATGTTGATGGGTTTGATTTGGGTTCATCTTCAGTGGCCCAGCCCCCTGTAAATGATGATTTCGACTCCAATCAGTTTCTACTGTGTGGGAGAATGGGAAGACTCTTGATTCGACTGTTTGTGGTTCTCTTTTTTTATTTATTTATTTTATTTTTAACTTTTAAGTAATTGTAATATATCAATTGGACTGTTCAATGGGACATTGGTCTTATCATGACAAAGATGCTCTAAGCCATAGATGCAAACATTTGAGAAGGCAATATAATGAAACGGTTTCTGATGGAGATGCAATGCAGATTTCAACGGTGAAGACCCCAATTTGATGATTGGTATGTTTCTTGTTTCAACATTGAGAGCTTTCCCCAATAACTCAAGAACTTCATTGTCTGCTTCTATTGCTTCTATTGTCTTATATGTGTTGTTCCTTAACCTAAATATCAATGTTCTTTCAGTTGCATTATTTCATTTTCAGTGGCCCAGCCCGTAAAGTTAAAAAAAGAAAAATAAAAGTAAAGGTCTGATTTTTTTTTATTTTTTTATTTGTGCCCCACCTATCCCACCTAATTTCCACTGCTCATCTCTTTGCTTTGGCCGGCTCACTTCTTTCTTCTTTTTCATTTTTCCCTCAGACGCTCTCTTCACTCTCTCATCCTCTCCCACCGGTGCACTCCACGCCACCATCTCCACCATCATTTTTTCCAGCAAGATCACCAGGAAAATCCTTATGAACATCTAAGCACCTTCACATATTTTATTTGAGGTAAAAGTTCTAATCTCTTTTTATAGGTTTTATGCTATTGTTTGAGGATATTTTTACCTAAGCTTTGATGAGGATACCCATATGATATATGAGCTTTGGAAGTGAAATTTATGTGCTTATATGTATGGGTTTTGTTTTAGTGGAATAATTTGATGAGTGGGTTTATGGTTGTGTTAATGGTGGCTATCTAAGGTTTATTTATGTTGGAAATTTGGGGGTTTTGAGTTATAACTTGTGGTAGTTGGTAAAACTAATTTTTCCATTGCTATTGAGTTTATTTGGAGTTAGTTGAAGTTCTAAATTTCTTGTCTTGGAGGATATTGTGATTTTGCTTTCAACTCCAATTAGTTTCCACTGTGGGAGAGAATGGGAAGACTCTTGATTGGTCTGTTCTTGATGGTCTTTTTTTTATTTTTATTTTTATTTTTTGTATTTAAGTAATTGTAATTTATCAATTGGACTGTTCAATGGGACATTGGTCTTATCATGACAAAGATGCTCTAAGCCATAGATGCAAACATTTGAGAAGGCAATATAATGAGAAATGTAACCACTGATATTATGTCTAGTATTCTTATATCAAATCTTGTATCTTTAGAACATTTGTTGTTCTTTATGCTGCATCCTTATGCTTCTTCATATAGAAATTAATCTGTTCTGAGTTGTCACAGATTATTGTTGCATAGAGTGAAGAGATTTCTGATGGAGATGCAATGCAGATTTCGACCATGAAGACCCCAATTTGATGATTGGTATGTTTCTTGTTTCAGCATTGAGAGCTTTCCCCAGTAATTCAAGAATGTTGATTTACATGATCTTGTAAATGTTGCAGTCTAAGAACTTGCAATTTTTTTAGTGTGCAAAATTTTCATTTTATTGGCATTTACATGATCTTTTCACTCTCTAATATCAATGCAAATTAAGATCTTTTGAACGAACATACCATAATAGAACTTTCCCAATTTTCAAAGATTTATTTCTTATATAAAGAAATGACAACCATGATGAAAGGCAAAATTACCAAACTCTGGACATTGACGACTATGAGCTGGGACTCTCTCTCTCTCTCTCTCTCTCTCTCTCTCTCTCTCTCTCCATACTACCTATAGGTAGAAAAGATTGGTACAATCAATTCATGACTTCCCAGAACTAGGTTTTTTTTCAAGTATACAATTTTGTTTTCAACACCGTTTCAGTGTATATTATTTTCTTTTATGCTCACCTGCTGTCCAATGTGTTCTATTATAGGACTCGACTTTTTATGTAAAAGTCTTTTTTTTGTTCTTGTATCATGTGTTCTTGTATTTACATGATCACACAAGTTATTCCTTTAAAGGGTAAAAATATTAGCAATTCAGCCCTGGTGAACCATCATTCCTAGAAGTTGGCTTCCACTTAGATATTTAAATTTGTGTGCAATGATGCTTCTATCTATTGAGAAACCTTATGCACGAATCGGTATTTTGCCAGTTGAACATGTTTTTAATGCATTTCTGCTTAATTTGTTTGCCGTAAAACTCATAGCTACATCTGTTTTTTTTTTTTTTTTTCCTTCAAATGTTGCAGTCTAAGAACTTACAATTTTTTTTAGCGTGCAAATTCTTCATTTTATAGGCATTTACATGATCTTTTCACTGTCTACTATCAATGTAAAAGTCTTTATTTGTCTTTGCAGGCTTGAGGGCTTGGAATAAGTTTTTTTTAAGGTCTTGACTTGATCCATTCAAAGAAGATAAAAAAAGAAAATAGAAAGAACATTTTTGCATTTGGTGATTCTTCTTCTTCTTTCCATTCAATATTTATAATTTTACTTGTTGATTTGATTTTTGAGAAATTCAAAACTTTTCAAGTTAGCACATGTATCCGGAATCTGAATTACATACCAGAAGATATTTATTGTTTATCTAATTATTATATGTATGATTCTAAATGATAATATTCATTTTAGGGGCATCGAATTATATTAGGTTCTCTATATCATACACACCTGTTTATGTATCAACCATGAACCATCCTATTTTATTACACTAGAAAAGATAGATTCTTGATGAGAAATAGTATATTTGTTAGCCCAATTATAACAAACAACAAAGAAGCAAATGTACCCCTTATTTATTTATTTATTTTTTAATATTATTAGTCATTGTTTCCAGCATAAAGAAAAGCAACATTTTCAAAAGATCAAGAAGGGCTGAAAAATATAAAATACATTGAAAGCATGGAGTGCAATATAAAAGTCAGGAAGTCATCCAAGAAAATGTGCTTCTCAACAAAGGATGACATTTAGTGATAGTATTGAACGTATCTGAAAACAGGAAACATCAATCACATAATTTTGCAAGATTTGGAATCCCATGACTTGAACTTGATTAAAATTCAACACTTTCCATGTGTCAGATCAAAAACAGGAAACATCAATCACATGGTAGACAATAATATGTGGCTCTTGGGAAGAGTAATGCAGATACTTGAGATACATGCATGTTGTTTTGGGTTTGGAGTCTGGATGTCCTAATTTGTTTTTGTTTTACGCGTAGGGGCATGACATTTTGTAATTTTCTTTGTATTTGTTTCAGATTTGGCTGGTCAAAATGGACTTCAGCTTGTATCTCCACTGACATTCTCAGATCCTGTAAACATATTTTCAACTGGCCTTTTCAGCATTATAGATGGTTAAGTAAGGGGGATCCTATAGCCCTTCTCATATGTTTCTTTTTTGTTATGAAGATGCTGAAAAGGATGATTGCAAGAGCAGCAAGTGGCATTCTTATTGTGTTTCAGGTGGGATTTCGCAGCAAGAGGCATTCTTATTGTGTTTCAGGTGGGAAAGGAAATTGAGATTTCAAACTTCATTATAGATGATCCCTACATCATCTTCTATTGGAAATTTAACTGAGCTTGGTTATCTTAGTTTTCTGCTTCTTTGCATTGAGACATTTCTGCATTAAAAAAGAATATGGGTTCAAGTGAATTGGTTTGAGCGGAAGATGAATTGGCAGGTATTGTAGGCTGTAAGGTAGGTTCTCTTCCCATGCGAAATTTACTTTATTAATTGCTGCAAGGTTCTTTGTTTTAGGCTGCTTGGAATTTGATGATTGAAGAAATATGGACATTAAATTCTATCAATATATATATATATATATATGGACATTAAATTGAAGTGCATTTAACTACGTATTTTCTTTCTTTCTTTAGTATGCTGATATAGGTGGTTTATATGTATGATAAATTGAAGTGCATTTTCCATTTTTGTGTTTGATTTCGTTCTAAGTATCAGATCAAATATTTGCAAAATTGCAGAAAAAAAGACGTTTTCCATCCTGATAAATTCCCTTTTCAATTTTCTTGTTACAAGGCTTTAATTATTGTTTTTGGCAAATGCATTTGTAATCATGTTAGCAAGTCAGTGATATGGAAGGTGGAGGAGCCCTGTCTATGATTTATTTGTAATCATGCATTAAGACAAGTTAACATGTAATTGTATCTGCTTCTATATGAAGTTGAAATAAATCTTGGTTCTTTTGCACTAGCTATGTGATTTGCTCTTCTCTCCTGTTTCTTGTAGCTCAATAGGCTAGACATGATCTTAATTAAGGGATCCTTTTGTATGCTAATTACCTTTGATTTTGTACCCAAATTGAGTGGCATGATTTTCTGGTTTAAGTTATTTTTGTATCTTATGTAGTTCTCAATATAATGGTGTTTAAAAAAACTGAGAGTCAGATTTCAATTCAGTTCAGGCAAGGATTATCAGGAGATGACTTACCATAAAATAATTTTTTTTTAAAAATGACCTATTAGATCATGAAGATATTGTCAGAGTTGTGTACAATATTCTTATATATCTGTTATTCTGGTATCACTTAGAATGAAAGACATCTGTGACATTATGTACACAAATATCTGGCAATTATATCATTTGTTTGTTAATAGATGGTATATATGCAAAGATATCTAATATAAATACAATAAAGCTGAAACATCTCGTGAGGCTCTGCCATTACACTAACTTGTATATGTTGGTGAGTTTATTTTAGGTGAAGAGAATGATCAATCCTTTGCCAATAATGAGCTTGATGAAAGAGTATACAGGCATTATGGGTCTCCTCAATTAGAATGGCTTTTCATGGGATGAAATTTGCAAAACAGTGGCACTGTGGCAGCTGATGTTTAGCTTTGGGGAGCTTATATCAAGGTGCCATTCTATCCCGTTAGTAATTTTGCTAGGATAAGGGGTTTTCCTCTAGTTATCACTAAAGAGCACCCCAAAGGATAGCATACAAACTTGTATTCTTTTCCCCTTTGATGAAATGATATTACTTCTGTATTCATTTAGTAAACTGAGTGTTTTTGAGTAACAGGGGATGAAGTATATATGATCATATTGATTCTATAATAATCAATGAACTGGATAGTTTTGAGTAGCTTTCATTTAAAAATGACATTTTGCAGGAACAATTGGATGCAACTGCATACAAATATAGGGGATCTCATATTTCTGATTTGTGCTTGATTTATGGTAATGAAAGTCAGAATTGAAGATCAAGTTGTTTGAACATGAAAATGGAGGTCAACAATAATGCCCTTTGGATGGGATTGGCGATAACTTGGGATATGCAATATCCAGCTAGGGAGTTTGAAATATCTTATTAAGGGAAAAATGAAAGTTTGCAACTTCTTAAGCCTCAGCATGTTCCCAAAAATTTCGGAGATCATCAAGGGAGAGATACAAGAAGCACTTGAGGAAAGGCCATGATTAGTTAAAACAAATGTGGGTACCGAGAAGGAAAAAGACTACAATTGAATAGAATGTATTGATACAACACTTCAAATTGTTCCTGAAATAGATGAGAAGCTCTTTTTGGAGGGTTTTTGAACTCTTAGAAGATGAGAGAATGGCCATGAAATTTGCAGCGAGGAAATGGTTATTGAGGAAGGTTTGACAGGACATCTATTTTGCTTGTCAAATTGGGATATAATTTAGATTTGGTTCCAGAGTTTTGTCAATGTAAAGAAGATCCAATTTTAGAGTAAAGATATTTTTGGAATAGAATTTCTTGCTTGATTTCATTGTTATACTTATACCCAAATCATTTTCAAGTGTTCAAGGTTTTAACAGGAAGTCAGTTTGATTTTGTTGGGTGTACCTGCAACTGCAAGGTGATTTTTATTGTCTTGCTTTATTGATGAAAAAGTAACCAAGTTTATATTAAATATTAACTTGTTAGTATCATCCTCTAGGCTTGAGACTTGGGATAACCCAGAACCAGAAGACAAAAGTAATTGAACGTACTTTCAAACTGATTTACATTTTTAAGGCGTCCTGTACTTACAAATTATAATAATAATTGAAAAAAAAATTGCCATTCGTCTTCTATTAACTTATTTTTAGGTGGTTTGGGCTCAACCCCCTAGTGTGTTTGGGCTCATGTTTGTAGAATTTATCTACCTATCTCTTTTATTCACTTAGCAATAAATAAATAAATAATACTACCAGAGTACCTGTAAGTATAAGCAAATTCAATGCTAAAATGGCAAAGAGGTTGTTTGCACCCAATGCATTATACATATATAAACTTTTTGGCAGTTCTGCCATTTAGATCTCTAAGAACAACAACCCAAAAAATTTATCCTTGTGGCCCAATATGTCAAAATTTACACTATTTGTCAAACTGTATATTGTTTATTATCAAAAAATGTAAAAAATTGTCATTTTTGTCTTAATGCGAATCATGTCATTTACATATATGAGTTCAATAAACATTACGCCGCTTGCAGTGTAAACTCAAGTAGGAGACCCAATGACTCTGGATTGGAAGCTTTTTTTTTTTTTTTTTTTTTTTTCGAAGGGTGTGGATTGGATGCTATAACATAGAAGTACTGGTGTGAGCATTTGCATCGGATTAGAAAGCTCAATTAATTGACCCAGATTGGACTAGTAGCCTAATAACAAAAATTCATGCAAGCTACACTAGTCACCCAAACATAATTGGCATTGTAGCTTAAACAATTACATTTTTATGAATTAGCTTCAATTAGAACTAAGCTGCAACTTAGCATATGATATTCTTTGAATATTTTTGAAAAACATACTACCAAATTTGGTCACTAAAGCTGCTTCTCTTCACTAAATGAAATTTCTAGGAATTTAATAGTTATCCTACTTTGAATATGATTGCAATAAAGTTCATCTATAAATAAAAATTCACACAGTTTCCTTTTAAAATTTTCTTTCAGGTTTTTGACTACTATGTTTCATAACCGTAAGGGCCATCCTTAAATAATTGGTGACATATTTGCATCACTTGGAATGAAGGTCCGTGATGGCAAAAATGGCCCTTATGTGTGGGACATTTTTTTTGGTATTAGTTCTTGGTATGTAAGACTTTGTATTAGTTGCAAAAGGTATATTTCTTACTAATATTTAGCCATAATTAATGTATAAGGGAAACTTCAAGGAGGCTGAAAAATCATTATAGACGAATCATTACGGTTTTGTTAATAAGTTGAACAAAATGGTTAAATTTCACCCTTTCATTTTTCTTTATAAAGATGGTTGTGGTTAACTTCCTGCTAGACTCATCTTCTTGCAGGATTATAAAGGGCCTTTTTTTTTTTACTAATATAATATAATTGAAGGTAATTCTTCAAAATGCATAGCACAAGGTTCAAGGTTATATAGAGATCATAAAGAATAGCAAGCAACTATTTCAAAATAAAATTATAAAGTATCCACACATTGCGCAAGATATCATCTAGTTCAAATTAAAATAGAGAGTAGTTAACATATGTGGCTTGACTGCCTATTATTTATGTTTTTGGCTTTGAGTTGTTTGCGTGCACAGCTTCACAAAATTGCCTAACTTTGTTGACCTTTTCATATATATATATATATATATATATATATATATATATATATATATATATATATCTCTCCAGCGGTTTTGTAATAAATAAATAAATAAATCAATAAAGAGGATGCCATGCAACAATTGAGTAGGGTAAATTTCTCTATTCTTATTCTTTGTGATTTGTGAGAGCTTTTTTTGGAGTATTTGAAGTTTGTGAAAGTGCCTCTATACTACTTTTCTATTTTTCATATTTATTAGGAAAACTTTTCCCTCGTCGATGCCTATAAATGATTTAGGACAAAATTTAGTTACAAAATTGATTGCAGTTTAAAGATACAATTTTACTCAATATCTTTTTATTGAAGATAAATATTGACAAATCCACCATTGGATTACTTTTTTTTTTTTTTTTAATATCCTCAATACTTGTAAAATTTATAGAAAATTAAAAATCAATAAGTATATCATTAATAAATTATTTAAATTTCAATTTTTTGTAGTTTAAAACTAAACTACGCATAAAATATAATCTTATAGATTATATAGTAAATAATATTCAATTGATACAAAACTTGACATATGTGTTAAGAGTATAAAGAATATGTAATCCAACTGTTAGATTTTTGCCTTGCACTTATTTGTTCATCCTTGCAATTGTTGAGCGCTTTGATTAATTAATTTTCTAATAACGTATATTTTGCATTAAGTGCATTTAGATTTAAAATTAATCAAGCTATAATTAAAATTGAGGATCTAACTAGCTCTAGCATTTACATTATCGAGCTTTCAATTTTTTTTTTTTCTGAGTTTGAAAAATAATTCTCTACTTGTGGCTCAGTAGCACTTTTTGATCTCCACCGAAATATCTTGAGTTTGAATCCACTAATTATTATTAAAAAAAAAAAAAAAATCTTGCAATCATGAATTTGATAACTTGGGTGCCTGCTATGCCTACACCAAGTTTCCTGACCAATCAACTACATAATCAAAGTGTCAAGTACACAGGACTCCTCATTCTATAAGTTGTGGAGAGGTGATTTATGGAAAACTTTACTACCAATTTTTGGAGAAACTCAAAAACTCTGTGTTCCATAAAACCGCATAATATCAAAGCCACTGTTTGGTGACCATTTCTTGTCCTAACAGATCTGGAAGGGTGTTCTTTTTTATTCAGTTTCTTCTTTCTTTGTTTTGGTGATCATCTCTTGTCCTAACAGATTGAAGATTGAATTCCAATATTTTTAGGGTTTTAAAATTGGAATTTCAAAAATAGATGCTTTTTCTTTTTGTTTGGCAATTTAAGTTTAGCTTTTTGTCTCACTTCTCAGTCAAACCCCCTCCCCCCCCCCGCCCCCCCAAAAAAAATAAATAATAAAACAATAAAACTAGTTGTTTTCTGAAAACTAGTTTAGCAAATAAGCTATTGAAAACTATGGGATACAAAACTATTTGTATCATGAATGATTTGAATTTTTCCATTTTGAGAATTCAAAATTTTTTTCTTGACTACCATGTTTCGTTTCCTTCGTCTATTAGAATTTAAAGTTGGATGACAAATATGATTGACGTAGTTTTTTTTTTTTTCTTTTCCAATATAAAAGTTAAATTTCAACATCATGTTTGACTTGATTTGTTCAAGGAATAATTATTATGAATCTTGATCCCCTTGGATTGCAGTTCTCACAGTTACAAATTTATCAACCCACATGCAAGTATGCTTTAATCCCACAGAAATTACAGCAAGAACAATTTAACAAACCCATGAAAAAAAAAGTCAGATTGCACTATGAATCCAAAACTAAAGCTAAGTAACTAAGAAGGTGAAAGACACTAAAGAATAATAGGCATGAAACAAGGGAACCTTGTATCCAAGAACAAAGGACAGAGCAAGAGACAAATGAATAACGGAAACCAACCACGGATCAGTCTGAATTTGATACCATAATACAAATAAAAATAGGTGTGGCGCCTCACCTTTAAGAGAGGTTGCTCAACACTTAGTTATTTACAAAGTTAACCATTATCATCAATCTCAAATGCTTACCTTTCAACTGAGGAGAATGAAAACTCAAGGGAACTACTTTTTGAAGGTGGAGAGTGATTATGCAATGAAGGACTTGGGGGCACAAAAACTTCAATAACTCCCTCAAGCATCTGTGTGATCTTTTTCATCGAGGGTCTCAGTGAAGGATCTTCTTGAATACACCAAATTGCCAGAATCACAAGCCTCTCTAGCATTGCTTGCTTCCTCAACGTTTTCTATCAACTTATCTAATTTTTTATCTTTGTAGCATTCGTAAGCCCAATCTATCAATGCCTCCTCTGCTTGCAACGCAAATGTAACACTAGACTTGCAACAAATAATCTCAAGTAACATCACACCAAAACTGTACACATCAACCTTAACGGAAATGGATGCTTTCCTAAACCATTCAGGTGCAAAGTACCCAATCGTCCCTCTTATTCCTGTCCGAGCAGCTTGAGTTTGCTCAGCCAACAAAAGCTTTGCTAATCCAAAATCAGCAATCCTTGGTGTAAAGTATTCATCTAGAAGTATGTTTTGAGGCTTTATGTCACAATGGATGATTTGGGTGCAGCACTCTTCATGCAAGTACATGAGACCTCTTGCAATTCCAAAAGCAATCTGCACTCCTTGGTTCCAATGAGGCCTAGATATCCCAAAGAGAAAGTTAGCTAAAGAGCCATTACTCATGTACTCATATACCAATAGCCGGCGCTGCCCCTCATCACAATAACCAAGCAACCGGACTAAATTTTTATGATGAGTCTGACCGATCACGCTCACTTCTGTTTTGAATTCTTTCTCGCCTTCTTCTACCACTTTACCTAACTTCTTGACTGCAACAAATCTTTTTGAATCTGATGGAAGGACCCCTTTATAAACAGTTCCGAAAGCACCTTTTCCTACTATTTGCTTGAAGCCCCTGGTTGCTTGTTCAAGCTCTTTATATGTATAGCTTCTCACATTTGTTGCAAGTGTGCTATCAATATTCCATGGCGAATTCAGCTTTTTGTGGTGCAAGTAGATAATAGCCACAATACTAGCTATGAAGAAAAGGATATTGAGAAATGCAGAGCTGCCAAGGAGTAGTGCCAAAACAACTACCACAGACTGGCTTTTCTTCACTGGAACAAAGCTATTAGGTACCTTGATGAAAGCTATTCTCGTTATATTTGTGCTATATCTTCCGTTGGACAGAGGATACTTCTTCTTCCAACAATAGCCACCTGTTTTTTCGTAAATGACCACAACACACATGCAATCGTCAAGGCATTGCTGCTTACACTGTGTCTCATTAGCCCCCTGAACAAGGCTGTAATCTGTAAACGGCCAGTCCATATTTGCAAGCCGTACAAAGCTTACCTGCCCTTTATTTTCTTCCCATCCATTGTCGCAGTTGGGTAACGGAAAATCTGGTTTACACCCTGCCCAATCCTCATATGGGTTCAATAGAGAAAATCCATAAGGACATGAGCAAAATGTCCCGCCCCCACTTGAAGCATCTGAGGTACGACAAACACCGTTGAGTCCACAGAACCCACCTACAAAAGTATTAGCATCAAATACACCACAAATATCAGTAATACCATGAATGCCTTGCACTGGATCCCATGTTGAAGGACAGCTTCCACAACTTGTGTCCTGCTGTCTGAGGTGTTTGTATATTCTGAAGACCCCATCATAGTCAATCCCATCCTAGCCATGTTGAGCCTGGATCTTGTTGGGTAAGGTTGAAGATTTTGGTTGAATTGTTCGCGTCTTGGACGTACATGTATCCGGCTTCTGTAAAGATCAACTGTGATTCCCAGAACAATGTCATGGTGGCAAAATAAGCATGATTAAGGACTTCAGATGGCATATTTATATAATAAAGCACCAGATTGCCATCAAGCTGTAAAGAAAGCTGGAAGCGGCCATAAGAATAATTTGTAATAGATTGGTGAGACCTGAGTGTGGTATTCATGTACAGTATTTGGCCAGGCAAAATCGTATCAGTAGGCTCTTTGAAGCTTTCCCATATAGAATTATACTGCTCATCTAAAATCACCAAGTTCCCATTGTCCAGTATAGCCGCACAACTGGATTTGGAACCATTCCCTGGAGCCTTCCATAACTCTTTGCCATTAGGGTCATTGAGAACAAATGCACTGCTGCTATTCTGCGTCAGTGTAGAACCTTGTGGTGCCGGTTCAATGCCATTTGCAGACCAAACTATGGTTTGGTCTTTTGTTTTAGTAAGCCAAACTGCAAGCAAGAATTGAGACTCTTTCTCATTGATTTGAAAACGGCGGAATCCAAAGGAAAATTCACCTGAATTCCACTTGAATAATGGATTAATATCTTGGTCTGTAATTGAAGCCGGTGAGTTCAGCAATATGTTACAGTCATCTTTGGTGTAGGTAAAAACAGTGGGAACGAGAGGAAGAAGCAGAAGGAGAAGAAAGAGAGAACAACAATGATGAAGTGTTGAAGTAACCATTGCCATAATAATGGTTATGGCTTATGGGTTTATGAGTTAGAAAGAAACCACTACAACAACATTTATAATGTTTGATAGGTTTTAAACATGCTGTTCCAAGCAGTTGCTGTAGTCTTGTAATTGAGATTATTTAAGAACCAGTCATTTTCATGGTCTATGTCTTCCTCAGAAATTTGAATTAACTAACACCAAATTGTTTGGAAAAAGTCTAACTAATAAGACTAGCTAGCGTCAAGAAAGCATGAATGTTATCAAATGAGAAATCCTTTTGAATTAATAAAGATAACTCTTTAATCGCTCTGCCTTAAATTAATAGTAGCTTCTTAATTACTACTAGTTTTTTATTATTCAGACAGATGTTGCTCTGCTTTAGCATTTGTATGATAGTTGAGATTTTATTTCTTGTATCTATGAGTGAATGTCCTATAAGTAACATGATTCTATGTACACCTTTTGAGTTTATAATAATTAATCTAAACCAAGAATGATCAAGAAATTTATACATTTTACGGCTAACTTGATATATTTTAAGTCTTTTATTTATTTATTTAGAGTTTCACCTATAGCTTCAACCTATATCGTCCGTTTCTGATAATTGCGCTCTTTATCATCAAACTAAGGCACTAATCAATTTTTAGTAGAGGCAGATAATATTTATTTAACTTTCTACTCTCAAGTCTCAAGCTGCTAAAAGAATTGAACATGAATAATTTTTTTTACAATTATCCAATATTTAGAAGCCTTTCAAGGAGAGGGAAAGAGTGCAAAACTCATCTATATTATATATATATATATATATATATATATATATATATATATATATATATATATATTTCTTTTTAAAGAAAATTGATTATCATCCCAAATTTTTTGGATCATACATTTGAAGTGGAGAGAATTAATTCTCTAGTTTATGTTTTGAATTAAAAATTATGATATGTGCTTAAAATATTTAATTATCTCAAGTAAGAGTATTTCAAGTATTCAACCTGCGGTAATAGACACAACTCAATTAGACCTCACTAGCTGCGTCATTAGCTTAATGCATGGGCAATGACTCATTGCCCAAACTTATAATAGTGTCAATTTCCACGCCGTTCCTTGATTTAATGCATGTATCGTTGCAAGTCCTCACTCTCTCTCTCTCTCTCCCAATTAGTTTTTCTACAATTAATTGAGTAATTACTCCATCTGTTGACAATTGTCAATTCTGGCTTGAATGCCTATTAATTAAAAGGTGTATATATTTGCAATTTGAAATAGTCATTAGGTCGGCTTCTCAAAAAAACAAAAGGACACATTAGGTATCTCGGTTGAAGCCTTGGCCGGCATTGTTTCGTTTGTGAAACTTGATCAAATCAAATTAAAATAGATAGTTAACGTATGTGGCTTGACCGCCTATTATTTAAGTTTTGGCTTTGAGTTCTTTGCTTGCACAGCTACACATAATTGCCAACTTTAGTTGAGCTTTTCAAGCATAGCTATAACTATAACTAGTCGCTAACTCGTGCAATATATGGAAAACTTTTAGATCAAATATTAAAATGTTCTGGTTTAAATATTTGTCTACTTTCAACTATTTGAAAGCTGAATCAACTCCAATATAAGATGAAAGATGTTATTTAAACATTTCTTATGAAAAATTGTCAAAATCTTATCACATAAGATCATTAAAAATGAGAAATACAATTATTATGGAGTAATGTATTACAATAATTATAACATGCTCTTACATATGGTTTAATAAGTATTACAAAAGAATTAGTCAACAAAATAATATATAATTGTGCTTGTATCTTCAAGCTTTATTCATTGTTGTTCTGGGTTTTGCTTTCTGTGAAAGTTTCTAATTCTCTTTTGTTCATTGTTTAGAGATTAGATCCATACAAATATTCTAAAAGATTAAACATACTAAAAACAAAATATATTTGACCAAATATGATCATCCCCCTAACTCTTCCAATTAGCAAGTAACGTAGGACATTAACTGCAACTAATCATATAATTCATCAAATTTAGACCCTACAAAGCATGACAACAACTATGTTACCAAAAACCCCAAAGCTTAAGACATTCCATAATTTAGCAATACTATGCAAATCTTATATTATCAGTCCATCAAACTTTTTCTCAACTAAGAATAGTAATCAAACAACACTAAGAAAAAAATTGCACAAGAAAAATAAGATAAAACTAGTATGAGTATAAGGCTAGAACTGTACTCTAAATATTAATTATTGCAATTTTTTTTATAAAAAAATCCATAATTAAAAAAAAACATAGAGTTAATATAATTAATTAAGAAATCAAACAAATAAAATTCTAGCAATATTTTATACAACAATATCTAAATATTCAAACAAAATCCTACTATATCACAGCCAAAAAGTACTCATAACCATAAGTGAAAGTTCAATTAGTGTGTAAAATACTAATAAATGTTTAGACCCCCAAATTCAAAATAACTAACACAAGCTTATACTCAAACGATATATGCGCAGAATGATGAATATAATCAATACCCAAATTGGTAGAACACTGAAAACCATATTTTAATCACAAACACAGCAACAATTAAAAGGAAAAGAGTAGGGAAGAAAGATGCAAACACAAAGATAACAACGACACATGTTATCGAAGAGGAAACCGAAGAACTCGGCGAAAAACCATTTCCCCACCCTCCAAGCGGTAAAATGATCCACTAGAGAAAAAAGTTGGGATACATGAATAGCAATAGACACTCCAAGCCTAATCTACCCGATATACCTAAACCTTCCAAGTTTCTTGTTCCAACAAGGTTAAGCCTAACCGTGTCTTCTCTAGCTTTTAGGATCCCGCAATAAGTCCATTGCATCCGCCATCCTTGGCATCTTCCAATGCTTCCTGAAAGTTCAATATGTGTATAAACACCCTTGAACGTTTAGACTCCCAATTTACACATTACTAATTCAAGCTTTATATCAAACAATTAATATGCAGAACATGAACAAAAGCTTAATACAGAATTGGTAAACAATCTAAGCCAATTAAAATCACATCCACAACAGAAAATAAAAGGCAAAGATAAAGGGAAGAGAGATGCAAACACAAGGACAACACACGATGTGTTATCGAAGAGGAAACCGAAGCCCTCGGCGTAAAACCTCTCCGCCGCCCTCCAAGCGGTCAATAATCCACTAGAAAATGTAGTTGGGATACATGAACAGTAATAGACCCTCCAAGCCTAATCTACCCGATGTACCTAAGCCCTCCAAGCTTCTTGCTCCAACGAGGTTACGCCGAACCTTTTTCTTCTCTAGCTTACCGGATTCCGCTATAATCCATAGCATTCGCCATCCTTGGCATCTCCCAATGCTTTCCAAAGCTCCAAAAACACTCAACACTCTAAATGGGTGTGGGTAGTGTTTGGATAGAAATCTCGTCTCAATAGGTATGACAATGAGAGAGGGAATGAGAAGAGACTACAAAGATTTCTCTCTAAGAATGAGTAGCTCTCTCTAATTGGGTGGGTGTTTTTAAGAAACCTCTCTTAGGGTTTTTCTTTCTGAATGGCCACCCTATTTTGTGGGAATGAGGGGTATTTATACTGGTGTGAGAATAGAATGCAAAGAGTCAATTTTTCTAAAACAGGGCTGGCTGACGACTTGACCTCGCGACTTGACTGAGTCGCGAGTTCAAGCCGCGAGCTAGCTGAATGGCCAGTTTGGATTTTTGTCCTGTAGTGCTCTAGCTGGCATGACTGTTCAGCTCCCCTGCATGCTCTGCGCGTGTGCAACTTTTGGCAGCTTGCAAGCCGCGAGCCTCCCGCGAGATCCAGCCGCGAGTCCCTGCTTCACTGCACAGTCTTGAGTATTTCTTCACATTCTCTCACACACTACCCTTACATGATTCCTACCTAAAAAAATACAGGGTTTCTAAGTGCTGTATTACAAGCAAATTTGTCACGGAATAAAGCCAACACATGGTTGATTAAATTTAACCTTACACTTCCCAAGCTCTAAAAACACTCTCAACACTTTGAATGGGTGTGGGTAGTGTTTAGGTACAGATCTCCTCTCAATGGGTATAACAATGGGAGAGGGAAGGAGAAGAGACTACAAAGATTTCTCTTTAAAAATGAGTAGCTCTCTCTCTAATAAGGTGGGTGTGTTGTAGAAACCTCTCTTAGGGTCTTTTCTCTCAATAGGCTCCTTACCATTTCTATGGGTAATGAGGGTATATTTAGTATAGGTGATGGGTAATACAAAAGGTCATGTGTTTCAGCACAACAGGGGCATCTCGCGGCTCACTTGCGATTGGTTCAAGTGGCGACCAAAGTCGCGAGTTAGCCAATTGACAAACTGTACTCAATGGACAGCTAGCTTGACTCTTCACCTTCTTGCATGTGCTTCTCATGTGACCTTTAGTTGTCTTGATCAAATCTTCATCACTTAATACTAAACCCATTACAAATAAATCCCACAAAAATACAAGGAAATAAATTTATGCAATTACAACACTTTTTGTCATGGAATAAGCCAATACTAATGTTATGATAAAAACCATAACTTAACAATAAGCCTAGAACGAAACAAAAAAAAAAAAAAATGGTACTGAGATTGAGCAATATGGAGATTGGAGCATAATATATAGAGATTCAAAGAAAAGGGGTACCATATTGATGTAGAGAAAGTAGAGTGGCCAGGGTTTTGGTTAAATAGAAAGACCTCAAATATGAGAAAAGAAAATCTAAATTTGATTTTTTTTCTTTTTTTAATACAATTAATACTTGTGCAGCCATGCCAAGCACATAAAAGACAATTTAACGCAGTGGCCCCTCTTTATTTAGAAGATGGCTCTTTTATCGGTCTTGGAATTCATATTGCACAAAAATTGCAACAGAGAGAAAAAAATAAAATAAAAGACAAAAGAACTTAAATTCATAGAGAGGAGGAAAAGAACCAATACGTTTATAATGGACCAAAGCAATCGGGTTTTTTGGGTCTTCGTTGTAGATAAGAGATTGGATTGGATTGAGAGAGAAGGAAGGCGGTAATTGAAGCTCAAGGTTTTCACTGTGTGTAGGGTTTTCACTGTGTGTATAGTTTTCAGAAATTTGGAGTCTTGTTTTTTAAAATAAATAATAAAGAGAATAAATTAAATTTAAAAAATAATAATGATGTGGAAAATTATGGAGGCTCCAAAGCTTTTGTGGCTCAATATAAGGAAGTCAACAAATAGTCAAACGTCTTCAATTATATATATATATATATATATATTATTTATAAGGTAAAATACTAATTTGGTCCCTTTCCTTTATATCATATTTCAATTTAGCCCTAACTTTTTAACTGTTTCAATTTGGTCCCTAACTTTTTAGTGTCATGTCAATTTAGTCCATATTGTTATCTTTTGGATGGAAATTACTGACGTGACTAACGGCCAAAATAAAAAAAATTAGTTTATGTTGATGTGGCAATAAACTAATTTTATTTTTGTTGTTTGCCACATTTGTAATTTTCATCCAAGAGATAACAACATGGACTAAATTAATATAGTACTGGAATGTTATGGACTAAATTGACACAATTGAAAGGTTATGGACCAAACTGAAATATGGTGTAAAAAATAGGGATCAAATATATAGTTTACCCTTATTTATATCTAAAAGATGAAGGTGAATCACATTTATGTCATCATTTTCTATCCTTCATTTCTTAAAAAAAAAAATGTGTATAAGTATTAATGTATGTAATAATGCATTATATTTTTACTCATATAATAATGTATTAATGTATGTAATAATTATAATAAGTATTAATGTATGTAATAATTATAACTTATAAATCATGATATAACCATCACTTTCACTACCACGACTTTACACATTCTTGAACCTAAATGTTACTTATTATATAAAATACATGTAATACAAACATCTTCGGAAGAGACACCATTTATTTATTTTTAGTTTATACTTGCCCAAATAAATCTCATTCCACCACTATATTTATATCCGTATGTAAGTGTAGTATTCAAGGCCAGGTTGAAGGGTTTAGTTCCACTCCTACTTAGAGAACCATATGTCATATATCTTCATCAATTTCAAGAGATAGAAATAATAAAGATCTTAACAAATGGTTTTTTTCCTCTTTCTTTTTCCTTTTTGTATAAAATATTATATGCAAGAGGTTTTCCTAATATGAATTTTGTGGTGTACCGAGTTTCTCTACATGATGTCAAATTCAACTTGAATAACACATAGAATCACAAATGCATGCATAATAATATAATTAAAAATATTAATTTCATAACAAATCTAATTGACGTTACTTTAAAAACAAATCACTTCCATCATACTAGAATAAATTATTCATCACATATTATGGTTTTACATCACTTTATTCTTATAATTATTATTAATTTTTTGAGTTATGTTTACTAATTACGGTTGTTTATTCGGTCCACTTTGGTCCATTTTGGACTATTTGGTCCAGTTTGGTCCAATTCAATCCACTTCAGTCCATACTGTCCACTTCGGTCTAATTATATCCATTTTGGTCCATTGTTTCACTTTGGTTCGATTCGGTCCACTTCGAGCTATTTGGTCCAATTCAGTCCACTTCGGTCAACTTGGGTCCAATTTAGTCCATTCAGTCCACTTAAATCTATTTAGTTCAATTCAATTCATTTCAATCCACTTTAGTGTATTTACTTAAGAATGAGAAAAATCAAGTTTGGGTTAAGTGTATAATAATCTTTTATTATCATGATAATCTTCTTAAGAGAATGAGAATTTAAATAATAAATTTGAAAATTAAAAACTTTAGTTATACCAAAAGAAATTAGGAAAATATAGTGCATATTAACAATAATTAGAAGAAAATAGACTACTTCAAAAAAGAATAATATCAATTAAAAGCACTAAAAATGATACAATTATATATTTGTAAAAATAGAGAGATGAAAATTACTTTCAGAAATTGTTTAATTTTTAGGGAGAACAAATTATTAATAGTAAATTATACATTATATCACATCTCAAAATAATTATATATTCCCATAAATTCTAGGGGTCTGCGACTCGTATGAATAAAACCTATTACACACTTGTGTGTATTCACATAAGTGTTAAATAACACTAAATCTTGAGTCTAATTCATGTTTTCAATTTTGAAATCATGAGTTAAACTCAAGATTTCATAGTTATTACACACTTGTGTACATATACACAAGTGTGTAATAAACAATGGCCATAATTATATATATATATATATATATATATATATATATATATATATATATATATATATATATATATATATCTTGTGCGGTTTTGTAAAAAAAAAAAAAAAAAAAAGGTAAATAAATAAATAGGATGCCATGCGGCAATAGTAAGGTAAATTTCTCTATACTTATTCTTTGTGATTTGTGAGAACTTTTTGGAGTATTTGGAGTTTGTGAAAGTGCCTCTTTACTACTTTTCTATTTTTCATATTTGTTAATGAAAATTTCCCCTCATCAACGTCTATGAATTTAGGCCTAAGGTCGATCCACCTAAATACTTGATATTCACTCTTGTACTTGTACTTGACTGTGTCTATATTTCTTCGTTTCTATCTTCCTCAAACTCAAAATAATTTTTCACACAATCTTATAGGAGAATGTTATCCAAAAGCCCTTGCACACAACACTACCTCCATAGTCCTCATATGCATTTCCTCGACACAGGATGCACATCTGGCAAACATGACACCCTCCATGCTTGATATTTCTATGTTAACCATATTAAGCTAGGCTTTCTAAATTTTCAAATATCATTCCTAATTTCCAGACCATGAGTCAAGTTTAGTCCTCCTATGCATTTCCCCAACACAGTGGCAAACATGACACCCTCCGTGATTGATATTTCAAATATCATTTCTAATTTCCAGACCATGAGTCAATTTTAGACCATATCAATATGCAAAATTATTTCTTTATGTGAGTCTTCATTTTTTTTGCTGAGTTCAAAAAGTAATTCTCCTTGTGTCTCAATAGCACTTTTTGATCTCGTCATAGGAAAATCTTGAGTTTGAATCCACTACTTAAAAAAAAAAAAAATCATCTTGCAATCATGAATTTGATAACCTGGGGTGCCTGCTATGCCTACACCAAGTTTCCTGACCAATCAACTACATAATCAAAGTGCCTAGTACGCATGCAGGACTCCTTATTCTATAAAGTCTGGAGAAGTAATTTATAGACAACTTTACTACCAATTTTTGGAGAAACTAATTTCCAGACTCTCTGCACACATTGCTTAAGCAGAAGATACGTCTCATTGCATCAAGGTCTGACCACTAACACTTAATGTTCTAGAGTTTTAGTGCAACCAAAGCCAAGTCCTTCCCCAACACATGATGCACATTTGACATGTATGACACCCTCCGTGGCTGATATTTCTATGTTGATTTTTTAAAAAAAAAATTATTATGGGATCTTTTTTTTTTTTTTAAATTCTAAATACTAAATACAAGCACCACTAAGCTGACCATCCATTGGTTCCACCAGGCCACCACTTTAATGCCCCCATACATAAGTTACAAGTTTGCGTTACTAAACTCGGCTTATGGGATCTATGTTGACTTTTAAGGTAGCTTCTCTAATTTAGAAAGTTCAATTTGGACCGTTTCAACATGTATAGTTATTTCTTGTTGTGATAGTCTTGATTTTTTTTGCCGAGTTTGAAAAATTAATTAATGGCTAAAAACCTTGTCCACTTTCTAATCTTGTTTGTTAAGGCAAAACTGACTTTGCATCTCTCACTTACTGTTTTTTTTGTTTTTGTTTTCCTTTTTTAAATTTTAAATTCCCCATTCAATCATGAACAAGTCCTAGCTAGTGCAGAGATACTAGAAGTGATTGAAGAAATTCCTTACCATGAGTTGTTTATGCATGATTTTGTAGAGTATATGCCACGTGGATTAGGTAGTTAGTGTATTAGGGGTGGTTGTACATAGTTGACACGTGTACAGTGGTAACTGTTTTTCCCTCCAATTGTGGAAGTTAGTTACTTGCTTAGTACTTGTATATAAATAGGGTCATAGTTGCTTATTTTGATCAGAGTTTTGTAATCCTTTTAAAAGTTCAAATATGTGTATAAACACCCTTGAACGTTTAGACCCCCAATTTACAAATTAACCAATTCAAGCTTTATGTCAAACAATTAGTGTGCGGAAAATGAACATAAGCTATAATATAGAATTGGAAAAACTATCTAAGCCAAATTAAAATCACAACCCACAGCAGATAATAAAAGGCAAAGATAAAAGGGAAGGAAGATGCAAACACAAAGACAACACGCGATGTGTTATCGAAAAGAAAACCGAAGCTCTCGGCGTAAAACCTCTCCGCCGCTCTCCAAGCGGTAAACAATCCACTAGAAAATGTAGTTGGGATACATGGACAGCAATAGACCCTTCGAGCCTAATCTACCTAGTGCACCTAAGCCCTTCAAGCTTCTTGCTCCAACAAGGTTGTGCCGAACCTTTTTCTTTTCTAGCTTCCCGGATTCCGCTACTAGACCGTAGCATCAACCAATGTAGATTGGTTCCTTCCTAACTGCTTTCCAGAACACCAAACAGCCCTCTCACAGTGATGAAAATGGTGAGAACAAGGTTTTGGTAAAATGCCTCTCAAGCGTTTGACAATGGAGAGGAAGAGAGTTGAGGAATTTGAAGAGACTCTAATGTATAGATTGTAGGTGAATCAATCTTGTTTTTCTTTAGGGTTTCTCTCTCAAAATTCTTTCTGGAAGCTCTCTTTCATTTGTGGGTATAAGAGGTATTTATACTGGGGTGAGAGAGGAATGTGAAACGTCAGGTTTTACAAAACAGGGGTGGCTCGCGGCTTGGCCTCGTGACTTGACTAAGTCGCGAGACCCAGTCGCGAGATAACCGTATGGCCAGTTGTCCTGTTTTGTCCTGTAGTGCTCCAGCTAGCATGACTGTTTACCTTCTGGCATGCTTGGCACGTGTGCTGCATCTGGCGGCTTGCAGCCGCGAGTCACCTGCGAGATTAAGCCGCGAGTCTCTGTTTTCTTGCACACTCTTGAGCAATCAACACTCTATCTCACTCACTACCCTTACAACAAACCCACCTAAATACAGGGTTACTAAATGCTGAAATACAAGTAAATTTGGCACGGAATAAAGCCAATAAGATGGTTGATTAAATTCAACCTTACACCTTTTGATATCAATAAAATTCCCTGAGTTCTGTTTAGAGAGAGTGATCAAGTTCTTGAAGTTTTTACATGGTATCAAAGCGAGCTAGCACAATTTCACTGATTTCCTAGCTATTTCATTCATCTCTGTTTCCAAAAACTTCTTCAGTTAGATATTTTCTCGAGAAAATTTGTTTTTTTCCTTTGGATTCTGAGAAATTTCCTTGAGATATGATCTAATTGTTTGATCCAAAGAATTTGTCTTGTATTTCATTGACTTCAAAGTTTTCTTTGCTATTTTGTGATACGATCTGTGTTTCGAACTGAAGAAGGATTATTCTTCCTTGCATTCTGGTCTTCAACTTCTGCAATTGAGCTTCCATCAATGGCGTCTCATGAAGAAAATTCAGGTCCTGTTCATACTCAGTCCACTCAACAACCAGGATCAACTTCTAACGTTGAAACTAATCTTCCTAATCCCTATTTTCTTAGTTACACAGCCATTGCTAGGAATGAAAAATTAACAGTCATGGTCTAGGGCAATGGTTTTAGCACTTACTGCTAAGAAGAAGAAGGGTTTTGTGAATGGAAAAAATATCAAAACCTGATCTTGATTCACCACTGTATGAGGATTGGGAAAGTTGTAATACTATGGTTCTTTCTTGGTTGATTAATTCCATGGCACACTATACACCACAGCCAGATTCTGTTGCTATGTTTGCTAGTTCCAAAGGCACCAATTCTGGAAATGCCAATTGGTATAAGAAAAATGGCAAAAAGGAGAGACCTCTATGCACTCACTACAATTTACTTGGTCACACTGTGGACAAGTGTTACAAACTTGCTCTGTAATCATGTCTTGCTTCATTACTTCCAGTTTTAACAAATCATGACCATCGGGTTAGATTCTTGTTACTGTCAAGGATGTAGACGTTGGCTATGAGATTTAGAAAAGTAAGTGAGTTTGATAAACAGATTTTTATGAACATTTATGTTAACAGACGCTCTTGAGGTAATTGTTAATAAAAAATTTTAAGTAAATTTTGACACCTCTCATGAAAAATATAAAAAGTTGTCAAAAAAATTAATTAATTAAATTTTTCCATAATTTTTTTTTTAAATATATCCTAAACTCTTGTCCTTAATGCATCCATTAACATTTCCCTTCAAACCGTAATTTCAAGAGGACTTAACAATGCAGTATTAGAAATATTTTCATATCTAAATGATGAAGATCCTTCCGTTCTTTGAAAAGGATCAAAACTTTGGAGTGTATGTTGTGTGTGAAGATTTTTTTATCAGCTTTGCTCGATACCAGCTTTGTTAAGTGTGATCCTTTTGCCACATGAAGCACGATTGAAACAGTCACCCATGTTTTCTCAAGATGTCAGTATTGTCACCCATGTTTTCACGAATCAATTTCAAGACTTGACTTATACGTTTATATAATTGCCCAGATCGACCTACATGTACTAGAACCTACACTGCATTTTCACACCAAACTGTCAGCTTTATTCGGATTTTAAAGCGGGAAGTGTGTAGTGAATACATTCCAAGTACGTTCTATTTATTTGTGAAAGGGCATGAAGAGTACTACCAACTATCAAAACTTTACGGACCATTTTGAATTGTGATTGAGCATGAAATATAGACAATAAAGTACCCTTATATTTGCATGTTTAGACTTATTTTTATGCTATTTTGTGGTTGATTATAGTTTATCTTTGTTTTATAGGTAAGAAAGGATTTATATGCTAATGATAATTGGCGAAGAAAAAGAAGAAAAAATGTGATCAAAGTCATAACCCTTCATAATAATAATAATAAATAAATAAATAAAAGTTTGTTCAGCAACTTGGGTTTTGATCTGAGATGTTATTTTAGGCTTCTTTTTGTACCAATTTTGCAACTTGAATGACACTTTTTGTACGCATTTTGCAACTTGAAATCCGTAACGACCAGTTTGAAGACATTTGGATTGCAATAGGGATACACTTGACTTGAATTATTTGGACCACATCTCAATATGGATTTGAGCCCAGCCCAATCCATCCGCTGATTTCTTTTTTTGAAAGAGCCCAATTAACTTGTCATTGAAGCCCAATTTTGTTTTTAAGGGTAAGCAGACATTATGAGAAAGTAAAATGTCAATGGACTGCATATTTCAAATCCATTTGAGCATCCATGAATGTTTAAAACTTGAATTATTCCAATCTAACTGCTAAGGAAATACAAATTGACTCCCTAATTTCGGAAAGATCTCCATAATAATTTTTATCAATACTCCCATGAATAATCGTGTTTGAGAATTTTAAGGCGAAAAACACAAAAATCATATTCTAAAAAGAAGTTTAATGCTACAAGGGCCAATATTGTCAAGCCAACTCAAGTGATTCAGCCCAGACGTGAATTAAAGAGAAGACTAACAACAAAGATGAAGAGAAGAGTAAAGCAAAGAAAAGTAAAGATTACAAGGTCATTTTAGTTGACATCAAAATCGAGTTATTATCAAGTTTAAGTTAGATTATAAGTTATATAATCTGATGAATTAAGAGGGTGGGTATGAATAGGTCCATTATCCTTTCATGTCGAAGGTCCATGATCTGAGATCCATTCCCCCAGCGCCTAGGGGTAGTTAATTTTATAGGCCAAAATAGACCTTGGGAAATTGAAGTTTATAAAGTGAGATGCTTTTGTCTTTAAAGTCTGGCATTTCAAATGAGTATTACTGGTCTGTAATGATTCAAAAATAAGGATCTTTCCTGCTCAAAAAAATAAAATAAAAATAAAATAAGGATCTTCCTATCAATAGAAGTTAATTTTCTTGCTTATGTGACTAACCGCACAATGCCATAACATTTAGTCATTTAATAGTGACATAACAATATTTTTAATATTAAAAAATTACACATTATAAAACACAAGGTCTACGGAAGATCAAAGCCAAACCCGTTTGGAACGGGTTTTCCCCAAATCAAAACCAAGCTAAACTAAGCCCTAATCCAACCCCCACCTCCATTTCCCCCATTGCTGTGTTTTGAGGGAGAACAAAAATGTGAGGGGCATGAGCTCCAAAACGGACAATATCTACATAGTTGGGGTGGGGCCGTTACAGATGGTATCAGAGCCATGCCTTAGTCTAAAGTGTGGGTCCCACTGCTAGGACGTGTGTGCTCGTAAGGAAGGTGGATTATAGTGACCCAAAAAGGGGGGTCTTGCATTCCATGGAATCCTGCATCGCCTAGGGAAGCACATGAGAATGTGTTTATAAAGAATGACATTTTTTTAATGTGTAGAAGCCTTTTCCCCACTATTGTGTGCTTTGAGGGAGAACAAAACTGTGAGGGGTATGGGCCCCAAAGCGGACAATATCTACACAGTTAGGGCAGGGCCATTATAGATGGTATTAGAGTCACGCCCTATCCGGAAGTGTGGGCCCTACACGCGAGGACGCGTGTGCCCATAAGGGGGGTGGATTGTAGTGACCCAAAAAGGGGGGTCTTGCATTCCATAGAATCCCACATTACCTAAGGAAGCACATGAGAATGTGTTTATAAGGAATGACCTCCCTTTAATGTGTAGAGGCCTTTTCCCCCACTGTTGTGTTCTTTGAGGGAGAACAAAACCGTGAGGGGTATGAGCCCCAAAGCAGACAATATCTACATAGTTGGGGCTCCCAAATGGTGACTTTCAACTGTGGACAATGGAAACTCAATAAAGGAACTAATTTTTGAAGGCAGAGAGGAAGTATACAACGAAGGATTTGGCGGCACAAAAACTTCAATTACTCCCTCAAGCATTTGTGTGACCTTTTTCATAGATGGTCTTAGGGAATGATCTTCTTGAATACACCAAATTGCCACAATCACAAGCCTCTCTAGCCGCATCATGTCATTGCTTGCCTCTTCATCATTTTCTATTAACTTTTCTAATTTTTTATCTTTGTAGCATTCATAAGCCCAATCTATCAATGCCTCCTCTTCTTGCAATGCAAACGCAACACTAGACTAGCAACATATGATCTCAAGTAACATCACACCAAAACCGTACACATCAACTTTAACGGAAATGGATGCTTTCCTAAACCATTCAAGTGCAAAGTACCCAACTGTCCCTCTTATTCCTGTTCAAGCTGCTCGAGTTTGCTCGGCCAACAAAAGCTTTGCTAATCCAAAATCAGCAATCCTTGGTGTAAAGTACTCGTCCAAGAGTGTTTTGAGGCTTTATGTCACAATGGATGATTTGGGTGTAGCACTCTTCGTGTAAGTACATGAGGCCTCTGGCAATTCTAAAAGCAATCTGCACTCTTTGGTTCCAATGAGGCCTGGATATCCCAAAGAGAAAGTTAGCTAAAGAGCCATTACTCATGTACTTATATACCAGAAGTCGGTGCTGCCCCTCATCACAATAACCGAGCAACCAGACTAAGTTCTTGTGATGAGTCTGACAGATCGTGCTCAGTTCTGTTTTGAATTCCTTCTCACCTTCTTCTATCACCTTACCTAACTTCTTGACTGCAACAAATCTTTTAGAATCTGATGGAAGAACCCCCTTATAAACTGTTCCGAAAGCACCTTTTCCTAGTGTTTGCTTGAAGCCCCTGGTTGCTTCTTCAAGCTCTTTATATGTATAGCTTCTCACATTTGTTGCGAGTGTGCTATCAATATTCCAAAGCAATTTCTGCTTTTTATGGTACAAGTAGTAAACAGCCACAAAAATAGCTAAGAATAAAAGGATATTGAGGAATGCAGAGCTGCCAAGGAGTAGTGCCAAGACAAGTGTCTCAGAGTGGCCTTTCTTATAAACTGAACCATAACCTTTAGGTAACTTGATGAGAGATATTCTAGTAGTACCTGGGCTTTGTCTTCCATTTGACAATGGATACTACTTCATCCAACATACATTTCCTATATCTTCATAAACGACCACAACACACAAGCAATCATCAAGGCATTCTTGTATACACCTTGACTTGTTCATTCCAGGTCCTTGAAGAAAGGTTGTAATCTGAGAACTGCCAATCCGTGTTTGGAAGCTCTATAAATTCTACAAGCTCTTTAGTTGCTTCCCATCCACTGTCACAGCTAGGCAGTGCAAAATTTGGTTTACACCCTAACCAATTGTTGGATTGGTCCATGGGAGAAAATCCACTAGGACATTGGCAAAAAACAGCATTTGAATTATTTGCTGTAGTACAGATGCTGTTGGGTCCGCAGAACCCACCACCACTACTATAACTAGCAAACGCAGCACAAACATCATCAGGAATGTCTTGCACTGCTGCCCATGATAAAGGACAGCTCCCACAGCTTGTGGCGCCCTCATTTTTGAGGTGTTGGTATAGTCTGAAGATCCCATCATAATCAATTCTAGCCATGTGGTAGAAATTTTTATTTGAGCCAGGATCTCCCTTGGTAAGATTAAAGGTGTTGTTTGATTTTGCATCTTGGACATACAAGTATCCGGCCTCAGTAAACATCAACTTTGATTCCCAGTACATGG
This sequence comes from Quercus tomentella, assembly GCA_028535165.1. NCBI lineage: Eukaryota > Viridiplantae > Streptophyta > Magnoliopsida > Fagales > Fagaceae > Quercus > Quercus tomentella. Next base: position 2,712,011 of record JAPQVY010000156.1, on the reverse strand, counting down.
CAAAATAAGGTTTCTCAAGTATTTTAGATGGCATAGAAAGAGAATAAAGCACGAAATTGCCATCAAGCTGTAAAGAAAGTTGGAAGCGCCCTTCAGAATAATTTGTCAAAGATTGACGAGAACTGAGTGCGGTATTCATGTACAATATTTGGCCAGGAAAAATTGTATCAGTAGGCTTTTTGAAGCTCTCCCATACAGAATTATTATTCTCGTCCAGAATCACCAAGTTCCCGTTGTCCAGAATAGCCGCACAACTGGATTTGGAACCATTGCTTGGAGCCCTCCATAACTCTTTGCCCTCTTGGTTATTGAGAACAAACTCACCGTTGATATTCTTCTTCAGTTCAGAACCTGGTGGTACTGGTTCATTTCCATTTGCAGACCGCACTATGGTTTTGTCTTTTATTCTATTAAACCAAACTGCAAGCAAGAATTGATTCCCTGTCTCATTAAGAGGATGGAATCCAAAGGCAAATTCACCCAAAGGCGACGTCCATGGACCAGTTCCTTGCTGTATGTTACAGTCATCTAAGGTGTAGTTGAAAACTGTGGGAAGGAGGGGAAGAAGCAGAAGTAGAAGAAAGAGAAAACAACAATCAGGTAGTGTTGAAGAAACCATTGCAATGGTTTTTGGTTTTATGAGTTAGAAAGAATCAATGACAACCTTTATAGAAGAAAATGTTTGGTTGGTTTTAAACTTGATTTTCTAGGAAGTTGTTCAAGTCTAGTACTAATTGAGTATTTTAAGACCCAATGCCTTTTTTCTTGGTCTGAGTCTTCTTCAGATATATTTTCAGATATACAACAAGCTAACAAGAATTTGTTTAGAAAAAGACTTAACTAATAAGTTTATGAAAAAAAAAATGTCTTAACTAATAACATTAGCGTCAAGAATGCATGAATGCCTATCCAATGTGAAAATTTTGAATACCTCATGATACCACTTTAACACGGCTCCCTTAAATTAATAGCGTCTTAATTAGTTTTTGTTATTTAGACAGATTCTACTTCTTTTAGCATTTGTATGATAGTTGAGATTTTTTTTATATTTTATTTCTTGTATCTGAAATAATACTTTCTTAAAACAACATGATACTATATATATACAATACATTTCAGGACTAGATGGATATAGTTTGAGACTAGAGATTATATTTAACTAGATTTTTTAATCTTATAAAAAAAATATTTTTTAAATAATATTTATTTGACTTTTTATATTTCAAAATTTTTTTTAATGTATAACCCTTTCTTACTACTTTTGAGATATAAAATTACTAATTTGGTTTTTGTATTTAAGTTTTATTATTAGGAATACTTTTTACTAATAGCCAATCTACATAATCTTCTTGTGGTATAATCGATCTTGAGAAGGTTTTTCTCAATTTTAATTATTTTTAAAAAATTATTTCTGCAGAAACAATGGTAACAAGTATTGAGAGAAATTCAATAAATGGTGCATGCATTTGAAGAAAAAAAAAAAAAAACAGCCTTTTTATATAATCAAGAATTGTCATATTACATGATTCTCTCTCTCTCTGATGTCAATCTTATTCAGTTGATGATATAATCTATTGTGCGGGACATTGATTTGCAAGTGTTATAGCCTCAAGTCGTCAATGAAAATTCGGCATACTTGCATCTTTTTTTTTTTTTTTTTTTTTTTTTTTTTTCAACATACTTTTTTATGGTTTCAATTTGGTTTGATTTCTATTGTCCAATATGTTTGCAAGCCTTTCGAGGTGAAAGAAAGAGTCCAAAACTCATCTATTTTCTTTTTCTTTATTCTTTTTAAGAAAAATGAATTACCATCCCACAATTTTTGCGGTCTTTTCTAATTGAGTACCTTATGCCTAGACCTAGAAGAAGCAAGATACATTTTAAGTGGAAAGAATTCTAATCCTCTAATTAAGGGTTTTACAATGAAGTCGATACTTATTTAATTGTTGAAATAAATAAGAAAACCATAATTGAAAATTTTATCATTTTATTGATTTGAGAATAAATGTACATTGAATATTGGAAATTACATGGCTTTGGTTCTAGTTACAATTTAGAGATTGAAAATTACATGGATAAGTAATTGATCTAATAACCCTTAATCTAAGCTCGGAGGCTACATTACAAGTTGGGAAGGTGTTAGGCACCCACCTTGCCTGGTGAAACCGATCTTCTAGACTAAGGTGGCCAACATTCATATCATCTCATCCAAATCACTTAATTGCATGTTGAATTTTAATGTGTGTGCATGTGATAAACCCTAATTCAATTTATTAATCATTGCATTTGAATTGAAATATAAATTCTAGTGAATGTGTGTGAATAGTGATATCCTAGATTCAAGGATATGAGAGAATTATGAAACTAACATGTTCTTCATATTTTGGATATGGCTTTAAGATCAAAGCTAGTGTCACGCATGAACATGTGATGAACAACCAAGAACATGTGAAGAACGCATATAAACATTTTAGAACATTCAAACATATTCAAGGAATTTAAATAATCACTAGCATGCTCTAATCTTAATCTCATCATAGCAATATAAAAAAACAAATTAGGGAAAGAGATTATACCTACATGCAAGATCCACACGGTGGAGAAGGAGGCTTTTGGTGGAGACCCTAAGAGTGGAGTAGAAAAGAAGAACTAGGAGAAGGAGAGTGAGTCTCACTCAATACCTTGAGTCTCAAGAAGACCAAGATATGACAAGACTACTCTATTTCACTAGGACTCAAGAAGGGAGAAGATAGGGTGTTTTTGTGTGCCTTGGAATGGAGGAGATGAAGGGTTTATATAGTAGTGGTGGAAAAGATATGAATAGAATGACATTTAATGAGGGTTGGCAAATGATCAAAGAGAATCATGAACGTAGACCTTATTTCAGACTTTGGGGAAAGTTGGTGTATTAAATTGGGGGTTGGTGGGAGTGATTAGCAAGCAAAATGTCTAAAACCCTAGTTTTTCCTGTAGCTCCTATAACACTTTTTAGAGCTAACTTCAAAATATCATTTTTGTCTCAATTCTGATTGGAATTACCTTATTCTTGTGCTTAGATTGGAATCCCATATATCTAGTTTCTGGAAAAATCAACCTCACTCACAGATTCAAAATATTCTGAGAGATATCAACGAAATGGTGAGCAAAGGTCATTTGTTGGAAAATAATTTGAGCACAGCTAACATTAATAGGTCCCAAATTAGTTTCCAATTAAAATTAATAGGCTCTAATCACTTCCATTTTAGACTTAATCAGTTTCAAATTTACCCCAATTAAAAAGATAATTACACAAATTACTCATCGAATAATTAATGTTCGATTATCTAATTAATTAAGTGTGTGCAACCTTACCATAAGATGTAGTCTAAGTTAATCAAATTATGATATGTCATTAATCTCAAATTGATTATAATTACAACCAATTAGAATCAATTTTTCACAATCACATATATTCGGACTTAATTTGTTATAGTGCATCTTGGCCATTAAAACTTAATTTGATGATAACTTTCTATCTAATGGTCTGATTAGGGTTTATAACCAGTCAATTTGATCGTTACACCATCAAGATCATTTTGATGAAATGAAATTAAGGATCTAGTGGCCAAAATTAAAATGCCTATTCCAATGTGAAATTACCCTTTTATCCTCCATATGAGGTTAAATACGGGTTGCAAAATGGGGTGTCAACTTAATGATCTCACAACATGCTCATAAATATCTCCCATACACTTGTATTTGGCTCCTTTGCTAGCAGTGAAATGCTGTGCAATTCAAACCAACAATAAAGATGAAAAATGAAGAAATAAAATCGCTCTCTCTCTCTCTCTCTCTCTTTCTCTCTCTCTCAAGCTTATTTTTTTAGTTCTGATAATTAAATTGTTTCACTGCTAAGGGGTTGATCAAAAATTACAAAGAAACTGCGCCTTCAAAAAAATGATGAATTCAAATTTGATTGACTAGCATGTTTCGTTTCTTTTCCTCTTTTACTATTCAAAGTCGCCTTTTTTAAGAAAAAAATTATAATTTGATAGCTACAAGTAACAACTAATAATGAGTGAGCAAGAATTTGAATTCTAGATATCTTTATTTGAAAACATTAGGAGGTTTCTAGGCTCTCAGAAGAATTAACAGTTGGTCGACAAACATGATTGATGTAGTTCTTCTTCTTCTTCTTCTTCTTCTTCTTAAAATTTAAATTTGAACAACATGGTTGACACACAAATATGCTTTACTCCTACAAAAAACACAATATCCCTTGTCCCTCTCCTATAAAAGATACTATCATCGGATTTGACCTCTACCTCCATAATCAATCATGATACATAATAATTTTGAGCAAATTTTCTTGACTAATCAAATTCTAGGAGCGTCTCTATATCCCCTTATTAGACAAACACCATATCTAGGTCATTTTAAGTTTTTATCACAATAAAGTTTTTATCAAGTTTAAGTTAAATTATAAGTTATATAATCTAATGAATTAAGCAGGTGGGTTTGAATAGGTCCATTAGCCTTTCATGTCAACCCTATAGGTTTGGAAGGCCCATGACCTGGGATCCAATACCCAGCGCCTAGGAGGAGTTAATTTTCTAGGCCCTTTAGAAATTAAAGTTTATAGAGTGGGCACTTTCTGACTTTGAAGTTTTGGAGTTTCAAATGAGCGTTATTGGTTCTTAATGTTTCAAAAAAAAAAAAATTAAGGATCATTCTGTTAATGGATATTAGTTTCATTTTCTATGCGGCTGATTGAACAATGCCATAACATTTAGTCATTTAATAGCGACATTACAATATTTTTAATATTAACAAATTACCCATTAAAAAACACAAGACCTATGGAAGATCAAAAATCAAAGATCAAAGCCAAATCCGTTTGAAATGGGTTTTCATCAAATCGAAACCAAGCTAAAATTTCCATAATAAAAAAAAGCTAAACTAATGACTTTAGGGACCGATAACAATTATTTGAAATTTCAAGAGCGAAAAGCATCCACTTGGTAAACTTCAAAGTCTAACCATGTATTTTGGCCATTTTTTAAAAGAAAATTCAAGGCAAAAATCTACTTTATATCCTATTACTTTCACCAATTGTTATTTTAGTCCATTAACTTTATCAATTGTCATCTTAGTCCACAATGTTTAAATACTGTCATTTCAGTTCATTAACTTTGAATAATTGTCATTTTAGTCCATTGAATTTAAATATTTTCAGTTTTTGGGCTTAAATAAATTAATAAAATAATCATTTGTAATGATAACCTGGTGTGTGTGGATGGGGAATGCATATGTCCGATATAATAGTCAGATATTCAAAGAGGTTTAGATACCATTTTTTTTAAATAAAAAAAAAATCATTTTCTTGCAATTGCATATTGATAATATGAATTACCTATGATTGTAGTGATCAAGAAGGAGAAGCAAAGTTATATGATTTCTAGTTTGTCTATTTGTCCCGGCCTAACCATATAATACTAAAGGAATTTTTTTTTTTTTTTAATTACTTCTTATATGTGTGGATACAACTCTAAACTTTGAAGGTGTCTAAGGCTGTGTTTGGTTGAGTGTAAAATATTTTCAGGTGAAAATATTTTCGGGAAAGGAAAATATTTTCAAGTGTTTGGTTGCATTCCAAAAAATACTTTGGAAAATATTTTCTAATGTTTGGTTTTGTTGCTAAAAATGCTCTAAAAAACCCATTTTTATCATGTTTCTCACATTTTCTTAGGATTCAAACAAATATTATTACAAAGAATCAAAATATATAAACAGAACAAGAAACAAAAAAATCAAAATCACAAGACCAATCGTGAGAGAGGGACAGAGAGAGATCGGTTTGTGGGTGCGACTCGCCAGTGGATGATCGGTGATGAGGGAGGGGTGGATCGGTGATGAAGGAGAGGCCCAGCCCAGACGGTGGTGTCGTCGATCTCAAACGTGGGCTAGTGGTCGGTGACGGCCAGATCAGTGACGTTGAGCGGTTACGGCCAGATCGGGAGAAGAAGCGTTGAGGAAGAAGAGAGAGAGAAAAAAAAAAAAAAGCTTGGCCGGCGCGTGATCTGGGTGGTGGGGGCAGCGGTGGGGGCGGCACGATCTGGGTTGGCCAGAGCTTGGCTGGCCGGAGGGGTGTGCTCTCTCTTCTTGCTCTCTCCCTCTCTATCTCTCTCTTTGTCTGTGAGGGCTGGAAACCATTTGAAGGTAAAATAGAAACTGAAATTGATTTCCGGCTTGAGAGGGGTATTTTACAGTCAAAGCTGAAATTAATTTCCGTTGACCCTATTTTCCTGTGCTTACCAAACACATATAGGAGTGTAAAATGATTTCTTGAAACCCTTTTCAGCCAAAACAAACGGACCCTAAAATGCATTCTATCCTAGAAATTATTAACAGAGTGGGTTTTGATTGAAATTCTATTTTCAAAGTTTCAGGACTACACTGATTAATTATAATCCTATAACCAAAAGTTTGAAAACGTAGTTTGTCATCTGCTTCCTTAACTGCAAAAGTACACTCTTTGCTGCTGTTGAGTATTAGAAGTTAGATCTGTATAAATAACCCTACAAAGCTACACTGAGGCTTTGACGCTTTGTTTTGTCTTTTCAAATAGCGGCGCCAGAAGCACGCCACTTTCTTCTCTTGATTTTAGACAGAAAAATCACATTAAAAAAGACATTTATGGATACTTGGAGGTTGAAACTAAACATAATTAAGTCTGTGCATTACAACTTGGCTAACAGAGTTTTAACTTATTCCAATTCTTTTCTGAAACTTTCAAACCATGAATAAAGTCAGTACAGTTACGACCACTATTTTATGAAATTATGGTTCCAATGCATGACCTCTTTATATTAGATTATTTGATTACCAGAAAATATTTTAGAGCTTTCAGATAGTGGAGAGGCTAACTAGAATTACGTCATTTGACCCCAACCTCCAGGACCTAAAAGTGTTGGCATGCAGGTTCATGCTCTTGTTATCCAAACAAAAAACTATAGTTTGTTAAAGTTATAATAAACTTCACAGCATGCTCATATATGTCTCCCATGCAGTACTGGTATTTAGTTCCATTGCTAGCAGTGAAATGATTTGCAATTTAAACCAACAATAAAGGAAATTTAAATAAGATTTAAGAATCCAATAAGAAAAACAGCAAAACCCATACCAAATCAAGTGATTGACGGCCCAAAAAACCCAAACCCATTGATATTTCGAAATTAAAAATAGGAGAAAACCACCAAATCATGAGAAAATTTACCTTGATCGAGATTGTAACACTAGACTAACGGTGGATTCGACATCTTTTTCAGGTCCAATAACAACTCCAGTGATGACTGTGGCTGAATGAAGCACCGGTGTGAGGATGAGGAGGAAAGTTTGCCTTTAGTTTGCCGTTTGGAGAAGAAGCTTTGAACGTGGTTGAGGAATATTTGAGGTTTTAATTGGGTTATAATTGCATGTAATAAGGTGTATTGAGTTTAAATTTGTTGGCTGATGTGTCACTCTAGGATTAGTTGCCATAAATAGTGTCTTTTACGCCAGCTTCGGATCTAACTTATTCTCTAGTATGCCACTTAATCCTGAAAAGTACTGCTCACCTAACCTAACCTAATCAGTGGACCACTAAGAGCATCTCCAGCAGAATCAACAAATTTTTGTACTGTTTGGAGAATGAAGAATGACTTCTACCTTTATTTACCCACTTTTTCAAATACACTTTCCAACAAACTCTCTATCTCATTTAAATATTATTTCTCTATTCATTATTTATTCTTTTTTTAACAACTACATATCTTCCAACATTTTTTTATTCAACACCTAATTATTATAATAGAAAAAAAGGATTTAAAGAATGAACAGTAGCTCATCAGACTTGATGAGCTACTGTTCATGAGCAGAAAACAAAACCGATTTTAGAGAGGCTGTTAGAGCACAATTTTCCTCTTTTTTCCAGTTTTACTCTATATTTTAGCTATGCATACTTGGTTGGAGATGCTCTAAGGTAAGGTCATATGTGAACAAGAAGATGCTCTGTGAGTAAAAGAATTTGCCATCTAAAAAGACAACCCACCTAACCATTTTGAAATTATATACTACCATGTAATTGGTCTTTACCAAGTAACGTCACATACATCAAATATATGTGGTCCTGATTTTGAGAAATTGCATGCACCAGGACCACAATTTAACACCTTGACCTCGAGTCAGTCAATTGCAGGCCACACTACTTTATGTCAAGACTTGAAAAACATCATCGGATGCTTTATTGTTCTCTCTGTAGACTTTAAATGAGTAAAATTTATAAGGACAATTTATTAGTTTAATTTTCATCTGCTGTTAATGTAAATTGTACAAAATTGCACGACAGTGTGTACAATATAATGTTGTAGTATAAATCTGTACAATATTGTATATATTTATATAGTCTATAATCATACAAGTTTTACATGTGTAGTAGAAAGTAAACTAATAACTTTTCAATTTATAGTTAACTTGGATATGGTTTTATAAAGCTCATGTATAGCTTCTATCGTTTTCGTCAAACTCATATGATGATTAAGTGGTAACAATTTGAAGTCATATAATTGTATATATTAAACTTTGGAATTTTATTTTATAAAATATTGAATCATGACGTTTATTTTATAATTATTTCCAAATGTGATTATTTATTCACTCATTTTTACTAAAAATAATAAATTATTATAAAAAGAGCTAATTATATGAATTTAAGCGTCTGTTTAGAAACAACTTATTTAGATTTTTGTTAAAAACATTATAGATAAAAGTTAAAAGGTAAATAAAATACGTAGAAGATACATGTGAGATTTACAAAAAGTAGGAGAATAAAAAAAAAAGAAAAAGAAATAAGCTGCTTTATAATCAAGACCCTAGCACATACTAAGTCATATAATTGCCCATATTTTTTTCTCTTCCATTAAAACATTTTCTTCTTTATTTTCCTTTCTTTTATATAACTTTTGAACATTTGAAAAATATTACAAAATATGAAAATTTTTATTTTTATATTTTTTTAGTGAAGCTATTTAATGTCCTCAATACATGGCTATTGAATTGACTATAACATACACTTTTAACCCAGAAACTTCCGTGATATAGCAATGTAAAATTAAAACATATGTATGACACCTAGAAAGTTTAATAAGTTACTGTTGCACCGAAAGCATGACCACATAAATTAAGACATGTCTCAGCTTGTTTGCATCCGGACCCTTTTTCAGTAGATTAGGTTTTCAAATATCGACTTATTAAATAAATAAACACTTTAAATGGGTTGAAGAATTAAAGTGTATGAACTATTTTTGGGATGTAAGAAAAAAATTATTTCTAGATGGATATTATATTTAATATTAAGTAGGTTGAAATGGGTTGTGTGACTTGTGTCACATTTGCGTCAACCCAACATAATCCGTTTATTAAGCGTGTTAGGTGGGTTGAGTCAGGTCAACCCGACTTATTAACAGGCCGGGTTAGGGTTAAAAGATCATGATACAGTTATTAAATGGATTAGATTCAAATTGAGTTATTTAATCGAATACTCCTACCTCGGCATGGCTCAAACCCGACATGCTAACCCAAATTCCCAAATTGACACTCCTATTAATAATCACCCGTACAAATATGTCATTTAAAATTGTAGTGAAAATATTGTAGAAATATCATTTTTTTTTGTTCTTAGTGCAGAAAAGTTATGAGTTTATTTTTCAAAGAAAAGAGACACTACAAAGAAAACAAAGGCAACACCAATCTAATCCCCTTATTTACGCTTTACTCTTTTTTTTTTTTTTTTCTTTTTTACATTATCATTTGAAGGCTCTAGTCTAATTCTCCCGGACCACCGCTAATAGGTGAACGAAACTTTAAAATATTGTTTCATGTTCGGAAGACTATAAAAAATTCTTAAAGTTTCAGTCTTCCACTAACTTTAACAAAGTCGGAGAAACTTTAACATGATTTAAAGTTTTTTTTTTTTGTTACAAAGACTTACAATACTTAAACCTTCAAAAGGGCTAACTCTTGAAGGCTTAAGCAAAGCTTTTAAACAACATGATTTAAAGTTAGTGGAACAGCTGTATAAGATTGCGAGGAAGAGGGACATCTACGTGTTTCACATAGTCTGATTGACCACAATGACCCCGGTATGGTTCGTTGAAAGTTCAAAGAGTTATTTTGGGCTTTACTCAGAAACTTTTATGATATAATTGCAATTAATGTAAAATGCGTGTCATTTTTTGAAAGCAAGACTACAATACAGTCTAGCCTCTTGCATCCATTCACTCACCCTCTTCCCGTTCAGTTTCCTCACTTTATATTGACACCTTTCACAGCTTTTCTTCTCCTCCTACTTTCAACTTTTTTCATCTTTCAGCTCATAAATCCCAATGGCCTCATCTCACCAACTCAAGAACTTTGATGTTTTCTTGAGTTTTCGAGGTGAAGATGTTCGCCATGGTTTTGTAAGTCATTTACATAAGGCTCTGACTCAACAAGGTATTCAAACCTTCATTGATGATAATCTCCCTAGGGGAGAAAACATTTCTGAAGAGCTTCTCAAAGTCATTGAAAACTCAAGTGCATCAATAATTGTATTTTCTAAAAACTATGCATCCTCTAGTTGGTGTTTGGATGAACTCGCAAAAATTATTGAGTGTAGCAAAAAAGTGCTACCAGTTTTCTATCAAGTAGATCCATCTGAAGTTCGTAAGCAAATAGGGGATTTTGGAAACGAGCTGACCGAGCTTGAAAAAAAAATTGAAGATAAGACAAAGGTACAAAGGTGGAGGGACGCTTTAAGTGAAGCAGCCAATATTTCTGGTTGGGACGACAAAAACAGGTATTTGTATAGTACTACGTACTCCTATTTGTTGATCTTCAAGAGTTTTAATTGTTTTGTGATGTCCATTAAATTTTATTGTTAATTAAACAACAACTAGAATTAATTGTTAGCTTTTATTTTCTCTTTAAATTTTACTAAATTATGAAAGTAATATGTTCTTGTCATATCTTTTATACTAAGCTTTTTTTATTTTGAGAAGAATCTTTTATACTAAGCTTGTTAGCTATAGATTAAATATGGAAATAAAAGAACTTAATTATAGATTGCTTTCCATTATTAATTAGGAATTTCACCCCTCATAATATTTGGAAAATTTTAAAAGAAAAAAAAAACTTAATGCATTTTTTCTAGGCAAGTAGTGAGATCTAGTAAGATTATGTCGTCATCTAAGTGGACTTTTAATGCAACTTCATCCCAAAAGCTAATTGCTACCCAAAAAAAGTGAATTCAATAAAAAAATTTCAATCTATGAGTTACATGTCGCTTACTTCATCTAACAACACTTCAACTATGATGTAATAATTAAACATTGTTAGGGACACTTAACCCAACAAACATCTTGCATTCAGTTTATGTTATTTTTTTTCTTATAGTCCAACTCGTTACATGTGTTAATTAAATGCTCTGTGAATGACAGTTGCAATGAATCTGAACTTGTGCAAAAAATTGTTGAAGAGATCTTAAATTTCGAATTCATTCAGATGCCATCAAATGTTGCTACAATGCAGCTGGTTGGAATAAATTCTCACATAGAGGCCCTAACAAAACTTTTAGATATTGAATCAAATGATGTTCGCATGGTAGGGATCACTGGCCTTGGTGGAATAGGCAAAACTACAATTGCAAAAGCTATTTATAATAGCTTTTCAAATCATTTCAAAGCAAAAAGTTTTGTAGAGAATGTTAGAGAGTGGTCAAAGACAGAGGAAGGCAAAATACGTTTACAAGAGGCACTTCTTAAGGGTATCTCAGAGGATAAGAATTTGAGGGTGAGTACTATATATGAAGGAACCACAAGGATAAATAGAATTCTTCGCCTAAAAAAGGTTCTTATCATTCTTGATGACGTGGATAATGTCGACCAGATAGAAACATTGCTCGGACAATGTGAAGGCTTTGCATTTGGAAGTAGAATCATTCTGACAACAAGATATAAAAGCTTGCTAGTTAATCGAAATGGTCTATCAACCTATGACTATGGGGTTAAGGAATTAGATGAAGATGAAGCTATTGAAATCTTTCGTAAGCATGCCTTCCCAAGAAACGAAGTCCCTGAAGATTATTTGGAACTCGAGAAACAAGCTATAAGTTATGCCAAAGGCCTTCCTCTAGCTCTAAAAGTAATGGGTCGTGATTTGTGTGAGAAAACTATACATGAATGGGATGATGCGTTAGATTGTTATAAAAAAAATCCTCCTAAAGATATTCAAAATATACTAAAAAGAAGTTATGAAGGATTACCCGAAAATGAAAAGAATATTTTCCTTGATATTGCATGTTTCTTCAAGGGATATGACATGAGTTATAATATGATTAAGGATGTACTGAAAGCTTGTGGTTTAAACCCAGTATATGGTATTCGAAATCTTATTGATAAGTGTCTCTTGACTATTGATCAAGATAATTATTATTTGTCGATGCACGACTTATTACAACAAATGGGTATGCACATTGTTCGACAAGAAGCACCACTAAAGCCTGAGGAACGTAGCAGACTAAGGTGTTATAAGGAAGCTCTTGATGTATTAACTGAAGATATGGTATGTATGTTATTTTGATACACTTACTCCCTTTACTTCACATGAGAGATGTATTACACTTTTTTCCCTTTTTATTTATTTATTTATTCTGAATATTATTTCTGTTTAAAGTTTATTAACTATTATATTTTTTGGTGATTCACTTACCCTATTGTTCAACTAGGGTTCAGATAAAATTCGAAGCATAATATTGTGGCCGCCTAAATCAGAACAAGTAAAGGTGCAAATAAAGGCACAATTTTGTAAGATGAAAAATCTTAGATTGCTTTTGATTCGTAATGTACATTGTTGCAATGGACCCCTTGAATGTCTTCCCAATGGATTAAGCTTGCTTGATTGGCGTGAATATCCATTTTCTTCGTGGCCATCTAATTTTTTCCCTAAAAAACTGATTGTGCTCAACATGCCTTTAAACCAATTAAAGGAACCTTTCGAGCAGGTAAGATCATTAGCATTTATAAATTATTATTTTTTCAAATTTTTTAATTTTTAATTTATTTATATATACTTCTTTAAAGATTAAACCATGTTCTAACTTTCAAATTTTTTTTTTCTACAGAATTTTGTATCCGTGACATATGTGGACTTCAGATGGTGCAAGCTGATGATGAAAATACCTGACTTATCAATGACCCCAAACATAACGCTATTGAAACTTGAAGGGTGTAAAAATTTAGTTGAGATTGATGACTCCGTGGGGCGTCTTGATAAGCTTAAAGTGTGGGACCTTGGCGGTTGCGATAAACTTGAAACTCTTCCGAACTGTCTCACGATGAAATCTCTTACATCTTTTAATCTGGAAGGATGCGAGAGGATCAAGAAGTTCCCAAATATCTTGCACGAAATGAAAGGTGTTGAATATTTAGATCTTCAGGGGAACTATACTAATGAATTGCCTCCGTCATTTGGGAATTTGATTGGGCTTAAGGGCTTAACTATATCATCGAATTCAGGAAAGGCACATCTTCCGGGTAGCATCTATAATTTACAACATATAGAGAGCCTTGAACTTACTGGCGATTTCATATTTCCAAAGAATGTGGAGATTGATAGACAGCCAGTGTGCAACTCTCTTGGTTGCTCTTCCAAATATGTTTTTCCAATGTTGAAAAGACTACGTCTTTTTCGCTATGAAATTTGCTCAGAAATAGAATTTATATTGAATTGTTGTTGCCCCCTCACACTGGAAGAGTTAGAAATCCACAGAAGCAAAGTTCTCACCCTCCCAAAAAGCATGAGCAGATGTGAGAGATTACATAAGCTTATTATTAGATATTGCAATAAGTTGCGGGAAATCCTAGGGCTTCCGCATAGTATAAGACGTGTAGAAGTAGAAGGTTGCCGCTCGCTGGATTTACAATCATTCTTTCAGGTATATCTCTGTCTTAAAGATATTAAGAAACTATTTGCGTTATCTTCACAAATATTACATGATTTGCTAAGATGTAACTTGTTGAATTTGCTAATTGCATGCAGCCACTTCCACCAAATCTACCACCATGTTTAGGTGTAACAAGCCACATGATAATGCTTCCACGCTCATTTACAATGCTTCCAATTTGGCAAAACCGCCTTTGTGAATATAGTTTTGAGTTAATAGGAGATGAGAATGATATTCCAAATTGGTTCAACCATCAAAGGGATGGAAATTTAATAGAATTCTCGATTGGTCCTGAATTTCCAACAATTGCTCTCTGCGTTGCTTTTGGAATACAAGATTATCGTGATTTTGATTATTGTGTCTTCGTTTCCATCAATGGTAGTGAACGAATGTTTGAAAGAAAATTCATTGAAATAGATTGGAGCTTTGGGCATCTATGTTTTTCTTGCAGACCTCAGAGCTCATTTCAGGAACTATTTCGGGACTTGCAACTAACTGATCGGAATCATGTTCAGATACACTGTAAAACTGCTTTCCCTCGTGATCCTTCATCCAAAGAAATTGCTCCTATCGTTAAAAGGATAGGAGTCCATGTAGAATGCAATTGTATCTCTCAAGACATTAACAGGCACCGATCATCGTCAGTGGCCCAGCCTTTAAAAAAGAGAAACAAGACAAAGAAAAGTAAGGCCTGATTTTTCAGTTTCAGTTTTGGAACGTTGTTTCAGTTTTCTTTGTTTAAAAAACAAGAAAAGAAAAGTGAAGGTCTGATTTTTTATTTTGTGTCACGCGTGCCCCACCTTCCCCCCATAATATCCACCGCTCATCTCACACTATCACTTTACAAATTAGCAAATTCTTCTTTTTCATTTTTCCCTCAAACACTCTCTTCACTCTTTCATCCTCTCCCACCGGTATACTTCACATATTTTATATGAGGTAAAAGTTCTAATATCTTTTTATAGGTTTTATGCTCTTGTTTGAGGTTATTTTTATCTAAGCTTTGATAAGGATACCCATATGATTTATGAGCTTTGGAAGAGATATTTATGTGTTTATATGTATGGGTTTTGTATTGGTGGAATTATTTCATGAGTGGGTTTATGGTTGTGCTAATGGTGGCTATCTAAGGTTTATTTATGTCGGAAATTTAGGGGTTTTGAGTTATAACATGTGGTAGTTAGTAAAACTAATTTTTCCATTACTACTGGGTTTATTTGGAGTTAGTTGAAATTCTTAATTTCTTGTCTTGGAGCATATTGTGATTTTGCTTTCAATTCCAATCAGTTTCCACTGTGGGAGAGAATGGGAAGACTCTTGATTGGTTTGTTCTTGATGGTCTTTTTATTTTCATTTATTTTTGTTTTTTGTATTTAAGTAATTGTAATTTTATCAATTGGACTGTTCAATGGGACATTGGTCTTATCATGACAGAGATGCTCTAAGCCATAGATGCAAACATTTGAGAAGGCAATATAATGAGAAATGTAACCACTGATATTATGTCTAGTATTCTTATATCCAATCTTGTATCTTTAGAAAATTTGTTGTTCTTTACACTGCATCCGTATGCTTCTTCATATAGAAATTAATCTGTTCTGAGTTGTCACAGATTATTGTTGCATAGAGTGAAGAGGTTTCTGATGGAGATGCAATGCAGATTTCGACGATGAAGACCCCAATTTGATGATTGGTATGTTTCTTGTTTCAGCATTGAGAGCTTTCCCCAGTAATTCAAGAACGTTGATTTACATGATCTTGTAAATGTTGTAGTCTAAGAACTTGCAATTTTTTTTAGCGTGCAAAATTTTCATTTTATTGGCATTTACATGATCTTTTCACTCTCTACTATCAATGTAAAAGTCTTTATTTGTCTTTGCAGGCTGAGGGCTTGGAATAAGTTTTTTTTAAGGTCTATTGGACAATTTTAATGACTTGATCCATTCAAAGAAGATAAAAAAAGAAAATAGAAAGAACATTTTTGCAGTTGGTGATTCTTATTCTTCTTTCCACTCAATATTTATAATTTTACTTGTTGATTTGATTTTTGAGAAATTCAAAACTTTTCAAGTTAGCACATGTATCGGGAATCTGAATTACATACTAGAAGATATTTATTGTTTATCTAAGTATTATTGTCACGCCCCAAACCTCGAAGGGTCCAAAGCATGAGAAAGACGTCTCAAATACTAGTAAATTTTTTCATTTTTTTGACAATTCAATCCACATAAATCCTATCAAGTGCCAACATCAAGAATTATCATAATAATCCCATAGAATATACTCACAAAGTAAGTCAGAGCTTTAAGCATTAATTACAAGGACCATTGGCCACAAAAGAATAGAGGTCTGAATAAACAATTACATATCAACAGCTTGTCCCATTAGTGGGAATATAGTCATAACCATTATAATACACAAAAGAATGAGTCAAACCTAGTCTAAGATGTACACCATCTAATATATCCATTACAAAAGTTTAGCCTCCATCAGTAGTTAGTCTAACTACTATTAGCCACCCAAAAAGCTGTCTCAAAAGATTGTTGCCTATTCTAAAAAGTTTATAAAATAATGGAATGAAACAGAGCCCAGTAAGTAGCATATTTAATGGGGGTGGGGGAAATGCAAGTTTCATCTTCAATAATAATAATATGACAAGAATGATTACATAATGAAACACAAAGTTTCTCAAAGTAAATACCTTGAAACTATATACTATAATCTGTGAGCATCAACAATATAATTTCTAAAACCATAATATCTAACATAAGATAAATTATCACAAATCTGCCACACTACCACATAAACTGGTCAGGGGATCCACCCATTCACAACTGGCATGATATTATCCTCTCTGGTATGCAGACTCTTGGCCCCATGGACAGCAGCCTCACCCATACCCTCAAGGTTTTTCTCTCCCCCCATGGGCAGCAGAGAGAGCGCGTCAAATAGGACCTCTCTTGCATGTGATCTCTTAGCCCCATGGGCAACAGCCTCACCCACACACAATCAAGGAACCTCTTCCCCCCATGGACAGCAGGGAAGAACGCGTCATCCAAAGTGAAAGGACACTGATTTGGATTTGATTCCGTTGTCACAAAGACTACTGAAACCAAATCGGGTGATCATCGGGAAATCACACATGACATAGGGCTAAAATCACATAAACTCACAGGTTACCTTACTTTGGAACACATAGTTCATATCCAAGTAGTTTCAGAAAACCTTAAATAATCTAACTTCTACAACGTTTGTAAGGTTTTCAAACTTCATTCTTGTCAAAAGATTTTCTAACAATTTTTCAAATAATACAAGACAAGATAAGCATCTTTAAATTTTTCAATACACCATAAAATCAATGATTTTCTTATCAAAGATTAAATAAAAAATGTTCATTTTTCCATATCAGCAATTCATGCATTTCCCCAAATGTAATACCAAATATGATGCATTTTTCATATATAGTAAGGGTCACAACACAATACATTTAAGAAAGCATATATCCATATATATCATTTTCCAAAATGTGTTTGACTCAAAAACAATATTTATAAGACATGGTTATTTTCCAAAAATACCCATTAAAAAGCTACTTACCTCGTAACTGCAAAATCCTAATTCTCCAAGCTCCAAGGAAATTAGCTAGAATTTAAACAATACCAAGTAAACCTATCACAATAAGCATAGAGCTTGAAATTGCATTTAGCCACAATTTAAGAATTGCCAAATAATCACTTGATTAGGCAAACCTAGTATTTAACCTCATCAATAATAATATATTCTACTTCCAAAGTTTCTCAACAATTAGATTCACAAGGCATAAACTCCAATTTACAAAGTTAACCCATTTAATATCATCTCCAACATTATGACTAGCTTCCATAAAATTTACACTACATCATTAAGAGACCCATGAAAGCAAAATCAATATATCCTCCAAGATAAGAAACTTAGAACTTCAACTAACTCCAAATAAACCCAATGGCAATGGAAAAGTTAAATTTACCGACCATCACATGTTATAACTTAAAACTCCTAAATTTTTCATCATACATAAACCTTAAGTAATCATCAATAGCACAAAATATATACCCACTCATCAAATAATTCCACCAATACAAAACCCATACATAAAAACACATAAATATCACTTCCAATGCTCATAAATCACATGGGTAACATTATTAAACCTTATATAAAAATAACCTCAAGCAAAAGTGCAAAACCCACCAAAAAGATGAGAAATTTTTACCTCAAAAAAAGGATGTGAAGATGTTTATGGGTTCCCAAAAAAATTTCCGGTTATCTTGCCGGAAAATGATGGTGGAAATGGTGGTGGTGGTGTGGAAGTGCCGGTGGAAAAGATGAGAGTAGAGAGGAGCATATGAGAGAATGAAAAAAAAGAAAGAAAAGAAGTGAAGTGAAAGAGCCGGCCAAGAGAGAAAATGGATAGTGTGAAAATGAGTGGTTGAGAATGATGGGTAGTGGGGTTAGGTGGGGCACGTGGGAGCTAAAAAAATCTGACCTTAACCCCTTTTTTTTTTTTTTTTTTTTTTTTTTTAACTGGGTCGTTACAATTATGCGTATGATTCTAAATGATAATATTCATTTGAGGGGCATCAAATTATAGTAGGTTCTCTATATCATACACACCTGTTTATGTATCAACCATGAACCATCCTATTTTATTACACTAAGAAAGACAGATTCTTGATGAGAAATAGTATATTTGTAAGCCCAATTATAACAAACAACAAAGAAGCAAATGTACCCCTTTTTTATTTATTTATTTTTTAATATTATTAGTCATTGTTTCCAGCATAAAGAAAAACAACATTTTCGAAAGATCAAAGTCAGGAAGTCATCCAAGAAAATGTGCTTCTCAACAAAGGATGACATTTAGTGATAGTATTGAACATATCTGAAAATAGGAAACATCAATCACATAATTTTGCAAGATTTGGAATCCCATGACTTGAACTTGATTAAAATTCAATACTTTCCATGTGTCAGATCAAAAACAGGAAACACCAATCGCATGGTAGCCAATAATACGTGGCTCTTGGGAAGAGTAATGCAGTGATACTTGAGATATATACATGCATGTTGTTTTGGGTTTGGAGTCTGGATGTCCTAATTTGTTTTTGTTTTACGCGTAGGGGCATGACATTTTGTAATTTTCTTTGTATTTGTTTCAGATTTGGCTGGTCAAAATGGACTTCAGCTTGTATCTCCACTATGACATTCTCAGATCCTGTAAACATATTTTCAACTGGCCTTTTTAGCATTATAGATGGTTAAGTAAGGGGATCCTATAGCCCTTCTCTTATGTTTCTTTTTTGTTATGAAGATGCTGAAAAGGACGATTGCAAGAGCAGCAAGAGGCATTCTTATTGTGTTTCAGGTGGGAAAGGAAATTGAGATTTCAAACTTCATTATAGATGATCCCTGCATCATCTTCTATTGGAAATTTGACTGAGCTTGGTTATCTTAGTTTTCTGCTTCTTTGCATCGAGACATTTCGGCATTAAATAAGAATATGGATTCAAGTGAATCGGTTTGTGCGGAAGATGAATTGGCAGGTATTGTAGGCTGTAAGGTAGGTTCTCTTCCCATGCGAAATTAACTTTATTAATTGCTGCAAGGATCTTTGTTTTAGGCAGCTTGGAATTTGATGATTGAACAAATATGGACATTAAATTGAAGTGCATTTAACTACGTATTTTCTTTCTTTCTTTAGTATGCTGATATAGGTGGTTTATATGTATGATAAATTGAAGTGCATTTTCCATTTTTGTGTTTGATTTCGTTCTAAGTATCAGATCAAATATTTGCAAAATTGCAGAAAAAAAGACGTTTTCCATCCTGATAAATTCCCTTTTCAATTTTCTTGTTACAAGGCTTTAATTATTGTTTTTTGCAAATGCATTTGTAATCATGTTAGCAAGTCAGTGATATGGAAGGTGGAGGAGCCCTGTCTATGATCTATTTGTAATCATGCATTAAGACAAGTTAACACTTAACATGTAATTGTATTTGCTTCTATTTGAAGTTGAAATAAATCTTGTTCTTTTGCACTAGCTATGTGATATGCTCTTCTCTCCTATTTCTTGTAGCTCAATAGGCTAGACATGATCTTAATTAAGGGATCCTTTTGTATGCTAATTACCTTTGATTTTGTACCCAAATTGAGTGGCATGATTTTCTGGTTTAAGTTATTTGTGTGTCTTATGTAGTTCTCAATATAATGGTGTTTAAAAAAACTGAGAGTCAGATTTCAATTCAGTTTAGGCAAGGATTACCAGGAAATGACTTACCATAAAATAAAAAAAAATTTAAAAATGACCTATTAGATCATGAAGATATTGTCAGAGTTGTGTACAATATTCTTGTACATCTGTTATTCTGGTATCACTTAGTATAAAAGACATCTGTGACATTATGTACACAAATATGGGCAATTATATCATTTGTTTGTTAATAGATGGTATACATGCAAAGATGTCTAATATAAATACAATAAAGCTGAAACATCTAGTGAGGCTCTGCCATTATTTTAAACTGTTTGTGAAATGTAAGATTTATAAGATAAAATGGTATGGTTGTTGGGGGGGGAGGGGGGGCGGGTGTGCGGGAGGTCAAGACAGAGGAGGAGAAAGTAGAGCAAGGCCACAAAGTTCAAGTCATTACACTAACTTGTATATATTGGTGTGGTTCTTTTAGGTGAAGAGAATGATCAATCCTTTGCCAATAATGAGCTTGATGAAAGAGTATACAGGCATCACGGGTCTCCTCATTTAGAATGGCTTTTCATGGGATGAAATCTGCAAAACAGGGGCACTGTGGCAGTTGATGTTTAGCTTTGGGGAGCTTATATCAAGGTGCCATTCTATCCCATTAGTAATTTTGCTAGGATAAAGGGTTTTCCTCTAGTTATCACTAAAGAGCACCCCAAAGCATAGCATACAAACTTGTATTTTTTTTCCCCTTTGATGAAATGATATTACTTCTGTATTCATTTTGTAAACTGAGTGCTTTTAAGTAACATGGGATGAAGTATATATGATCATATTGATTCTATAATAATCAATGAACTGGATAATTTTGAGTAGCTTTCATTTAAAAATGACATTTTGCAGGAACAATCGGATGCAACTGCATACAAATATAGGGGATCTCATATTTCTGATTTGTGCTTGATTTATGGTAAGGAAAGTAAGAATGGAAGATCAAGTTGTTTGGACTTGAAAATGGAGGTCAACAATAATGCCCTTTGGATGGGATTGACGATAACTTGGGATATGCAATGTCCAGCTAGGGAGTTTGAAATATCTTATTAAGGGAAAAATGAAAGTTTGCAACTTCTTAAGCCTCAGCATGTTCTCAAAATTTTCAGAGATCATCAAGGGAGAGATACAAGAAGCACTTGAGGAAAGGCCATGAGTATTCAAAACAAATGTGGGTACCGAGAAGGACAAAGACTACAATTGAATAGAATGTAGTGATACAACACTTCAAATTGTTCCTGAAATAGATGGGAAGCTCTTTTTGGAGGGTTTTTGAACTCTTAGAAGATGAGAGAATGGCCATGAAATTTACAACGAGGAAATGGTTATTGAAAAAGGTTTGACAGGACATCTATTTTGCTTGTCAAATTGGGATATTATATAGATTTGGTTCCGGAGTTTTGTCAAAGTAAATAAGGTCCAATTTTAGAGTAAAGATATTTTTGGAATAGAATTTCTTGCATGATTTCATTTTTATACTTATACCCAAATCATTTTCAAGTGTTCAAGGTTTTAATAAGAAGTCAGTTTGATTTTGTTGGGAGTACCTGCAGCTGCATGGTGATGTTTACTTTCTTGCATGGTTATATTAAATATTAACTTGTCACTATCATTCTTTAGGCTTGAAAATTGGGATAACCCAGAATCAGAAGAGAAAAGTAAGTAAACTTACTTTCAATTACATGTACACTGATTTACTTTTTAAGGCATCCTGTACTAAAAAAAAAAAAAAAAAAAAAGTTATTCGTCTTTGATTAACTTATTTTTAGGTGGTTTGGGCTCAACCCCCAACTGTGTTTGGGCTCATGTTTGTAGAATTTACCCATCTCTTTTATTCACTTAGCAATAAATAAATTAATAAATAATACTACAAACAAGAACAAGCAAATTTCATGCTAAAATGGCAAAGAGGGTGCTGTTTGCACCCAATGCTGTAAAAATTTACCCTATTTGTCAAACTGTATATTGATTATTATCAAAAAATGTAAAAAATTGTGTCATTTTTGTCTTAATGCAGATCATGTCATTTATATATATGAGTTCAATAAACATTACGCGGCTTGCAGTGTAAACTCAAGTAGTAGAACCAACGACTGGATTGGATGCTATAACATAGAAGTACTGGTAAGAGCATTTGCATTGGACTAGTCAATGGGCTAGTCCAGCCAAAATATGCCTAGCAAACCCAATTAATTGACCCACATTGGACTAGTAGCCTAATAACAAAAATTCATGCAAGCTACACTAGTCATCCAAACATAATTGGCATTGTAGCTTAAACAATTACATTTTTTTTTTATATAGTTCCCGATGATGATTCAGCTTCAATTAGAACTAAGCTACAACTTAGCATATGATATTCTTGGAATATTTTTGAAAAAAATACTACCAAATTTGGTCACTAAAGCTGCTTCTCTTCACTAAATGAAATTTCCTAGGAATTTAATAGTTATCCTACTTTGAACATGATAGCAATAAAGTTCATCTATAAATAAAAATTCACATAGTTTCCTTTTAAAATTTTCTTTCAGGTCTTGACTACTATGTTTGATAACCATAAGGGCCATCCTTAAATAATTGGTCACATATTTGCATCACTTGGAATGAAGGTCCATGATGGCAAAAATGGCCCTTATGTGTGGGACATTTTTTTTTGGTATTAGCTCTTGGTATGTAAGACTTGGTATTAGTGGCAGAAGGTATATTTCTTACTATATTTAGCCATAATTAATGTGTAAGGGAAACTTCAAGGAGGCTGAAAAATCATTGTAGACGAATCATTATGGCTTTGTTAATAAGTTGAACAAAATGGTTAAATTTCACCCTTTCATTTTTCTTTATAAAGATGGCTGTGGTTAACTTCCTGCTAGACTCATCTTCTAGCTGGATTATAAAGGCTTTTTTTTTTTTTTTTTATACTAATATAATATAATTGAAGCTAATTCTTCAAAATGCATAGCACAAAGGTTCATGGTTATATAGACATCATAAAAAATGGCAAGAAACTATTTCAAAATAAAATTACAAAGTATTCACGCATCATACAAGATATAATCTAGTTCAAATTAAAATAGAGAGTTGTTAACATACGTGGCTTGACTTCCTATTATTTATGTTTTTGGCTTTGAGTTGTTTGCGTGCACAGCTTCACAAAATTGCCTACCTTTGTTGACCTTTTCATATATATATCTTCGGCGGTTTTGTAAAAAATAAATAAATCAATCAATAAAGAGAATGCCATGCAACAATTGAGTAGGGTAAATATCTCTATTCTAATTCTTTGTGATTTGTGAGAGCTTTTTTTTGGAGTATTTGAAGTTTGTGAAAGTGCCTTTATACTACTTTTCTATTTTTCATATTTATTAGGAAAACTTTTCCCTTGTCGATGCCTATAAATGATTTATGACAAAATTTAGTTACAAAATTGATTGCAGTTTAAGAATACAATTTTACTCAATATCTTTTTATTGAAGATGAATATTGACAAATCCATCATTGGATTTTTTATTTTTTTTATTTATATATATATATATATATATATATATATATATATATATATGTATATATCCTCAATGCTTGTAAAATTTCTAGAAAATTAAAGATTAATAACTATATCATTAATAAATTATTTAAATTTCAAGTTTTTATAGTTTAAAACTAAACTATGCATAAAATATAATCTTATATATTATATAGTAAATAATATTCAATTGATACAAAACTTGACATATGTGTTAAGAGTATAAAAAACATGCAATCCAATTGTTAAATTTTTGCCTTGCACTTATTTGTTCATCCTTGCAATTATTGAGTGCTTCGATTAATTAATTTTCTAATAATGTATATTCTGCATTAAGTGCATTTAGATTTAAAATTAATCAAGCTGTAATTAAAATTGAGGGTCTAAACTAGCTCTAGCATTTACATCATCGAGCTTTCAAATTTTTTTTTTTTTCTGAGTTTGAAAAATAATTCTCTACTTGTGGCTCAGTGGCACTTTTTGATCTCCATAGAAATATCTTGAGTTTGAATCCACTAATTATTAAAAAAATAAAAATAAAAATTTCTTGCAATCATGAATTTGATAGCATAGGTGCCTGCTATGCCTACACCAAGTTTCCTGACCAATCAACTACATAATCAAAGTGTCTAGTACACAGGACTCCTCATTCTATAAGTTGTGGAGAAGTGATTTATAGAAAACTTTACTACCAACTTTTGGAGAAACACAAAAACTCTGTGCTCCAAAACCCCATAATATCAAAGCCAGTGTTTGGTACCATTTCTTGTCCTAACAGATCTGGAAGGGTGTTCTTTTTTCTTCAGTTTCTTCTTTCTTTGTTTTGGTGATCATTTCTTGTCCTAACAGATTGAAGATTGAATTCCAATATTTTTCGGGTTTTAGAATTGGAATTTCAAAAATAGATGCTTTTTCTTTTTGTTTGGCAATTTAAGTTTAGCTTTTTGTCTCACTTCTCCGTCAACCCCCCTCCCCCCAAAATAATAATAATAATAATAATAATAATAATAAAACAATAAAACTAGTTGTTTCCTGAAAACTAGTTTAGCAAATAAGCTATTGAAAACTATGGGATACAAAACTATTTGTATCATGAATGATTTGAATTTTTCCATTTTGAGAATTTAAATTTTTTTCTTGACTACAATGTTTCGTTTCCTTCGTCTATTAGAATTTAAAGTTGGATGACAAACATGATTGGCGTAGTAGTTTTTTTTTTTTTTTTTTTTTTTCTAATATAAAATTTAAATTTCAACATCATGTTTGACTTGATTTGTTCAAGGAATAATTATTATGTATCTCGATCCCCTTGGATTGAAGTTCTCACAGTTACAAATCCAAATCAACCCACATGCAAGTATGCTTTAGTCCCACAGAAATTACAGCAAGAACAATTTAACTATCCCAAGAAAAAAAAAAGAGTCAGATTGAACTAGGAATCCAAATTAAAGCTAAGTAACTAAGAAGGTGAAAGACACTAAAGAATAATAGGCATGAAACAAGGGAACCTTGTATCCAAGAACAAAGGACAGAGCAAGAGACTAATGAATAACGGAAACCAACCACGGATCAGTCTGAATTTGATACCATAATACAAATAAGAATAGGTGTGGCGCCTCACCTTTAAAAGAGGTTGCTCAACACTTAGTTATTTACAAAGTTACCCATTATCATCAATCTCAAATGCTTACCTTTCAACTGAGGAGAATGAAAACTCAAGGGAACTACTTTTTGAAGGTGGAGAGTGATTATACAATGAAGGACTTGGGGGCACAAAGACTTCAATAACTCCCTCAAGCATCTGTGTGATCTTTTTCATCGAGGGTCTCAGTGAAGGATCTTCTTGAATACACCAAATTGCCACAATCACAAGCCTCTCTAGCCTCTTCATGTCATTACTTGCTTCCTCATCGTTTTCTATCAACTTATCTAATTTTTTATCTTTGTAGCATTCGTAAGCCCAATCTATCAATGCCTCCTCTGCTTGCAACGCAAATGTAATACTAGACTTGCAACAAATAATCTCAAGTAACATCACACCAAAACTGTACACATCAACCTTAACGGAAATGGATGCTTTCCTAAACCATTCAGGTGCAAAGTACCCAATCGTCCCTCTTATTCCTGTTCGAGCAGCTCGAGTTTGCTCAGCCAACAAAAGCTTTGCTAATCCAAAATCAGCAATCCTTGGTGTAAAGTATTCATCCAGAAGTATGTTTTGAGGCTTTATGTCACAATGGATGATTTGGGTGCAGCACTCTTCATGTAAGTACATGAGACCTCTTGCAATTCCAAAAGCAATCTGCACTCTTTGGTTCCAATGAGGCCTGGATATCCCAAAGAGAAAGTTAGCTAAAGAGCCATTACTCATGTACTCATATACCAATAGCCGGTGCTGCCCCTCATCACAATAACCAAGCAACCGGACTAAATTTTTATGATGAGTCTGACCAATCACGCTCACTTCTGTTTTGAATTCTTTCTCACCTTCTTCTACCACCTTACCTAACTTCTTGACTGCAACAAATCTTTTTGAATCTGATGGAAGGACCCCTTTATAAACAGTTCCGAAAGCACCTTTTCCTACTATTTGCTTGAAGCCCCTGGTTGCTTGTTCGAGCTCTTTATATGTATAGCTTCTCACATTTGTTGCAAGTGTGCTATCAATATTCCATGGCGAATTCAGCTTTTTGTGGTGCAAGTAGATAATAGCCACAATACTAGCTATGAAGAAAAGGATATTGAGAAATGCAGAGCTGCCAAGGAGTAGTGCCAAAACAACTACCACAGACTGGCTTTTCTTCACTGGAACAAAGCTATTAGGTACCTTGATGAAAGCTATTCTCGTAATATTTGTGCTATATCTTCCGTTGGACAGAGGATACTTCTTCTTCCAACAATAGCCACCTATTTTTTCGTAAATGGCCACAACACACATGCAATCGTCAAGGCATTGCTGCTTACACTGTGTCTCATTAGCCCCTTGAACAAGGCTGTAATCTGTAAACGGCCAGTCCATATTTGTAAGCCTTACAAAGCTTACCTGCCCTTTATTTTCTTCCCATCCATTGTCGCAGTTGGGTAACGGAAAATCTGGTTTACACCCTGCCCAATCCTCATATGGGTTCAATTGAGAAAATCCAAGAGGACATGAGCAAAATGTCCCGCCCCCACTTGAAGCATCTGAGGTACGACAAACACCGTTGAGTCCACAGAACCCACCTACAAAAGTATTAGCATCAAATACACCACAAATATCAGTAATACCAGGAATGCCTTGCACTGGATCCCATGTTGAAGGACAGCTTCCACAACTTGTGTCCTGCTGTCTTAGGTGTTTGTATATTCTGAAGACCCCATCATAATCAATCCTAGCCATGTGGTAGAAAGAGTCTTTTGAGCCTGGATCTTGTTGAGTAAGGTTGAAAATGTTAGTTGATTTGTTCGCATCTTGGACATACATGTATCCGGCTTCAGTAAAGATCAACTGTGATTCCCAGAACATTGTCATGGTGGCAAAATAAGCATGATTAAGAACTTCAGATGGCATATTTATAGAATAAAGCACCAGATTGCCATCAAGCTGTAAAGAAAGCTGGAAGCGGCCATAAGAATAATTTGTAATAGATTGGTGAGACCTGAGTGTGGTATTCACGGACAGTATTTGGCCAGGCAAAATCGTATCAGTAGGCTCTTTGAAGCTTTCCCATATAGAATTATACTGCTCATCTAAAATCACCAAGTTCCCATTGTCCAGTATAGCCGCACAACTGGATTTGGAACCATTCCCTGGAGCCTTCCATAACTCATTGCCATTAGGGTCATTGAGAACAAATGCACTGCTGCTATTCTGCGTCAGTGTAGAACCTTGTGGTGCTGGATCATTGCCATTTGCAGACCAAACTATGGTTTGGTCCTTTGTTTTAGTAAACCAAACTGCAAGCAAGAATTGAGACTCTTTCTCATGATTTGAAAACGGCGGAATCCAAAGGAAAATTCACCTGAACGCGACGTGAATAATGGATTAATATCTTGGTCTGTAACTGAAGCCGGTGAGTTCAGCAATATGTTACAGTCATCTTTGGTGTAGGTAAAAACAGTGGGAACGAGAGGAAGAAGCAGAAGGAGAAGAAAGAGAGAACAACAATGATGAAGTGTTGAAGTAACCATTGCCATAATAATGGTTATGGCTTATGGGTTTATGAGTTAGAAAGAAACCATTACAACAACATTTATAATGTTTGATAGGTTTTAAACATGCTGTTCCAAGCAGTTGCTGTAGTCTTGTAATTGAGATTATTTAAGAACCAGTCATTTTCATGGTCTATGACTTCAGAAATTTGAATTAACTAACACCAAATTGTTTGGAAAAAGTCTAACTAATAAGACTAGCTAGCGTCAAGAAAGCATGAATGCTTCAACTAGTAGCAATGTTATCAAATGAGAAAACCTTTTCAATTAATAAAGATAACTCTTTAATCCCTCTCCCTTAAATTAATAGTTGCTTCTTAACTACTACTAGTTTTTTTATTATTCAGACAGATGTTGCTCTGCTTTAGCATTTGTATGATAGTTGAGATTTTATTTCTTGTATATATCTACGAGTGTAATGTCCTAGAAACGACATGATTCTATGTACACCTTTTGAGTTTATAATAATTAATCTAAACCAAGAAGAATCAAGAAATTTATACATTTTAGGGCTAACTTGATATATTTTAAGTCTTTTTTATTTTATTTTATTTTATTTTTTATTTATTACAGAGTTTCAACCTATGACCTCCACTTCTGACGACTGCGCTCTTTATTGTCATTCTAAATCATCATTCAATTTAACTTTCTACTCTCAAGTCTCAAGCTGTTAAAAGAATTGAACATGAATTTTTTTTTTTTTTTTTTTTTTTTACAATTGTCCAATATTTAGAAGCCTTTCAAGGAGAGGGAAAGAGTGAAAAACTCATCTATATATATATATATATCTTTTTTAAATGGTACAGAGGATATGATTTTACTTTCCTTATAAAATAACTGAAATTTAAAATGAAAAAAAAAAAAAAAATCAATACATGACAAGTTATATATATCTTTTTTAAATGGTACAGAGGATATGATTTTACTTTCCTTATAAAATAACTGAAATTTAAAATGAAAAAAAAAAAAAAAAAAAATCAATACATGACAAGTTATCCTTGGTGGAACATAAAGTGGTATACAAAAAATGATACTGAGAATTTGTATTCACTCAATTAGACCTCACTAGCTGCGTCATTAGCTTATAAAAGTGGCAATTTCCACGCCGTTCCTTGATTTAATGCATGTATCGTTCCAAGTCTTCATTCTCTCTCTCTCTCTCTCTCCCAATTCGTTTTACCACAATTAATAGCGTAATTACTCTATTAATTACTTCATCTGTTGACAATTGTCAATTGTAGCTTGAATGCCTATTGAAAGGTGTATATATTTGCAATTTGAAATAGTCGTTAGGTCGGCTTCTAAAAAAAAATAGTCACATTAGCCAGGTATCCTTTTTTTTTTTTTTTTTTTTTTTGAGAAAGCATTAGCCAGGTATCTTGGTTGAAGCCTTGGCATTGTTTCGTTTGTCAAACTTGATCAAATCAAATTAAAATAGACAGTAGTTAACGTATGTGGCTTGACCGCCTATTATTTATTTATTTTTTTTTTTTATATATATTTTTTTTTTGAGAATCTTGACCGCCTATTATTTAAGTGTTGGCTTTGAGTTCTTTGCATGCACAGCTGCACAAAATTGCCAACTTTAGTTGAACTTGTCAAGTATATATATATAACTAGTTGCTAGAAAAAAAAAAAAACTTTTAGATTAAAGGTTAAAATGTTCTAATTTAAATATTTTTCTAAGTTCAACTATTTGAAAGCTGAATTAGTTCCAATATAAGATGAAAGATGTAGTTTAAGGGTAATTATTGGATACTCCCGGAGTACCACAAATGCGTATTCCTCCTCTCTCACATAACTGTGGGTTCCACTTAGAGATGGCCATATCCATTGGGTAATGGATATCCAACCCTACTCGATCCAAATGTTTCGGATAATACCCGAATCTTCATGGGTCGAGCTTAACCGGGTAGGGTATGGATATTATCCGAATTGTTCGGGTAGGGTATGAATATTATCCAAACCCGACCCATTAAAAAAAAAAAAAACCCTAAACCTTTCTCACCGTCACTCACACTCTCTCTGCCTTTCCAGACCAGAGCTATTGACCTACTCTCTTCTCTTCCCAACCCATCCAAACACGTCTTGTGGTCAGTCATAGCAGCACTGATCCACCACGTCTGTGAATCGCTAATCTTGGCCGCCGTCGACGACTCGTCGTTCTCGTTGTTACGGAGTGCCGAATCGACTTCTTCTACTTCTATTTCCACACAACACTCGTCGTCTTTCCTCGATCTTTTCGGATCCGACCCGGACCCGTCTCGATCGGTAATCTCGTTCTCGTCCGTCTCCACGACCATCGGGTCCTAGTCCGGGTCAGGATCCGAATTTGTCGTTTCGAACAGCAACCCCTTCGCCATCAAGTGGTTGACACCATGAAGAGTCGAGAACGTTGTTTGCGACGCGTGGTTGACTTCCACAGCAGTCCTGTAGGGTTCCGGTAAAATACTGAACGCCGAAGCTAGCTCCGGCAGTATCAACAGCTGCGATAATGACGTCAAATCATCGATGCTTGGTAGCCCAACCTCCCACTCCATCACTCTATCCTCATCGCCGCCATTTTTGCAGCCCACAAATTCGTACTCGCTCATCTTCATCAACATCAAATCATATCCGAATACTCTTTGAATTTGTGAATTCGATATTTAGAACTAAAAGAAAAAGAAAGAGAGATATTTTTCGTGATATTCAGAGCATTGTTTTTTCTTTTTTAAGATTGGTTAGATTTTACATTAAAATGTTTTGGTTTAAAAAAAAAAATTAAATGGGTTTCGGATAGGGTATGGATATCCATGGATAATATATTTGGGTAAGATTTGAGTATGGATATTAATGGGTATTGATAATCGGGTATCCATGGGCAAACTTTTCGGATAGAGTATGGGTATACCCGATCCATACCCTATCCATAGCCATCCCTAGTCCCACTTATTAAAATTATGGTGGGACCCACAATTCATGTCAAAGGGGGGAGTACTCATTTATGGTACTCCTAGAGTATTCAATAATTTTCCGTAGTTTAAACATTACTTATGAAAAATTGTCAAAATCTTACCACATAAGATCGTTAAATATGAAAAAACATACAAATATTATGGAGAAAATATTACAATAATTAAAACATGCTCTTACATTTGTTTAATAAGTATTACAAAAGAATTAGTAAAAAAAATTATTTATAATTGTGCTTGTATCTTCAAGCTTTATTCAATGTCTTTTTGGATTTTCCTTTCTGTGAAAATTTCTAATTCTCTTTTGTTCATTGTTTAGAGATTAGATCCATACAAATATTCTAAAAGATTAAACATACTAAAAACAAAAGATATTTGACCAAATGATTGTGCCCTTAACTCTTCCAATTAGCAAGTAACATAGGACATTAATTGCAACTAACCAAATAATTCAACAATTTTAGACCCTACAAAGCATGACAACAACTATGTTACCAAAAAGCCAAAAGCTTAGAACATTGCATAATTCAACAATACTATGCAAATCTTATATAATCAGTCCATCAACCTTTTTCTTAACTAAGAATAATAATTAAACAGCACTAAGAAAAAAGTTGCACAAGAAAAATCAAATAAAACCAATATGAGTATAAGGCTAGAAGATGTACTCTAAATTATTGCAATTTTTTATTAAAAAAAATCCATAATTAAAATAAACATAGAGTTAATATAATTAATTAACAAATCAAACAAATAAAATTATAGCAATGTTTTTGTGGGGGCCGATTAATCAATAAATATTAAAACCGTGTTTACTGGGCCTGTGGCCCATCCGAGAACGTTAAACCATCCGAGGAGGCCCATATAAGATTATAAGGGGAACCAAATGAAAAGAGGAGTAGATATCACATGAGATGGATCCAGTATGCATCCGAGGACAAAATACTTCTCGGCAATATGTGTCCGAGGACGATCTGAACGCCGCATTGTCACAAACACACTTCGAAGTTGCATTACCACAAAAGGTGGGACATGGGACCAAGGGTAAGAAAGAAAAGATAAACAAATATCTTTAACAATAGCTGCCTCCACATTAATTTCCTCTCAACCAACTCTTTGGCCGCATTAATGTGGAGGTGATGCCTAAACAGTGATGAAGCAGCCTTACAGCTGCTGGTTGGAGGTTCCAGAAGGTGTTGGATGGGACAGGAAGGGATCCCCCGAACCCAACTTACACGTGTGTGGTGAAGATGACACCAAAAGGGCAGTATATAACATGGAAGAATGCATTGGGAGGGAAGATCGAAACTTCTAAACGGATAGCGCCTAGAAGAAAATCTTATGAAATAAAGAACTTAGCTTGTTTCAAGGAGAAATTGATTGTAATATTTGTGCTAATCCATCCAGAAACGTTAAAGTTCAATCGTTTTTCTTTTAGATTTAATCTAGTTCTTTTATATCCACGCTCTACAAATTTATTGTTTGGGTCTTTAGCGATCGAACCCAATACGAGTTTGGGATCGTTACAAATTGAGTCCTTAGAATTGGCGCCGTCTGTGGGGAGAGCTTGATTTAGATTAAAAGAAATCCAGTTCAACGTTCATGATGGAGGAAGCAGGTCCACATCACTACGCAGCAGGATCACATCAGGTAGATGCCAACCCACACCAAGCAGAGTCAAGAGGCTTCCAGCATGGTAATCCGCACTGAAGTCCCGAACGGAGAGAGGGCCGTGAGGGGAGTGTGCGCATAACTCATACCACTAAAAGTCGCTCTTGTGGGAAGAGTCATGTTTCCCATGAATGACAGGGACCTGCAACGTGAAATTGATGGGTTGAAAAGAGAGTTACACCACGCCAGGCGGGGACGTTCCCAGCCTAGCTCCGAACCATCATCCGAGGAGACGGATGGAGCTAGTTATAGGCGGAGATCCAGAACTCCGCCTAGTGAGACTTTTTCCTATGAAGAGAAGCACAACAGTCAACATAAGCACAAAAGCCCGCCTAGCAGTGGCTTGGGGAACAACGCCATGAATAAAGCGTTAAGCCAAGTCTCCAAATCGCCCTTCACAAGGAATATAGAAGATGCGATTCTTCCTCGGCGATTCCACCAGCCTACATTCACCCTATATGATAGCCAGTCAGACCCAGTAGAACACGTTAGCCATTTTAGCCAAAAAATGGCTATCTACTCCAGGGATGAGGCCTTGATGTGCAAGGTCTTTCCATCAAGTTTGGGTCCGGTGGCGATGAGATGATTTAACGGTTTAAGGGCCAACTCTATTGAGTCCTTCAAAAAGCTTACCCGGGCCTTTGGCGCTCGCTTTATCACTTGCAGTAGGGTTCCTCGGCCTTTGGGATCCTTACTGTCTATGTCCATACGAGAGGGCGAGACTCTCAAAACTTATTCAGATAGATACTGGGAAATGTTTAATGAAATAGAGGGAGAGCATGATGATATGGCCATAAGTACTTTCAAGGCTGGTCTTCCAGCCGAGCATGATTTAAGGAAATCTCTAACTGGTAAACCTGTTACCAGTGTACACCAATTGATGGATAGGATTGACAAGTATAGAAGAGTAGAAGAAGACCAACTTCAGGGAAAAGGAAAGGCTAAGGTAATCCCTCAAGAAAGGAGGGATTTCAGGTCGGACCATTACAATAGTAACCGACCTCGGAAAGACTTTGTTGGGCAATCAGGTTCTGCTGACACCCAGGTGGTTAATGCAGTGTTTCAGGAGCCGGTGCAGCAGGTATTGGAGAAGATAAAGAATGAGCCCTTTTTTAAATGGCCAAACAAGATGGCAGGAGAGCCTAAGAGACGCAACCCGAACCTTTATTGCCACTATCATCAGGATCATGGACACACGACGGAAGATTATAGGAATTTATAGGACCATTTGGAGCAGCTGGTCCGAGAGGGGAAATTGAAGCAACTCTTGCATCATTCCAGTAGTAGGAAAGGCCAAGCAGGCTCAGAGATGCGTGGGGACACTTCTTCAAGACTCCCCCTTGGCACAATAAACGTTATCTTTACCACCCCAGGGAGGACTGGATCTTGTCCTTCCAGGGTACTGTCGGTGTTCCGACCTCCGGCCGAGGATCATTGCCAAGCGTCAAAGATAGCCAGGGTGGACATCCCCCTGATTTTGGGATTTTCAGATGAGGACAAAGTTGGAACCATACAGCCCCATGATGATGCTCTGGTGGTCACACTAAGAATTGGTGGGTACGATGTAAAAATGGTGATGATTGATCAAGGTAATGCTGTTGATATAATGTACCCAGATTTGTATAAAGGGCTAGGTTTGAAGCGTGAGGACTTAGCAGCCTACAGTTCCCCTCTGGTGAGTTTTGAGGGAAGGATGGTCGTTCCAAAAGGACAAATCAGACTACCTGTGCAAACCGGTATGGATGTAGTGGAGGTGGACTTCATTGTTGTAGATGTTTTCTCTCCATACACGGCTATTATGGGCAGACCTTGGCTTCATATCCTGGGAGCAGTCTCATCTACTCTACATCAGAAAGTGAAGTACCCATTTGGGGGCTAAGTATTGGAGATAGTAGGAAGCCAAGTTGCAGCTCGGCAATGCCTGGTAGCGGCTATACAACATCGGCCAGAGGCAGAGACCTCGGCTACCGCCGATAATGGATTATAGCAATTAAAACCCCAGCATTACCCTTAGATGGACCAGCCGACGAGGTAAAGTGTGAAGATTTGGAGAGGGTAATTGTTGCTGATGATCCGGAAAGATTCTTCCAGGTTGGGGCTAAACTGTCTTTGCAAGAGAATAAGCGATTGCTGGAATTCCTCAGAGCAAATGTAGATGTGTTCGCATGGAGCCCATATGAAGCCCTAGGTATAGATCCGAATTTCATTTGTCATCGACTTAACGTGAATCCTTCCGTTATTCCCAAAAGACAACCACCTCGGCGACCATCAAAAGAGCACGCTGAAGCTGTCAGAAGTGAGGTGGCCAAGTTTAAGCCACAATGGTTAGCCAATACGGTGGTGGTAAAGAAGAAGACAGGAAAGTGGCGAGTGTGCGTGGACTTCACGGATCTCAATAAGGCTTGTCCCAAGGATCCTTTCCCCATGCCGAAGATAGACTAGTTGGTGGATGCAACTGTTGGTCATCCTCGGATGAGTTTTTTGGATGCGTTTCAAGGATATCACCAAATACAGTTAGCATTGGACGATCAAGAGAAGACGGCTTTTGTCACCCCTATTGAAACTATCATTATAAAGTGATGCCTTTTGGTTTGAAAAATGCAGGATCTACCTATCAACGGATGATGACTAAAATGTTCGAACCACAACTGGGCAGAAACATTGAAGTCTATATTAATGACATGGTAGTGAAGAGTAAGGTGGTGTCTGAGCATGTGGAAGATCTCACGAACATCTTTGGAATACTGAGAAAGCATAAGCTACGCCTGAATGCTTCAAAGTGTTCCTTTGGTGTAGGCTCCGAGAGGTTCTTGGGATACATGGTGACTCATAGAGGAATTGAAGTGAACCCAGATCAGATTAAGGCCATCAACAATTTACAAGCACCTCGGAATCCGAAAGAGGTGCAGAAACTGACTGGAATGACTGTTGCTTTGAACCGATTTATCTCTAGGTCGGTCGAGAGGTGTCGTCCTTTTTTCCTTCTACTGCATAAGTGGAAAGGATTTGAATGGACCGAGGAGTGTGCTATGGCGTTTCAGCAGTTGAAGGAGTACCTGTCCAGGCCGCCTATCATGTCTAGTCCTGAGGTGGATGAAGTCCTGTTTGCTTATCTGGCAGTTGCCCCTCATGCAGTTAGTTTTGTCTTAATACGAAAGGACAGCGGCATCCAAAGACTAGTTTATTACGTAAGTAAGTCCCTTCATGAAGCCGAGGTGAGATACTTATCATTGGAAAATGCCATCTTGGCGGTGGTCTATGTGACACACAAACTTCCACATTACTTTCAAGCCCATACTGTGGTTATTTTAACTCAGCTACCTCTCAAATCCATACTTAGAAGTGCAGATTACACTGGAAGAATTGCTAAGTGGGGCACAATCCTAGGTGCTTTTGACATCAAGTATATGCCTCGCACCTCTGTGAAGGGCCAAGTCCTTGCCGATCTGGTAGCTGAGTTTGCCGAGTGTCCCGAAGAAGCTAACATGAAGCAAAATGACATGGATGAAAAATCGGTTGGTTTGATCTCCACACAAGGCGGTCCCTCCTGGAGAGTATATGTGGACGGAGCAGCGAACCAACAGGGGGCAGGATTGGGGCTAGTTTTGATATCCCTTGAAGAGATCATCATTGAAAAATCCTTAAGGTTGGGACTCTCAGCTACTAACAACGAAGCAGAATACGAAGCTTTGTTGATGGGAATGAGTATGGTCTAGAAAATGGGTGGAAAGGTAGCAGAATTATTCTTAGATTCAAGATTGGTAGTCGGCCGAGTGAAAGGAGAGCTGGAAGCCCGAGATCCAAGAATGCAGGGATATTTGAGTCAAGTTAGGCGTATGCAAATGAAATTTGATTTTTTCGACTTGTCGCATATCCCCCGAGGTGAAAATACCCATGCCGATTCCCTGGCAACCCTTGCCACCTCTTCAACATAGAGTTTTCCTAGGGTGATAATCGTCGAAGATTTGTGTACCCCCACCCCACTAGAAAAGGACGTACGTCAGGTTCATCAAGTCAATCTAACGCCGAGCTGGATGGATCTCATATTGAAATTCCTTGAAAGTGACATCTTGCCCAAAGAGAAAATAGAAGCTGAGAAAATATGGAGGAAAGCTCTTCGGTTTTGGTTATCCGAGGACAAAAAGTTATACAAACGGTCCTTTTCTGGGCCGTACCTACTTTGTGTACATCTCGAGATATCAGAGTCACTCCTAGAGGAGCTGCATGAAGGCATTTGTGGAAGTCATACAGGAGGAAGGTCCCTATCACACCGGGCCATTACTCAAAGATATTGGTGGCCAAATATGCAGAAAGAAGTGCAGGAGTATGTTAGAAAATGTGTCCAGTCAAAGGTTCGCTCCAAACATCCACCAGCCTGGAGGAATTCTTAACCCTCTGTCTAACCCTTGGCCTTTTGCTCAATGGGGGCTAGATATTGTCGGTTCTTTTCCTAAAGCCTTAGGAAACAAAAAGTATCTGCTGGTCGGCACGGATTATTTCACTAAATGGGTCGAAGCTGAACCTTTGGCTAACATCAGAGACGTATATGTTAAGAGATTTATCTGGAAGAATATTGTCATGTGATTTGGAACTCCGCGCACTCTTGTCTCAAATAACGGCCTTCAATTTGATAGTAAGGCCTTTAGGCAATACTGCTCAGACTTAGGTATAAAGAATAGATATTCCACTCCGGCCTATCCTCAAGGGAATGGGCAAGCTGAAGCTGTTAATAAAGTAATAGTCAATGGACTTAAGAGGAGGCTGGATGATGCAAAAGGAAAATGGGTGGAGGAATTGCCACATGTTCTTTGGACCTATCGAACAACGCCTCGATGATCAACAAGAGAGACTCCTTTTTCCATGACCTATGGAGCCGAGGCTGCCATCCCTCTAGAAACTGGATTCCCAACGTTAAGGACTAGTACATTTTCCTCGGACAGTAACGATGGGATGTTGGAAAAAAGTTTAGACTTGATCGAAGAGCGAAGGGAGAATGCAATGCTCCAATTCGCTTACTACCAGCATAAACTCAAGCAAGGCTATGATACTAATGTAAAGCTGAGACCATTAGCGGTAGAAGATCTAGTGCTGAGGAAAGTTCTGGGAACCACCAAGAATCCAGCTTGGGGAAAATTAGGGCCTAATTGGGAAAGGCCTTATCGGATTACTTCAATAGCCGGAATAAGAGCCTATTATCTGGAAGACCTAGATGAAAAAGCTATACTCCATCTTTGGAATGTAAATAATCTCAAGAGGTATTATTATTAATAAAAGTAGTCTAGTTTGGGTTTCCTTTAATTTATGCTGATCATGCATCTTATGTTTCCACACCTAATGACATCTATTGAAGTATTAAACAAAAACTAAGTTATGTCAGGTCCTCGAACCACAAACTTAGTGGAAATTAATGCCCTATGGCATCTATTGAAGTATTAAACAGAAACTAAGTTATGTCAGGTCCTCGGACCACAAGCTTAGTGGAAATTAATGCCCTATGGCATCTATTGAAGTATTAAACAGAAACTAAGTTATGTCAGGTCCTCAGATCACAATCTTAGTGGAAATTAATGCCTTATGACATTTATTGAAGTATTAAACAGAAACTAAGTTATGTCAGGTCCTCGGACCACAAACTTAGTGGAAATTAATACCCTATGACATCTATTGAAGTATTAAACAGAAACTAAGTTATGTCAGGTCCTCGGATCACAAACTTAGTGGAAATTAATACCCTATTGCATCTTGTGAAGTATTAAATAGAAATTAAGTTATGTCAGGTCCTCGGACCACAAACTTAGTGGAAATTAATGCCCTATGACATCTATTGAAGTATTAAACAGAAACTAAGTTATGTCAGGTCCTCGGACCACAAACTTAGTGGAAATTAATACCCTATTGCATCTTGTGAAGTATTAAATAGAAACTAAGTTATGTCAGGTCCTCGGACCACAAACTTAGTGGAAATTAATACCCTGTGAAATCTATTGGGTCACTAAGTGGGTTCCTTAGAAACTAATACAGCCTCTTGCTGTTAAAATGCTAGGGCCACTTGGGCTTATGCATTCCAGGATAACAAATTCTCAAATATCGTCCTAAGATCACAGGATGTTTAATTACCTATTGAAGATATAAACCCCACTAAGCCTATGAACATCATCTAATGTATAACTGAAGTACTTTAGACCCAACTTTATCCAACTTTTGAACATTCCCTTAAGTTTCAATTTATTAGAAGGAATGTATATGTGTCCAAAATGTCTCCCTGAGATCTCATAGTATTAATGTTTATCACCCATTTTTAACCGCCAACGGTTAGTGTGTATAAGTTATTTTTTCTTTTGCAAACAAAAAACAGTCAAGATGAATCCATTCAAATTAAGATAATGGAGAAAACAATTACAAAAATGAGATAAAACGGCAACAACAATTAGCAAATAGACATAAAATCCTTACAAAAGTCCTAATCAAATTATAAAATAAGTCCTATTTTTTCAGCTTAATTTGGAGCTTGGGAGCTTGGTTGGCTGATTTATCTGCCTCCGAGGTAGTAACTCCCTCCTTGTCCTTAGTAGCTCCCCCAGCTAGCATGACTGTGGAAGCCAAGTCCTGTTGAAAGCCTTGAGAGGCTACCTCTGCCTCAGAAGCTACTGCAATCTTGTCCAAGGAGGCTTCTGGAGGGGCATTAGCCTCTTTAGCTAGTTCTGGTTGGC
Source organism: Quercus tomentella (assembly GCA_028535165.1). Taxonomy (NCBI): domain Eukaryota; kingdom Viridiplantae; phylum Streptophyta; class Magnoliopsida; order Fagales; family Fagaceae; genus Quercus; species Quercus tomentella. The sequence continues at coordinate 2,672,682 of JAPQVY010000156.1, read as the reverse complement.
CAGAAGGAGGAAGATTTTGAGGCAAAACCTCCTGATTAGGATTAGTGGTTAAGGGAGTGTCTTCAGCTTGATTGGATGGAGGAGCCGAGGTGCGAATTGCTGCAGGGTAGAACACATTCTCTGCCTTCCTTAACTCGGATGAAGCCTCAACCCAAGCTCGGTTAAGGGCTTCATCCCAAGTTTAGGCGCAGTAAATGCGGCACACCACTGGTACCTCTGCCCTTAGGGTCTCCTCCGTCTTAGCCACCCCGATTTCATAGCCTTTCTGTTCGGCCTCATTCGTTGCCTGCTCGGCCTCAGCCTTTGCCTTCTCAGCTTCCTCCCTAGACTTTTCAACTTGCTCCCTTAACTTTTGGGTTTCCTCCAGGTGCTTTTTAAGAACTACCACTTGCTCCCGGGCAGCCTTCAATTCCTCATTTGCTTCGCGCAAACGCTTTCTCTGGTCCTCAGCTTGCTTTTAAAAGCCTTCTAAGGCCGAGTCAGCGCTTTTGCGAGCTTGCTCCTCAGCGGCTAATTTCTTCTTCGTATTCGCCAAGTCTTGCTCGGATATTGTCAAAGTTTGTACAGCCAACGCCCATTTCTTCCTTTAATCGTCTAGCTGATTGTAGCAGTTATTAAGCATCTCATCCAACTTAAAAGTGTTTTGGATAACCTAAAAGGAAGAAATTAACATTATAATTAGTAAAAAGTACGCATCAGTGAGTAATGATCACAAAAAGAAAAAGAAGAGAGTTAGCACTATACCATTCCCAAATATCTTTTATTATTGAGGATGAGTTCATTCTTCCTTGCGTTTTTTATTTCGGCCATGTCCTTTGGGAGTAACAAAGCCTCCTCTATAGCCGAGGCTATGTGACACCCAACACCACCATTGAAGTCCCTAATAGATGCATCATCTCGTAGGGGCTCCCCACCATGCATGGGTGCTGGCAGCCAGGCTTGAGGCTCAGGAGGTTGAATGTCAGACCTCTCCTGGCCTCGTTGAAGAGGATGGCTAGTCTTTTGCTGCTTTGCAACCCGTCGGGCATCTTCTTCACGGGTCGGACGGGACTTTCCAGCATCCACCACATCTTTCCCTTTCTGCTCCCTGCGCCTTTTCAACTTGGCCGCATTAGCTTTGACTGGCTGGGGAGGTTGATGAGAAGGTTGATGAGGAGCAGGAGGAGGAGACCTGGTGGGAACAGAAGGAATCTGGGATTGCGTTGATTTTCCCGGCGCATTCTTCCCAGGCTGATTCTCAATCAACTCCATTAGACTTCTTTGGGGTTTCCTTTGTATTCCCATCTCGTCAAGATCTTCCTCGGAGCGTATAGGTTGACTAAAAATCCCAAAATCGTCCGAGGAGTTTGAGAGTTCTACAACTTCTTCTTCTTCCTTTTCAACTTCTTCTTCTTCTTTTTCTTCCTCTTTCTCTTCTACTTCCTCTTCCCTAAGGGCAGGCTGGGATGAAGAGGCTCCTATTGCCCGGAGTTGGCTACCGGTTTCGTTCACGTATATCTCGGCTTTCAATACCCTGTCCAAACTTGCTTTGTTGACTAAACTAAGTTTGGGCTTGGTAAAACGTCTATCTACAAAATCATTGAATTAAAATGAAGCGTCATTAGAGATAAGAATATTGAGACTCAAAACAAAAAAAAAGGGGAAAACATGTATGTCTAAACCGAACGTTATGAATCTATGATTGCATTCCCACTTGGTTCTCCTTCTTCCATGGGGCATGGCAAACCATCATGCCATTCCCCAGAAAAAAATAAGGAAATCCTCCTTTAGGTTCTTATTTGAAGTGGGAAGGCACTGAATTAGCCTCACCGTGGGATACCTCGACTTGAGATAATATCCCTACCCCTTTAAATGGTTGAGGTTGTACACCCAATTCACGTCATGATGGGTCAGGTTGAGGTCCATCCTCTCATTCAAGGCTTCTATGCTTCCCAAGACCCTAAACATGTTTGGGGCACACTGAGTTGGGGATAACCTAAAGAACCTAAGGTAGCTCTTAGTAATCTTACCCATGGGATGGTCATCCTGCCTTCTATGAAGGCAATCATGGGAATAACCACTTCCCTTGCTCTTCTAGCCCCGACCCATTCCCCTTGGGCTGCGTACCTCATACCCACTGTTGAGGGAATCCTATACTTAGCGCGGAAATTTCTCATACCTTCCTCGGACTCAACCAGACATCGAAACTTACCCTCCTTTTTCCCCATTTTCCTAAAGGGTTTAGTAGAGAAATTAACGAGTTTAAGATGAGAGCTGTAAAGGTTTTAAGAAAACTTATAGGTTTGAAAGAGGGTCCTCGGACAAGATTCTAGTATTTGTAGATGCCCAGGAAAACGACGAAAAAGAAGAAAGACAGGTTCAGTTTATGAGCTCTAGAATTGTGTGATCGCTGAAGGTAAGAAAAAGAATTGATTTGAGAATTCCTTTATAGTCGTGCAGAAGTTATGAGCGGGAAATTTCCCGCTCGCGAAATGAGACAGACCCCCCACCGTTCGATTTACATCTTATCGTTGAACGTGGGAGACAGGGGCGTCGCCAAAATTCAATATTGCCACACTCGGGATGCTGAAGCGTCAGGAGCATGCCCAAAACATAAAAGGATATGGGCATGTGACATCAAAATCAATCTTTTTCTCCCGAGGAGTCGAAAAGCAAGATTTTGAGGGGCTATTGTGGGGGCCGATTAATCAATAAATATTAAAACCGTGTTTACTGGGCTTGTGGCCCATCCGAGGACGTTAAACCATCCGAGGAGGCCCATATAAGATTATAAGGGGAACCAAATGAAAAGAGGAGTAGATATCACATGAGATGGGTCTAGTATGCGTCCGAGGACAAAATACTTCTCGGCAATATGTGTCCGAGGACGATTTGAATGCCGCATTGTCACAAACACACTTCGAAGTTGCATTACAACAAAAGGTGGGACACGGGACCAAGGGTAAGAAAGCAAAGATAAACAAATATCTTTAACAACAGCTGCCTCCGCATTAATTGCCTCTTAACCAACTCTCTGGCCACATTAATGTGGAGGTGATGCCTGAACAGTGATAAAGCAGCCTTACAGCTGCTGGTTGGAGGTTCTAGAAGGTGTTGGATGGGACAGGAAGGGATCCCCCGAACCCAACCTACATGTGTGTGGTGAAGATGACACTAAGAGGGCAGTATATAACATGGAAGAATGCATTGAAAGGGAAGATCGGAACTTCTAAATGGATAGCATCTAGAAGAAAATCTTATGAAATAAAGAACTTAGCTTGTTTCAAGGAGAAATTGATTGTAATATTTGTGCTAATCCATCCAGAAACGTTAAAGTTCAATCGTTTTTCTTTTAGATTTAATCTAGTTCTTTTATATCCACGCTTTACAAATTTATTGTTTGGGCCTTTAGCGATCGAACCCAATACGAGTTTGGGATCGTTACAAATTGAGTCCTTACAGTTTTATACTACAATATCTAAATATTCAAAAAAAATCCTACCATATCACAGCCAAATTTGAGACTGGAGGAAAATATAAAGAGATCCAAAGAAAAGGGGTACCATATTGATGTAGAGAGAGTAGAGTCATATTGATGTAGAGAGAGTAGAGTCGCTAGGGTTTTGGTTAAACAAAAAGAACTCAAATGTGAGGAAAGAAAAATCTATATTTGATTTAAAAAAAAAAATACAATTCATACTTGTCCAGTCATGCCAAACACACAAAAGACAATCTAAGGCAATGGGTCCTCTTTATTTAGAAGGTGGCTCTTTCATCGGTCTTGGAATTCATATTACACAAAAATTGCAACGGAGAGCAAAGGAAAAAAAAAAACAAAGACAAAAGAACTTAAATTCATTTAGAAGAGGAAAAGAAGCATTATGCTTATAATGGACCAAAGCAATTGGGTTTTCTGGGTCTTCATTGTGGATAAGAGATTGGATTGGAGTGAGAGAGAAGGAAGGTGGCAATTGAAGCATAAGGTTTTCACCGTGTGTAGAGTTTTCAGAAATTTGGAAAATAAATAATAAAGAGAATAAATTTATTTAAAAAATAATAATGATGTGGAAAATTGTGAAGGCTCCAAAGCTTATGTGGTACAATATAAGGAAGTCAACAAATAGTCAAATATCTTTGATTATATATATATATATATATATATATATATATATATATATATATATATATATATATTATTTAGGGTAAATTGCAAATTACACCCCTAAAGTTTGGGGGTGATTGGATTTTACACCTTGAAATTTCAAAATTTGGGTTTCACCCCCTAACATTTGAGGGTGTTTGGAGTTTACACCCTAAAGTTTCATAATTTTGGGGTGTAAAATTCAGATATTCACAAACTTTAGGGGTAAATCCAAATTCTGAAACTTCAGGGTGTAAAATCCATACACCCAAACTTTAGGGGGCAAAAGCCAAATTCTAAAACTTCAGGGTGTAAAATCCAATTACTTCCAAACTTTAGGGGTGCAATTTGTAATTTACTCTATTATTTATAGGGAAACTAATAATTTGGTCCCTATCATTTATATCATATTTCAATTTGGCCCTAACTTTTCAACTATGCCAATTTAGTCCTTAACTTTTTAGTGTCGTGTCAATTTAGTCTATATTATTATCTCTTGGATGGAAATTACTAACGTGGCAAACGGCCAAAATAAAAAATTAGTTTCTATAAATGTGGCAATAAACTAATTTTTATTTTGGTTGTTTGCCACATTTGTAATTTTCATCCAAGAGATAACAACAGGTACTAAATTAACACAGTATTGGAAGGTTAGAGACTAAATTGACACAATTGAAAAGTTATGGACCAAATGAAATATGGTGTAAAGGATAGGGACCAAATACATAGTTTACCATTATTTATATCTAAAAGATGAAGGTGAATCACATTTATGTCATCATTTTCTTTCCTTCATTTCTTAAAAAAAAATGTGTATAAGTATTAATGTATGTAATAATGCATTATCTTTATACTCATTCTCAAAAATAATTAGAACTTATAAATCATGATATAACCATCACTTTCATTACAATGACTTTACATGTTCTTGAACCTAAATGCTTATAATATAAAATACATGTAATAAAAACATTTTTGGCGGAGACATCATTTATTTACTTTTAGTTTATACTTGCCCAAAAAAATCTCATTCCACCATTGTATTTATATCTGTATGTAAATGTAGTATTCAAGGCTAGGTTGAAGGGATTAGTTCCGCTCCTACTTAGAGAACCATATATTATCTTCATCAATTTCAAGAGATAGAGATAATAAAGCTCTTAAAAATGGTTTTTTTTTCCCTCTTTCTTTTTCCTTTTTGTATAAAATTTTATATGCAAGAGGTTTTCCTGATATGATTTTTGTAGTGTACCAACTTTCTCTACATGGTGTCAAATTCAGCTTGAATAACACAAAGAATCACAGATGCATGCATAATAATTTCATTAAAAATATTAATTTCATAACAAATCTAATTGATGTTACTTTAATAACAAACCACTTCCATCATACCAGAATAAACTATTCATCATAGATTATGGTTTTACATCACTTTATTCTTATAATTATTATTAATTTTTTGAGTTATGTTTACTAATTACGGTTCATTATTTGGCCCAGTTCGGTCCAATTCAGTCCACTTGGGTCATATCTAGTCCATTTTGTCCACTTCGAGCTATTTGGTCTAGTTCAGTCCAATTTAGTCCTCTTTGGTCAACTTAGGTCCTATTTAGTCCATTCAGTCCACTTAAGTCCATTTAGTTCAATTCGGTCCATTTGGTCCATTTCAGTTCACTTTAGTGTATTTACTTAAGAATGAGAAAAGTTAAGTTTGGGTTAAGTGTATTATTAATTGTTTGAGTAATATCAATTGTAATTATATGATAATATTTTATTATCATGATCATCTCCTTAAGAGAATGAGAATTTGAATAATAAATTTGAAAATGAAAAAATTTAGTTGTACCAAAAGAAATTAGGAAAATATAGTGCATATTAACAATAATTAGAAGAATACAGACCACTTCAAAAAAGAATAATATCAATTAAAAACACCAAAAATGATACAATTATATATTTGTAAAAATACCAAAAATGATACAATTATATATTTGTAAAAATAGAGAGATGAAAATTACTTTTAGAAATTGTTTAATTTTTAGGGAGCAAATTATTTACAATAAACAATACATTATTCCACATCTCAAAATGATTATATATTCCCATGAATTCCATGGGCCTGCGACTAGTATGAATAAAACCTATTGTACACTTGTGTGTATTCACACAAGTGTTAAATAACACTAAATCTTGAGTCTAACTCACATTTTCAATTTTGAAATCATGAGTTAAACTGAAGATTTCAGAGTTATTACACACTTGTGTGCATATACACAGATGTGTAATAAACAATGCCCATAATTATATGTATCTTGTGCGATTTTGTAAAAAAAGAAAAAAGAAAAAAAAAAGAAAAGAGAGAATAAATAAATAGGATGCCATGCGACAATTGAGTAAGGTAAATTTCTTTATACTTAAATCTTTGTGATTTGTGAGAGCTTTTTGGGCGTATTTGAAGTTTGCGAAAGTGCCTCTATACTATTTTTCTATTTTTCATAATGTATTGAATTAAGGGGGCTTGAACAGGTCCATTATTCCCTTCCATAACACCCCCAAAAGTGAGAAGGCCCATGACCAGGAGATCCAAACTCCCGGTCTGCTATGTGCCATGACGACTAGTGCCAACAAAATTGACAGAATCAATATATTACTAAAAGCTGAAGCGTAGCGTTTAATGCTGCTGCGCTCACGTTGAGCCACGTCAACGTCCATGTCATCATCTTTTTTTTTTCTTTTTTTTTTTCCATTTTCTTATAATTATTTATAATTTTTTTTATTTCATATTTACACTTCTCCAACCTTTCTTCTCCCATACCTTTTCATCTCCCCACTACTTCTTTAACCTTTCTCCTTCTCTCATTCTCTCACCTTCTCATCTCCCCACTACTCTCTGCATTAATATCATTCTTCATCTTTCCCTTCATCTTCCTCTATTTTTGTCTCTTCTTATTCACACTTTCTTACTATAAATTTGTCACTATCTCATTCATTCCATGCATAGTTTTCCCTTACAAAAAAAAGGTTCTCTCTCTCTCTCTCTCTCTCTCTCTCTCTCTCACACACACACACACAATTTTTGAGTGGATTTTTATTTTTTATTTTTCTTGCATCTTCGCTTTAAGTTGATAATTTTTTATATTCTTTAATCTACTTTAGGTTAATGCGATTCAGTTCTCTCTCTCTCTCTCTCTCTCTCTCTCTCTCTCTCTCTCTCTCTCTCTCTCTTTGATTGTTAAATGTTATCCTATTGCATTATAAAGGATTAAATATAAAAATATAATATTATTCTAATACATAGCGTGATTTGGATAATTTAATTTGGTAGCTACTGTAATTTGATAGCATGATTTTTATAGTGCTCAATTTAGATGTTAAACTATGAGACTTTAATCATTTTTGTTTATTTTTTAATCCTTTGTGGTAGACAAAGTACTCTATAATGCAATTTATTTAGAGAAAAGCAAAGGTTGGCTAAACAAAAGTTATTGGATGAGAGACAAATTTTATCTTTCGTAATTTTACTTTAATTATTATTATTATTATTTTATAACAATGCATATATAGAAATTTAATTCTTAGATTTTGCTAATAATTGATTATTTGATAATATGTTTTGGGTGGACGAAATTACAATTTCCGCAAAGAAAATAACCTTAGTCGATTATAAATATCAATTTTTTTTCCTAATTGGTCCAATTAATCATAGTTAAGTTTTATTAATTTTTTTAGTTACTTTTTTCAGTGTTTTGGATTGTAGGCAGAAAAAATAAGTTTGAGAAAGTTTGTTTAAAACTAAAAGAATAATTTCTAAATTTTATTTTCTTTTTAATGATTCACAAAATGTTATAAATAACTTTTATTAAAAAATAAATATTTTCGTTAAATTGCCTTTTGAATTTTTGAGGAAAATTGTATTTTTTTTCATTTTAGTACGACAAAAATTATTAAATTTATGATTTATGATTGTTTCTATATTACATTTATGATTATTCTTATAATGAATAAAAATATAATTACAAAATACATTACTCTTTATTAATTAGTTTAAATTGTATAAAAAAAATTTAATAAAACTACCATAAAAATAATTATCATGCGCAACGCGCAGGTTTGTGGCTAATCTATATATATATATATATATATAAAACCGAAACCTTTGGAGCTCCCACAATTTTCCACGTCATCACTATTTTCTTTTTCTTTTTATTTTAGATTCTTTTTATTTTTGGTTTTATATCTTATCAAGTATTACAATAGTTTAGTTTAAATAAAATTCTATTAGATATATGTTTCAAAAGCTTGAAAATAGCTTTTGGAGCTCTCACAATTTTCCACGTCTTCACTATTTTCTTTTTCTTTTTCTTTTTATTTTAGATTCTTTTTATTTTTGGTTTTATATCTTATCAAGTATTACAATAGTTTAGTTTAAATAAAATTCTATTAGATATATGTTTCAAAAGCTTGAAAATTCTATTTCAACTAAAATTCTATAACAAAAATTTTCACAAATATAAACTTTTGCCAAGGTCGAAACCCTTCATACTCACTCAAATTTTCACAAAGAAAACACACATATCAAATTGAAGCCATAGTAGGAAGCAAGTTGATTCTTCAACGAGAACAAATCCTGTAGTACAAAGGCCACCTAATTGCTTTTAGTTTTGAACTCGATTGTCTTATTAACAACAAAGTCTATGAATTGCAGTGATGGACAGCCGTCCACAAATAACATCCACGCAAGGGCTTGATGTTCTTCTTAATTATCTCATATAATTCTAGGAATTATTTTATTTAATTTTTTTTGGAATTAATATATTTAGATGGTTGGCATAGCAGACAACGTAAAAAAAAATTTCTGTCATTTATGTTGCCTTCTGCATAACCCTAAATCAATGTTGAAATGTTGTGTTTTACAACCATCTGATCTTGGTAACCAAACCCTGCACCTATGATTGTTTATGATTATTTTTGTTCATTGTTTGTAGTTTAAACCCATTAAAACTTATTGGCTGATGGTATTTCATGGTTTTTTTTTTCCCTTTACTTTTACTTTCAAGGTTGCTAGGAACACAACCTAACATGTGATTTTTTTTCATTGTTTAAAGTTTAGACCCATTAAAATTTAAAACTTATTACTTTATAGGTTCATGTACTTTTTTCTTCTTCTTATTTTTCTCTTTTGAATAGTCATATATTTTGTGTTAGTTTTTGCAATATTTGAACATGTTTAGCAGATTTCAACAACTATACCATGTATTATTCTTTTGAAGGTAATCAATTTTTCTTTTATATTTCTCTATTATAAAATCATATATATATATATATATATATATATATATATAGTTTTGTTTCAATAATTTATAGGATGTAAATCTTATGATTCCTTAATATTTTTTGGCGTTTTGGAAGTTTTAACATCTGACTTTTTGAGTTATATTTTTGTAATATCCAAAACTATCTGGAAAATTTCAATAATTATAACCATGAATTATTATTTTGAGTGTAACAAATTTTTCTCTTATATTTCTCTGTTGTGTAGTCACACACACATATATATTTTTATAATTTTTAAGCTCTTAATCTTTTGATTCTTTTCAATAGTTATAAGTTTATAGTCATGAACTATTCTTTAATATTTTTCGTAAGTCATTACACGTTCAAACAATGACTTCTTTATCAAATTGTAACACAAATTGAAGTTATACAAGAGCAATTCATGCAATAATGTAGCTTCTTAATCAATTTAAAATTTTATAAAATCAATTTAGTTTACCACATAAAAAGGTAGGTTCCCGTGCATAGCACGGGTTGGCGACTAGTTTTAAACAAAAATTGAGGCATGCATAAAAGTATAAACTTGTAATCTGGTACTTACTACTTAGTCTAGAATAACATGTGCAATTGTTTCCACATTAAAGCTCTAAAAAACACAAGCACCCAGAGAACACAAATCAAGCTCAAAAGCCAAAGGGTTTCTAAATTTTCTCTATTCTCATTCGTCTGACCAATAGGGTACCAAGAAAGATAGTGTGGTTCTCACAGAATACCTCCATTATAGCTTTCCAGATGGCTTTTAAGTTGAAAACCTGCCCATCCGCCAGGTTGAGAAACTGGCTTGGTATCTGTTATCTTTGGCTTGCCAAGAGGCTGAGCATTATTTCCTTCACTTATGGGTTTTGATATCAGAGGGCTACTAGTGGGAGTAGCAGAGAAACTCTCTGTTCCAAGACCCCATGTATCAAAACCAGAGTTTACTCGTGTAGCCTGCTTACTTTGGTGACCATTTCTTGTCGAAACAGATTTGGTAGGGTGTTCTGTTAAAGCATACACCACCTCAGACAAAAAGTTCCTCATCTTTTTTATTCAGTTTCTTCTTTCTTTGTGTTATTATTGTTTAGAGATGTCTGAACAAAGGACATATTTAAATTTCTCTGGAATCTCTGTTAATTTGATATGGCATACTTCACAAAAATACACTCTTCCTTTTTCTCCTCTTTTTTTTTTTAATTGGCTTATCCCTTAATTTTAGCCCCTTATTAGTTTCTTACTAGATTTAAGATTAACTTCCTATATTTTTAGGGTTTTAGAATTTGAATTTCAAAAATAGTGCTTTTTTCTTTTGGCAATTTAACTTTAGCTTTTTGCTTTTTGTCTAACTTTTTTTTCCTCCCCTAAAAAAGTAATAAAATGGTTGTTTTAGTTACCAAAAATTTTGAGATACCAAAGGGACAAGTATGACACATATGATTTGAATATTTTTCTTCTTGAGAAATCAAATTTGCTTGACTAGCATGTTTCATTTCCTTTCCTCTATTAGAATTCAAAGTTAGTTGTCAAACATGATTGATGTAGGTTTTTTCATTTCCTATTTCAAATTTAAATTTGAACATGTTTGAAGTGATTTGCTCAAGGAATAATTATAAATGAATCTCGACCCCCTTGGGTCGTCATTCTCAAAGTTACAAATCCAAATCAACCCACACACAAGTATAATTTAATCCCACAAAAATCACAGCAAGAACAATTTAACAAACACAAGATAAATAAATAAAAATAAATAAAAAAATCAGATTGAATTATGAACCTTTTTGCCAAGAACAAACCACAGTGCAAAAGATAAATGCATGAAGGAAACCAACTGTTAATCATCCTGACTCTGATAGCATAATATAAACAAGAATAGGTGTGGCACTACTGCCGTTTCATTCTAAAAAAAAGAAAAAGAAAAAAAGAATAGGGATTGCTAAATACTCAGTCATATGTACAAAGTTACCCATTCTCATCTATCATAAATGGGACACAGAAACTAAGGACAATGAAAAATCAAAAAATGAACTATTTTTTGTAGACGAAGAGGAAGTATACAATGGAGGACTTGGGGGTACAGAAACTTCAATTACTCCTTCAAGCATTTGTATGACCTTTTTCATTGAGGGTCTTAGTGAAGGATCTCCCTGAATACACCAAAGTGCCACAATCACAAGCCTCTCTAGCCTCTTCATGTCATTCCTTGCCTCCTCATCGTTTTCTATCAACTTATCTAATCTTTTATCTTTGTAGCATACATAAGCCCAAACTATCAATGCCTCCTCTTCTTCCCTTGCAAAGGCAATGTAGGACTTGCAACAAATGATCTCTGTTGAATAAAATTATTAATATTAGCAACACAATGTGTTATACCATGTTGTGTATGTTAGAGTGGATGCGGAATGAGAAGCATAGAATAGGAACACTGAAAACACGAGGCTTACATCCACGGAGGAATCCCTTAAGGGCTACATCTTTATTATGTATAAGAGTGTAGTACAATAACCTCCTGTGTTACAATGAACCCTAACATGAGTATATATAGGCGACTAAATCCTAAACAACTAGTACAAGCAGGATTGGGTTTGGGCCTATTACATTGGGTTAATATATGTTTAATATATATCTCTAACACCCTCCCTCAAACTCAAGGCGGAAGCTTGATGAAGGCTTGAGGTTGGATAAGCATGAGAAGATCACTTGGAGATGCCGTGAAGAATGCCTTTGAAGAAACCATAATGAAGAATGTGCCAATTGACCGATTTCGGAGTCTCAAATGCAGAAACGGAGCCCAAAATCGGAATCTACCCGAAAAACTGAGCAAGATAGGCCCTTTCGAAAATTTTGACTTTTGGTCAAAGGTCAAAGCAAAAAGTCAAAGTCAACGGATCCTGGTCAAGTCAACAGTCAGTGCTCACGGGTCAGATCCGGGTGGTCCAGGTCGGGTCAGCTGGGTCAATCGGTCAGCTAGGTGACGTGGTGCTGATAAGGCGACACTGCTGACGTGGCTGATGACGTGGACTAGGGCGTGCGTGGCAAGCTGACGTGGACAGGTGACGTCATCTGTTGACGTCAGATGACATCAGCAGCAGCTCTTCGGCGCATGTGACTACTCCACCGGGGCATGTCTGGAACTTCCGAAGGCGCGTGCGAGGGAGATTGATGCTCGTACTTCGGTGGTTTGGCAGATCGGCGAGCTACGAGGCCATCATGGCGGCGCGTGTAACCATAGGAGGATCTGACCCTGTGAAATCCGCGGCAACACGTGGAGAAGTTGGTGGAAACTGCGCTAGCGCGTGGTGGCGCGTGTAGTGTTTAGTGGAGACCGGACTTCTAGGTTTTTCTCGCGGGAGGCCGTGGGGAACGTTTGTGTGGTTGGTTTCATCAGGCGAAGCTTGGATTTGCACAGATCTGAGATTGATGTCATGGGTTTGCTTGAGTTTGTTGGATTTTGACACAGCACAGAGCCATGGTGGCTGCGAGATGCCGTGGAGTCTAGATCCAACAGAGAAATATGTGTGACTTCAGATGGTGGTATGCACGTGTGAATCTTCTTTGCTGTGTAGAGATGTTTGTTTGATGCTAAGAACGAAGTTTGGCTCTGATACCATGTTGAATAAAATTATTAATATTAGCAACGCTATGTGTTATACCATGTTGTGTATGTTAGAGTGGATGCGGAATGGGAAGCATAGAATAGGAACACTGAGAACACGAGGCTTACATCCACGGAGGAATCCCTTAAGGGCTACATCTTTATTATGTATAAGAGTGTAGTACAATAACCTCCTGTGTTACAATGAACCCTAACATGAGTATATATAGGCGACTAAATCCTAAACTACTAGTACAAGCAGGATTGGGTTTGGGCCTATTACATTGGGCTAATATATGTTTAATATATATCTCTAACAATCTCAAGTAACATCACACCAAAACTGTACACATCAACCTTAACTGAAATGGATGCTTAGGTAAACCATTCAGGTGCAAAGTACCCAATTGTCCCTCTTATTGCTGTAAGAGCTGCTCAACTTTGCTCTGCCAACAAAAGCTTTGCTAATCCAAAATCAGCAATCCTTGGGGTAAAGTACTCATCTAGAAGTATGTTTTGAGGCTTTATGTCACAATGAATAATCTGAGTGCTGCACTCTTCATGTAAATACATTAGGCCTTTCGCTATTCCAAAAGCAATTTTCACTCTTTGGTTCCAATGAGGCTTGGATATCCCAAAGAGAAAACTAGCTAGAGAGCCATTACTCATGTACTCATAAACCAGAAGCCAGTGCTGTCCCTCATTACAATAACCAAGCAAACGGACTAAATTCTTGTGATGAGTCTGACCGATAACATTCACTTCAGTTTTGAATTCCTTCTCACCTTCTTCTACTACCTTATCTAACTTCTTGACTGCAACAAATATTTTAGAATCTGATGCAAGGACCCCTTTATAAACGGTTCCAAAAGCACCTTTACCCAATATTTGCTTGAAGCCCATGGTTGATTGTCCGAGCTCTTTATATGTATAGCTTCTCACATTTGTTGCAAGTGTGCTGTCAATATTCCATGGTATATTCACCTTTTTATGGTACATGTAGAAACTAGCCACGAAACTAGCTAAGAAGAAAAGGATATTGAGGAATGCAGAGCCGCTAAGGAGTACTGCCAAGATAACTACCATTGGCTCACCTTTCTTATCTGACTAGCCTTTCATATCTGAACCATGACCTTTAGGTACTTTGATGAGAGCTATTCTTGTAATATTTGTGTTCTTTCCTCCATTAGACAGACGATACTTCGTCTTCCAGCAAGATTTATCTTTATCATCATAAACTGCCACAACACACAAGCAATCATCGAGGCATAGCTGTCTGCACGTTGCCTCATCAACTGCAGATCCTTTAAGAAAGTTGTTATCTGAGACCGGCCAGTCTGTGTTTGTTAGCTTTACAAAATCAAACTCTTTGTTTGCTTCCCGTCCATTGTGGCAGCTAGATACTGTGAAATTTGGTTTGCAGCCTGTCCAATAGTCCGATTGGTCCAAGGCAGAAAATCCAACAGGACAAGAGCAAGAAGCATGACTATAACCACTTTCTTTAGTACAAATGCTGTTGGGTCCGCAGAACCCACCACCATTAGCATAATTAACAAATGCATCACAAATATTATCAGGAATGCCATTTACTTCAGTCCATGATGCAGGACTACTTCCACCACTTGTGGTGTCCTCCTTTCTGAGGTGTTTGTATAATCTGAAGACTCCATCGTGATCAATCCTAGCCATGTGGTAGTAAGTTTCATTTGAGCCAGGATTTTTCTTGAAAACGTTGAACCAATTGGTTAATATTGCGTTTTGGACGTACATGTATCCGGCCTCAGTAAAGTTCAACTGTGTTGCCAAGTTTACTGTCCAGCTAGAAAAATAAGCTTTCCCACGGATTTCAGATGGCATAGGTAGAGAATAAAGCACCAGATTTCCATCATACTGAAAATCGAGCTGGAAGCGCCCTTTAGAATAATTTGTGTCAGATTAGCGAGACCTGAGTGTGGTATTCCTGTACAGTGTTTGGCCTGGCAAAATTGTATCAGTAGGCTCTTTGAAGCTCTCCCACATTGGATTATGTTGCTCATCTAAAATCACCAAGTTCCCATTATCTAGCATAACAAAGCAACTGGATTTTGATCCATTCCTTTGAGGCTTCCAAACTCTTTGCCTAGAGGGTCATTGAGAACAAACTCTTTGTTGCTAGATAGCTTCAGTGCAGAACCTTGTGGTGCTGGATTATTGCCATTTGTAGACCAAACTATGGTTTTGTCTTTTATTTTATCAAACCAAACTGCAAACAAGAATTGGTTCACAGTCTTATTGCTTTGAATAGGATGAAATCCAAAGGCAAATTTACCTGAACGCGACTTCCATGGACCAGTTCCTTGCTGTGCAATTAAAGGTGAGTCCAGCAATATATTACAGTCATCTTTGGAGTAGATGAAAACAACGGGAAGGAGAGGAAGAAGAAGAAGTAAAAGCAAGAGAGAACAAAAATGAGGAAGTGTTGAATTAGCCATTGCAATGGTTATGGCTTATGGGGTTATGAGTTAGAAAGAACCCATGGCAGCCTTGATATAGAAGGAAACGTTTAGTGAGTTTTAACTTGACTTTTTAAGCAGTTGCTCAAGTCTTGTGATTGAAACTTCTAAGAACCACGGTCATATTTCATGGTCAAGATATTTTTTAATAGACTAACATCAAATTCTTGTGGAAAACGTCTAACTAATTAATAAGACTAGCGTCCAGAAAGTATGAATACATCAACTAGTAGAAACATCCGTACTAGACATGTGCCCAATGTGATTTAAAAAAAATAACTTATTAAAAGTATTTGTCTCTTAAATTTGTAATATTTAATTAGGATTAAGAAATTTATACATTTCAAGTGGAGAGAATCTTAATCCACCAATTTATATTTTGAATTGAAAATTAGGACGGGTACTTAATTATTTATTTACTTTAAGTGAGTGTCATCAAAGTATTCATATTATACCATATCATAGATTTTCAAGAATAGATTAAAAAAAAAGGTCATATCCAGTGCATAAAGCTTTCAAGTCTGCAGGGTTTGGGAGTGATCATGATTGACAATTAGGACTATCCACCACTTGCCCGGATCTGATGATCCCCACCCAATAACTGCCTGATCCAAGTGGTGGTTCGGTCGACTGCAAGTTGCTAGCGTTAGGACTCGATGTTGTCAGTTCGAGTGGCAGTTTGGCTGTCTGAGAAACCGACGAACCCGACTTGCCCAAAGACTTGTTCTCTCCCTGTCAGAAATCATGAGTTTCAGCCAAAACTCCGATAAGCCCGACTCTAACTCCGCCGATATTAGGTGATTTAGGCCAGATCTTGACAGGTCCAGCCAGATCTCGACCAAATCTCAACAGTTTTAGATAGATCTCAACCAAATCTCCATAGATCCGAAGGAATATTGGCTATATCTCGTTACATCAAGCCAGATTTCTGCCAAAATCCAACAAGATCGGCAAACCCAAAACCAATTGATACACACTCGAAACCAATACGACCTAACCCAGTTGATCCGAAACTTCATTCGGGTCAATTGCGGGTTAAAATCTCCCCCACCCGATGATGTTGAGTCAAGTCCGAGTTGGGCAGAAACCCGACCTGGCCCTACCCGTGGATAGCCTTATAGACAGTTTTACTCCCAATTTATTGGAGAGGTTGATTCTCAAACTTGAACCTAGTTTATCTTCAAAGATTGATGTCTGGGTAATCGTAGTCCCCCTCCCTCCCCCCCCCCCCCCTCCCATGGTAAATATTGGATACACTTCAACTCCCCCCTCAACTTTATTATATATGTATGAATAATATATTGTTGGATTTATGATGATAGAAGGTATTGGTCTTGGAATTAGATGTGAAAAGGATACAACTATAGTTGGCCTTGTAGTCAGTCCAGAGCTAATCAACCGTCTTCTGAAGTTAGTAAAATTTAATTAACTTAAAATTAGATAGAAAGGATTTTATAAATTTCAAGTTAGCGTCATGCTAGGTGAAAACTTTAGAGGAGTGTAATTAAGTTCTTGCAAGTCTTTTTAAATAAATATTAATAATAATAAAAAGATCTATTCATTTGAAGATAGAGATTAGTATTATAAATAGGATAAGGAAATTTTATTGTATTATGTTTTTTGGAAACATATTTTCTACCAAACTCGGTTGGCTAATTTGTACATTTCCAAGTCAATTGAGCACATTTTGCATGTTACATGTAATTCTTCATTTCCATATGGGTAAGGGCATTCATGATCCCAATGACCCACTCCATTTTTCTTGCATGTTTGGTTTTTTGGGATGCGAAATGTGTTTGTTCCAAAAACTGTATGTCAAAGGATTTATCGATAGTTTTGCAGCAATTGTTTTCCATTTGGTTGGTTTAGAATTGATAATAGTAGTTGTGTTCCTTCATCATTTGATTCACATAACAACGCAATTGCCAGTCCATACTTTGCATTTTTGTCTCCTTCTATGTTTGCTTGAAGAAGGATTTCTTTTCCCGCTTTAGTTTGATCTTGTACAAAATATTTGTGAGCTCTAACCCAAAATAGTGCTTGTTTGTTTTTAGCCCTAAAGCATTGATGAATGAGTTTTTCTTCATCGTTTTGAAGGAATTTTGGAGCAGTCCAGTTAGATTGATGTGATGAAGAACTTTTTTCCTTTTAGTTAGCCGATTGAATCACTTGCAACCATTTTTAAAAAATGAAAACACATATTAAGAAACTAACGTGTTTAAAAAAATTAGCTGGTGACAAAACATGACAATAATCATATACTAAGAATTACACATGAACATTATTATCATATCACAATTGCAATATTTGATTGATGAAGCTATAAAAAAAATTTTCTTTTAGAAATATAACAATGACCATATAATTGTGCACTACTTCATAGTAAAAAGTTAATAAAAAGAGAAAATATAATTTTTTTATATATCATAACTTTCATAAGAAAAATAAGTAATATTAAATCAAAAGCAAACATA
This sequence comes from Quercus tomentella, assembly GCA_028535165.1. Lineage (NCBI taxonomy): Eukaryota > Viridiplantae > Streptophyta > Magnoliopsida > Fagales > Fagaceae > Quercus > Quercus tomentella. The sequence continues at coordinate 2,654,694 of JAPQVY010000156.1, read as the reverse complement.
AATAAATATTGAGTATCTCAATCAATGGATATAAATATATAAATATATATATATATATATATGAAATAAATATACTTAAACTTTTTGTTAGAGTTTAATATTCTACTACTTTTTATGCAAGTCTTTATTTAAATTATCTTACATCATGTCTGGCCCATTTAATTACCCAATATTATTTTATTATGCCCAACCCCATTAATCACTTATGAAATTAAAAAAAAAAATACAAAAACTGAAGAGGGCGGACATTGGTTTGTCCGCCCATTAAAACACATGCCCAAGACAATTTACGAAAGAAATAAGTGGTTGAATGGGTCAAGCACAACCGGTCCATCTTCTGCAACAGCCAAAACCTTCACCATGACAGTCAAGTAAAGAAGACCTGTAGAAATGGAGAAAATGCAACAAGAGCAAGAGAGATAGAAACAATCTCATGGTTTGATAGCATCTCATGGCGGTTGAAGCTTCAACAGTGGCTGTAAGTACCCAAAATAATATATATATATATATATATATATATATATATATATATATATATATTTATATATATATATCTCTCTCTCTCTCTCTCTCTCTCTCTCTCTCTCTCTCATCTGAACCTATGAGAACCGAAATATAGATTGTTCAAGCACTTCTTTAACATTGACAACGTTTTGGTTTGGAGGTTGAAGGGCTTTGATTCTAAAAGCTTTTGGCTTTATTTATTTATTTATTTATTTTTGTTTGTTTTGTTTTTGTTTTGGTCTGTTTGTTTGCTAAGAATCCCACAACAAATATCTATGGCTTTAAATATGATAATTTCGTGGGTGCTTATTAGTGGGAAGGATTGGATTCTACATTGGTATAGGTTAGGCTGATAGGCTCTTTATCTATGGAGGCAAAGAGATTGCAGATATATATATATATATATATATATATATAGAAAAATAAAGCAATGGGTGTTCTATTTCCAATAAGCAACAATTGAACGTTTTGAAAAACCTCTTGATCGGGAATAGGAAGAATCACCATTAATCAAGAGACAGATTTGAAGAAGGTCTGAATTAATGCTTAATTAGTTGAAAGAATAACAAAATGTTAATTACAAAAGGAAGAGATAATGCGTACCTAGGAGATGAACAGGTATGAAAAACTGATTTTTTTAGCAAAGTGGCAATTGAACAAGTACGAAGAAGTGATTCAGAGGAGATGAAGAGACCATGGAGGGAAGAGAGACAGTTTGGTGTTAGAAAGGTGAAATTTTGAAGTTTAGAAACTGTGAAAGACAAGAAGAGCAAAAGGAGGAGGGGAGACAGAGGGGTTGGCATTAAAGACAACATTAACGTAAGATTGGGATTTATGGTGCAGGGTTGGAAATCATTTCTTTTTAATAGTATTTTAAAATTATGAGAAATATTTAGAAAAAAGTATTTTTAAATTATGGGAAAATTTTAGAAAAAAAAAGGGTAATGACATGGCTACTGATATGGTTCAACGGGAGTGTAGTAACATTAAATGCTACGTTTCAGCTTTTAGTAATATATAGATTTAGACTGGTTTATGAGTTAGAAAGAACCCAAGGCAACCTTTATATAGAAGAAAACGTCTAATAGGTTTAAACTCGCTTTTCTAAGCAGTTGTTCAAGTCTTGTGATTGAAATTTCTAAGAACCACTGTCATTTTGTCATGGTCAAATATATTTTAATAAAAACTTATAATATATAGTTTGGAAAACGTCTAACTAAAGACTACCGAGTAATTTTTTATTTGTTGACTGGCGTCTAAAAAGCATGAATACTTCAACTATCCGTATTGCAAATGTATCCAATGTGAACTTTTGAATACCTTAAACCAGTAAATGGTAAATTACACCTCTAAAATTTAGGATTAATTATATTTTACATTCTAAAATTTTAGAATTTGAATTTTACCTCCTAACGTTTGGGTTTTAGAATTTGAATTTTACCCCCTATATTTTAGGGGTGTTTGGGTTTTACTCTTTAAAGTTTAAGGTATTTAGATTTTACACTTTAAAATTTCATAATTTGGGTATAAAATCCAAACACTCTTAAACTTTAGAGGTTAAAATCTAAAATTTTTAAAACATTAGAGTGTAAAATCCAAACACCCTAAATTTTAGGGGGTAAAATCCAAATTCTGAAACTTTAAGGTGTAAAATTCAAACACTCCCAAACTTTAGGGGTGCAATTTGCAATTTATCCTACCTTAAATTAATATCTTCTTCTTCTTTTTTTTCTTTTTTTTTTTGGATGAAAATATCTTCTTAATTACTTGTTATTATTATTTAGAAAAATTTTACTCTTTATGACATTTTGTATGATAATTGGGATTTTATGTTTTTTAGATCTAACAAATATAATATCTTATTAAATAATGTGACATTATACATAACATTAAACTTATATAATATTTAATATGAATTAATAAATTCATACAGCTGAAGTGGAAAGAATCTTTAGCCATTTAGTTTAGGCGAAATTACAACATCGGTCTCTCAAATTTACCATGTGTGCACAATTGGTCTTTTAAGTTTGAAACAAGCACAATTGGTTTTTCTAGTTTTAAAACTGAGTTGTATTAATCATTTTACTAACTGTCGTTCGTGGTATTACTTACATAGCTAACAGAAAAATGACTTGATTTTTTTTTTAATGATGTGGCATTTTTTTAATTGAAAAATTACAAAATAAATTTACACATAAGAAATTCACAAACCAGTACCAAATTAAATCCAGTATTTGCAACTTATTCACAAATCGACTGTTTAAAAAAAAAAAATCACAAACCAACCCACTGATGGCCGGTCATTGCTACATTATGATTAACAGTTAAAATATACTAGTCTTTTGGTGAGGACACACACACACACAAAACTGTCACTATCAGAGATTCTGAAAATTGAAAAAGAAAAAAGAAAAAATCTAAAAAAGGTGAATGAAAACACAAAAACTACCAAGAAAAAATTCAAGCCTAATATAAACAGGTATGGGAAACTTTAAACAAAGCATTCTCATCAAGACTGCTCTAAGATTCTTTTTCGGAAACGTGAAGATAAACCATCTGACCATACCCATTAAACAGAGATGTCTCAAGTCTGGTCAAACCAAGACGATAATATAAGCGATACCGACCATGAGTGCTTCTTGCGGCAGTAAGCCAGTACCCAAAAGCCCCAAACCCCTTTTTCAAAATTTCATATTTAATGCACAATTCTCATAACTCAGATTAGACAACAAAAACTTCAGAACTTTGGGCGGCGGCTAGGGTTTGGGTCTCCATTGTTTCGTACGTTTCTTTTATGGGAAGATTGTTTCTTGTGTGTAAAATTATTTTGTAATTTTTTAATTAAAAATGTCATATCATTAGAAAAAATGTCAAATCATTGTTCCATTAATTATGTAAATAATACCACTAACGGCAAACATCACTAACGACAATTAGTAAAAAAACTAATATAATTTATTTTTTAAACTTGAGGGACCAATATTATAGTTTTACCTTTAGTTTATGGATTTTTTTTTTTAATATTTATTTTGGGTTAAAGGGCCATTCATTTTAAACCAACAAAAGAAGACTACACAGATACAGCTGCAGCAACTAGTCTAACATAATACAAACCATTATTATAAGTAGGAGTTTTTTTTTTTTTGGGGATAAAAAGTAAGAGTAATTAAATTATTCATATTGTATCAAATCAGATTTTAAAATTTTTGACGAATTTCTGTTTCCGGATTGCATATTATATGGCGTATAAGCATTTTCTATTTTGATGCACGAAAATCGTAGAAAGCTTTAGGGGGTGTTTGGAAGAGTAGTTTGAGTTATGTTATTTTGGTGTTTTTGATATACGTATGGGTAAAAAAGTGTGTGAAAATGTATGTAATGTTGTTTAAAATGTGTAGTTTTGTGATTGAGATGGCTTGCTAAACAAGCCCTTAAGTTTTTCATTTGATATTTCAATAGGATCTTGGCAATTGCACATGGTTCATTGACCTTTTTAAAAAAAAATCAGAAAACTTTATTAACTATGAAACAAAGATTACATCTTGGATAACTGGATAAAAGCTTGTTGAAGAAAATAAGGAGTCTCTTCAATCTAAGTTGAGAAATTAACAATGCTAAAAGTATGTTTAGCTAACAAGTGAGCTGGCCTATTTCCTATCCTTCTCACATGCATGCGAAAAACAACTCTACAAATATCCTGTAAAGATAAAAGAATTCCATATATCACTGGGGTGAATCCTCTTAGCCAAAGCCTGGGACCATTTCAATATGCAAAGTTATTTCTTGATGCGGATAAGTTTATAAATAAATACAACAAAGTTTTTAGTCCCAAAATTTAAGGTCTGCTACGAATTCTTTACAGATTAGATTGGATCATGGCAATTGCACACTGTTCATTGACCCTTTAAAAAAAAAAAAAAAAAAATCAGAAAATAGAAACTTTATTAACTATGAAACAAAGATTACATCTTGGATAACTGGATAAGAGCTTGTTGAAGAAAATAAGGAGTCTCTTAAATCTAAGTTGAGAAATCAACAATGCTAAAAGTATGTTTAGCTAACAAGTGAGCTAGCCTATTTCCTATCCTTCTCACGTGCATGCGAAAAACAACCCTACAAAAAAACCTGTAGAGATGAAAGAATTCCATATATCACTAGGGTGAATCTTCTTAGCCAAAGCCTGGGACCATTTCAATATGCAAAGTTATTTCTTGATGCGGATATGTTTATAAATAAATACAACAAAGTTTTTAGTCCCAAAATTTAAGATCTGCTAAGAATTCTTTACAGATTAGATTGGGTCGGTCATGTGAACTCTTTTCCTCCATTCTATCATTATTTGAAAATAAATCCCTCATTAGAAACCTTGTCCACTTTCTTAACTTCTTTACAGACAAAACTTGACTTCAAATCCCTCACTTATTGTTTTTTTTTTCCCCCAAAAAAATTTCCCATGCAATCATTATTCTAATCCACTTTTCTAAAGCAATTTGAGTACCCTGCAACTTTAACTTGGGTTGTATTTGGTGACCATCGGGTAAGTTTCATGGTACCGTCAAGGATTAATGTATATGTTGGCTAAGTGATTAGAAAAATCAGCAACAGATATTGATAAACAGATTTCTAAATATACTAAATATCCTTAATATCATGTAAAATTGTAAATATTCATCAAGCCTTTCAAGAACACTTAAAAATTAGTAATAGAAATATTTTCATATCTGAATGATGAAGATCCCTCCATTCCTTCAAAAAAGATCAAGATTTTTGGAGCGTGTTTATGTATGTAAAGATCTTTTTGTCAGTAGCTCATAAAGTGAGATCTTTTTGCCACATGAATCACAATTGATTTTTCTTAGTCTTATGAATTATGTTCTTGAGGATTATCGCCTAATCCTTCTGGAGATGTCAGCATGTTACTGACGTTTGCCTGTTTGGAGTGCATTTCCCCGGTGGTTTTTGAATAGAGACAAAATTCCCAGAGGCAATAGATTTTACAATGCAGAACCAGGATGACATGAACAAAGCTTTGATTTTTTAGATTGTAGTTTTGACTCTTTTTGTATCTGTTTGTAGAAGGGTTACAAGATAACTCAAAATGCAAGTTGTTCTATTAAGGGTTGCTTATAGCCAAAACGAGCCTACATTTACTTATTAAATAAGATGCAACAAAAAAGGTCCAAATTAAATTACTAGTTAAGACACATAAAGAGAAAAAATGTCAACCAGAATTTGATAACTAGTGTGCCTGCACCGTGTTACCTGACCAATTAGCTACATAATCAATTAGGTTGAACCAAACGTGAACACAATACTCATGCTTCTGCATGGTTTGTAGACAACTTTACAGCCAATTTTTGAAGAGGCAGGTTTCCCAAACTCTAATTTACTACACATTGCTTGTGCGGAAGACAATTATCATCGCATCAAGGTTTGACCTCTCTAACTCCATAATCAACAAGGATACAGAATAATTCGAGCAAATTTACGGCTAATCGAATTCTTGGAGTCTCCATAGCCTCTTGTTGGACAAACACCATATCCCCTACTCCCTCTACTATAATCTTTGCTCATATATGGTCATTTCTAGTTAACATAACAATCAAATTACTACCAGGTTTAAGTTGGATTATGAGCTATATAATCTAATGAATTAAGAGGTTTGAACAGGTTCATTATCCTCTCACCCCACAGGTACGAAAGGCCCACGACCTTGAGATCCAGTCCCCCGGGCTCCTAGGACACAAGGGGTTAATTTTTTATACTTTTTTTTTTTTAATATAAAACTATAAAAATTTATCGCCAGTATGCAGTGCCATTAAAGTAGTTGTGCAGATATAAATCAAGCAAGCATGCAAGACGGTCAGAACTCAGAACTTTAAACAACAATTGAGACATGCATTAAAGTATACACCTGTAGTCTGGTACTTAGTCAAGAATAATATCGCAAGCATTAAAGCATCTATAAAACACAAGCACCCAGAGAACACAAATCAAGCCCAAAAGCCAATAAGTTACTAAATTTTCACTATTCTCATTTTTCTCACCAAGGGTGCCAAGAAATATAGTGGGGTTCTCACAGAATACCTCCATTATAACTTCCCAGATGGCCTAAAGTTAAAAACCTGCCCATCCAGCAGGTTGAGAAGCTGGCTTGGTATCTGCAATCTTTGCCTCCCCAAAACGCTGAGCATTATTTCCGTCACTGATGGGTTTTGATATCTGAGGGCTATTACTGGGGGCAGCTGAGAAACTCTCTGTTCCAAAACCCCATGAATCAAAACCAGTGTTTGCTTGTGCAGCCTGCTTAGTTTGGTGACCATTTCTTGTCCTAACAGATTTGGAAGGGTTCTCTTTTGAAAGAGGTTTCTGTGGCTTAGGTTCCTCAGCAAATGCTTGCCATTGCTTTGGCTCCGGGCTCACACTATTCCTGTCAGATTTTTCTTGCTGTGGTTCCCAAATTGTTCCTTCAATCTTGTCCTTTTGCTGAAAAATAAATAAATTCTATCAATAACAGATATGATGGAGAAAAAATAATCAAATTCTGATAGTTTAAAGCAAAGAAAGTTATACCAAAGGAGTTGCAGCAGAGGTTTGAATTTTTGAAACATTTTTATTTGGTGATGGATTTCTAGCAGCAAGTGCTTGCTTGAGCTCTTGAATCTCCTGTCTTTGAGATCGACAAATGGCAGATAGCTTTTCAAATTTTGAAGTTATTTCAACCTTCTCCAAGTTTGTTTGCTTCAGCTGCCCCTTCAGCCTCGCTACTTCAGCCTCTAATGCTTCCTCCTTTTCAGAATTACTATTACTAACTGTGGAGCTAAACTTCTCAGTATCAAATTCAGCAACAAAAGTGTTAAAAGTGTCATCTTGAAAAGTAGCTGTAGTCTCAACTTTTGATGGTTTTGGCCTATGTGTGCCACGGTCTGTACCCTTATGGGAAAATGTCATCTCAAAATCCTTGGAAGAGCCATCCTCAGCCTTTTGTGATTTACCATGTGTATTTTTTCGAACAGTATAAGTTTGTATGTCTGCCTCTTTTGCAGGGCTAGTATTCCTAGGTAAAGGAAGATTCTCAGGCTTAAATTGATCATTTAATGACGTACCATGGGTAGTAGGTTCTTCATCAAATTTGGGTCTTGTCATGTCCTCAGGAACAACTGAATCTTTTGCATGCAGACTGGACCAGAAAGCACCAAGCTGCCCCCCACCTCCCCCTGCCCTAGAAGAAGGTTGTGATGTGTTCCTAGTCTGTTCTCCAGATGAAGGTGGGGGTGGTGGACTTCTGCGAGGCACTGGATGTGCCTTATATGCAGGCTTTGGAATACCTGTTACATCAGCCTCACTTCAATTGAAAGCAAATCTCAAATATTTGTGGCCTTTATTAATATCAATTTACAGTTATCCAAAATTAAATCTGCTCCAACAAAATCCATGTCAAAAATTTATGAAATGTTAAGTTTTCTTCATTTCAATCAGGTTTAACACTAAAAGCTAGAAGGTCAAATTTAATAATTCATACAGAAAGAAGAATGAGTTTTGTAACAAGTACATCTTTGATGTCCTCACCTTCATGTATGTCCGCGGATTTCATTTCAGGTGGCCTATCAGGTAAAGACTTCTGAAGATTAGCAGGTAACTGCTCATTAACACGAAACCACACCTGCCAACATTGTAAAAAATCCCAGCATCAGTTAGTAGAATGTTTAAACTTCACCTAATATTGCTAGGACAAGATGATCTAAAACTAACCTAAATTCATGGAGATGAATGGCCAATCAAGCAAAGCGCTTGCCTGCGTGATGTCTGGTCTGTCATCTGGTGAAGATTGAAGCATCTCTTTGATCAGGTCTGTAACAGAGGAGCCATATTTGGGTAACTCTGGAATGCGATAATTCCCATTTAAAATTTGAAGCTTTGATTCTCCATCAAATGCACTTTTGAAGTAGCAAATCCGATAGAGGAGGCAACCCAGCGCCTGCAGATTGAAAGAGTAACGTCAGTTCCTAATTGCACATTTGATTAGATTATTTGACTGTTTCTGCATTTCACTCTGAATCAAGGTTCAGCTTGACTTACCCATATGTCTACCTTCTCATTTATAAGTTCTCTCCGAAAGAGATCCCACATCTAGGTAGAGGAGGAAAACAAAAATCAAATAACTTTAGCATTAAAATAAAAAATTTAGCATCGTAAGAGTGAACTGTGAAGTTCAATGTTCAACCTCGGGTGCTCTATAAGCAGGTGTCGTGTGCTTCCTGATATTATCTTCTTCAATGCCCATTTCTTCAGGCTTCTCAAAACGCTTATGATTGGTAGAGGTGCTGCCAAAATCGCACAACTTCCATACTCCATCAGATCCCAGCAAAAGATTCTCAGCTTTCAAGTCTCTGAAAATGAGAGGAAGAAATAACAATAAATCAAAAATATTTCTTAGCAAGCAAAAACAAAAGGAAACTAATACGTCTCTTCAAATAAATTAAAGGCAAAGGATGTCTTTTCTTCTTGCAGTACAAGCATGACTTACAAGTACATCAATCCAAAATTTGCCACAATGTAATCACAAGAGGAAAAAATGGGGGTTGGGAAAAACTATACTCATCAATACCTTCAAGCAACCATTTTTTAACTATTTTAAGATAATGCAAAAATGGTAAAGGTTAATCTTAAAATTTTTTAAATGTATGATTTCCAACAACAACAACTAAGCCTTAGTTTCAAAATTTTATGAAGTATACTTTCAAGGGTTTTTTTTTTTGGGAGGGGTGGGATAATATATAAAAGGAGAAGATTACAGACTTACAGTCACCTTGTTAGCATCTATACCTGTGGGCAATGGGTGGGGACTGGCAGTGCATGGCGAAAACAGCATTACAGACATCCCTGAAGATTGAGAGGACCTGTTTCTCATCAAAAAATCCGGATCCTCTGCTTTCCAGCACATTAACCAGAGATTTCTCACAGAATTCCATCACAAGGAATGCTTCTTTAGTTCGTCCCATATCCAAGATGGTATGGGCATAGAGTGTGACAACATTAGGATGTCCCTTAAGTGACTTCAACACTGAGATCTCCTTCATCACCAATTCCTCTAATTCCTCATCATTAAATATAATGTGCTTTAAAGCATACTGCTTTGACACATTCACAAGGTCCCGAGCTAAGTATACACAAGAGAAACCTCCCTCCGCAATGGCATTTCGGACATTAATTTTAAGATTTCCAACATCAAGAGAACGGCCTTCAAGCCCCACAGGTTCTTTTTGCATAAATGGTTTGAACCTCCACATGATTCACACAATGAAGACAAAAAAAGGCACTGCAAACGCAATCAAATACATTACTAATACCCCGCGTTGGCAATACAAATCACACAAATTCTCACATCGAGTCACTGTAAAATAAATAGCATCAATCTAATCTAAAGAATTCGGCAATAAAGAAAAGTACAAGAAAGGTCTTTATATCATCCTTAAAAGATTCAAAATTCACAATCTAAAACCCAAAATCATCGAGTGAGTAGATCTGAATAATGCAATAAATCCTAAGATGCTGAAATTCAAGATCTGGATCAAATTCCAGGACCTGATCTTTCCACATAGAACCTAAAAATTCAATCTTTACATACTATTTTCATCTGAAATCCAAACAGCAAAATCAACCAATAATTCGAGCTCAAATCAAACCAGAATGTACGAGACAAACGAGTTCAAAATCCAGCACAAGTTAACAATTTGAGCTAGAAATTTAAGCAAATTGAAGGAAACACAGATTCCATCCTAAAATTCTGGCCAATACATCATTCATTTTCCTACTATTTCTTGGCAACCAAACAGATTCTCTCGAATGAATCAAAGAAATGTAATAGAGCTCAAATTCCAGCACAAGTTAACGGTTAAAGATTCGAGCTAGGAATCTAACAAATTGAAAACTTCAACAATAAAATCTTTAAAAAAAGACTCAGAAAAAACCGATTCAATATAAACTCATTTATTTTCCAACGATTTCTCAACAACCAAACAGACTCTGAACAAGTCCAAAAGAAATCCAATCGAGCTCAAAATTCTACCACAAAGCTAACGAATTGAGCTATAGAATTTCAAACCAATTCAAATAAACATAAAAAAAAATTTAAAAAAAAAAAAATCAAACCAAAGCATATTGAATTCAAACAATATCTCCAAATACAGAATCCGAGTGAATCTATAGGAAAAAAATGCAATGAAAATGAAAAGCCATAGAAGATCGTACCTCGTAGAATCGGATATGAGTCTCTGACAATAGCTTGCTGTGGAAGGTGATTCAGAATCCGATGCTGAAAGTACAAAAGCAATTGAAGCTTTGTGGTTTTTGAGATCTGATACCGTAAAATAAATAAAAGAGAAAGTTCAAAAACCAAATCTCTCTCAGCTTTTTCTGATTTCACACAGAGAGAGAGAAAGAGAGAGAGATACGAGACGCGTTTAATAACAAAGAGCGAGAGAGAGGGGGAGATATTTATATAGAGAGAGGAAGGATTGACTGTGGTCGTGATTTTTTTATTACTGGGAGAGAAAGCCATCTGAGCCGTTCGTTTTTGTGGGGACCATCAATCGAACGGTTGTTAATTTTTTTATTATTTTTTGGACTGGTTGATTGCAAGGGATGTGGGCCCGTGCTTTCGGTGGTAATTGGAGTAACTTGTACATGAACGTGACTTTCCCTCTGTGGGGAAAGGTCAAATTGTTTTGTACTCGCGAGATTTTGGTAGGTTGGTACTCGCTCGATCTGGGTGACACGTGGCGAAATTCTATTGGTGGATTTGGTGGACACGTTGGATGCAGTGTAGACTAAATATAGTAGTATTATTATTGGACTATTTATTAAAGGCCGGCAGTGAGTGCTTTTGTTAGGTTTAAATATTATTAATTTTTTTTTCTATTTTTAAAAATAAAGGTTGAATTTATTATTGTGTTACTTATTTCAATTCTATTTTAATTTCTTAATTATGACTAGAAGGAGATGATTATTAATCAAGAATGGTAATAATAACTAATATAATAAGACTAAAAAAAATGATTTTATGTAGAATTGCTAGTTGAGTTTTTTAATGATTTATGTAATGCTTGCAAGTGAGAATGATTAAATTTTTATTTAAATAGATAGTTATAGAAGAAATTAAATTAGTAATGATGTTCAACTACCAACTACAGAATGATTAAAGGAACAGATTAATAAATAGTTACATTATTATTATTATGGTGGGTATTTAATTTTAAATTAATATTTATTGCTTTGTGTTTCCGGAACTTCATAGTGTGCTGTTGACTTGTTGTCAAATTGTGAAATTGTGATAATGACAACGTGGGGAGATAGATAGCGATAAGAATTGATAGGATGGTTGTGTTACATCCTCTCCTTCTAACCTTATTTTATATTTTGTATTTTTTTAGCTTAATACAATTTCATTTCATTATTGAAGAGAGAATGCAAAGGCCAACAAAAATTGGCTAAGTTGCAGCGAGTAAGTTGAAAAGAAATCTCATTGAACAACCGGGCTCCCTCTTGAATCCCCTACACTAGGTGACCAATGCAATAACCTCAACCTCCTTCTTCCTTGGCCACCTTAAACACTATACTTTAATTGCCTTCCACCACAACTTGAATAGGCTTCAATTTCTTTTGTTTGTACAACCCTCCCAACTCGCTCTGAAACTCATCACAAATAATTATTTCCACTCCCAATATGACTCAGTTTGTATTTAGTACTCTAGTGCATTAAACCTACTGTGATGAATTTTTTATCACGTGTCAACATTGTAATAAGTCCAATGAATTGGAGACACTAAACTCAAGTTCTACTCCTCCAAATGTTTGCTCTTGGAGGATGGAGTTCCATCCATGCTCAGCGTGTACCTAAAAAGTAAATAATATCTTTATAACATTTTTAAATTTATTACTTTTTTTTAAAAAAAATGATCTAATATTTTATTTATAACCATTTATGTCTTTTAAACCACATTGGTCTTTGCATACTTGTACTTCTATATATGATTTTTAATAGGCTGCAAAAACATTTAAGTATATTATTAGCATATGAAAAAAAGGAGCATAATAGGGTCGTCAATTTGGGGTTTTCACAGTGGGAGGTTTTTATGTTCTTAGCCCTAGCTCAACTAAATTGGGGATTTGTGATTTGATCGAGAGACATAGAGGGATAATTTGGTCTTTGTGTAATGTTATTCCTACGCCATGTGTTCAACATTTTTATAAAGAAAATGATTTAGTCCAAGCTAGATCATGTAATGTTTTCCTTTTTACAGAAAAAAAAAATAAAACAAAATAAAACAAAACACCACATCAAGTCATCAACATTCTATTACGTCACATAAGATAAATATTAACAAAAATATATAAAGTAGAATATTTACAAAAATGTGTTCTAGTTACCTCAACTAATAAGGTTTATTATTCTCGAATAAGAGATTTAAAATTTAATTCCTTTTTTTCTTTAAAAAAAAAAGTTCAATTCAGTCTACATGAATAACCAATTGGAATCTTAAATAGAAACTATCCATTAAAAAGAAGGTTTTACTTTATGTATAAAAATAATATTTTAAGCAAGCCTATTTATATCTTAGCCTTATTTTTAGAGAGTGTTTGGATTGTGTCTGCATTTTTACGCGTTTTTGACTTTTTTTTTTAACCCATGAACAGTGTAAATAGATAAATAAACAGTATTTTTTGTGTGAATAGTAATCTGAATTTTTTTTTATTGTTTTTAGTTTTTAATTCTCAACAAAATAAGCGGTATCCAAATCCACACTTAATCTCTCTTCCACCTAACTAGCAACTTATCTCTCTTAAAAAAAATTAAAAAAAAAAAAAAAAACAACTTTGAAAATTTATTTATTATTATCATTTTGGTTTGTCTTTTCTCTGTAGTAACGACTGGCTAATGGTTTATACAGTTTTTTCGAGCCTCTCATAAATCCATAAACCCTAGTTCCCTCTCAAAAACCCCAGACCTCTGTGTCCGTTGCGCGCAATGGAGAACCAAGAAGACCCAGCTCCGAAACCCAAGGATCAACCTCTCTGCGAGGAGTGCAAGCAAAACCCATCAAAGTACAAGTGCCCAGGCTGCTCTGTACGCTCTTGTGGCCTCTCATGCGTCAAGGCTCACAAGCAACGCACTGGTTGTACGGGCAAGAGGAACCAGACCCAGTTCGTCCCTCTCTCACAGTTCGATGATAATCTCCTCATCTCTGGTACTTTTTTTCTCGTGAATTCAGACACCCTTTTAGCTGGTTTTGAAGCTCAACTCGTTTTCAATGCTGGTAGATTATCATATGGTTGAGAAAGTTTCTGTTTTGAAATTTTGATTTCTATTTCAATTTCATTACCCTGTTTTACTTTTTTGAAATTGGTTATACCTCATGAATTCAGAGACCCTTTTGGCTGATTTAGAGTTCTATACTTGTAGATTATCATATTCTTGAGAAAGTTCTTATTTTTTACTTTTTACTGTTTGAATTTGATTTTACCTTTCAGCTGGTTTTTCAAGCTAACATTATCAATATCCTTTTCAGGGTTCCTTATTAGAGTTCTATACCGCTAGATTATCATATCCTTGAGAAAGTTTCTGTTTTGAAAATTTAATTCAAGTTCAATTTTCTGTTTTATCTTTTTTTGAATTTAATTTTACCTCATGAATTCGGAGACCCTTTTAGCTGATTTTGAAGCTCACTCATTAACAATATCCTTTTTATGCTTCCTTGTTAGAGTTCTATACTGGGAGATTATCATATTCTTGAGAAAGTTCCTATTTTTAAGTTTTATTTTTTGAATTTGATTTTATCTGAAGAATTCAAATACCCTTTTCACGGTTCCTTATTAGTGTTCTGTACTGGTAGATTATTATATGCTTGAGGAGGTTTCTATTTTGAATTTCAATACCAAGTTCTACTTTTTTGAATTTGATTTTACCTTGTGGATTCAGACACCCTTTTACCTGGTTTTGAAGTGCTCTCATTATCGATACCCTTTTCAGGGTTCCTTATTAGAGTTCTATACTGGTTGATTATCATATGCTTGAGAAACTTTCTATCTTGAAATTTCGATTTCAATTTCAATTCCCTGTTTTGCTTTTTGTGAATTTGACTTTATCTCATGAATTCAGAGACCGCTCTCTCATTATCATTATCATTACCCTTTTCAGGGTTCCTTATTTGAGTTCTATACTGGTGGGTTATCATATGCTTCAGAAAGTTTCTATCTTGAAATTTCAATTTCAATTTCGATACCAACTTTTACTTTTTGAATTTGATTTTATCTTTTTAATGTGAATTGTAATCAGCTCGAGAGGAATTTGCAATTTTTGTTTGAAATTTCATTACCTTTATTGCAATTATGGACTTCTTTTCTCCTGCTCAATGAAATTTACTCTATCGTTATTTTAATCACATTTTCTATTCTGGTATATTATTGTATGCTTGAGAAAGTTTCTACTTTGAAATTTCAATTTAGATACCTTGTTTTACTTTTTTGAATTTGTTTTTACCTTTTTATGCGAATTTATAATCAGCTAAAGAGGAAATTTGCTATTTTTCTTTGAAATTTCACTACCAATATCACAATTTTTACTTCTTTTCTCATATGAGTGGATTATAATCTGCTTGATAAATATTTCTCTTTGGTTTCTTTTAGTCAAAATTATGATAACCTTTATGTGGCTGTGAAGATTTAGGTACATGTAGAATTTAATATTCTTGAGGAATTTTGTTCTTTTGGTGTGAGATTTTATTAGGATAACTTATCTCTCTTACTCTTTTTGTATATGTTATAATTTGCTTGATTAAGTCATGCTATTTTGCTTTCATCTCTAAACCAAAACTCTTCTGTTTGGAACATTCTGTGTGTAGATTATAATTTGCTAGAGGAAGTGAAGAGGGTTTCCGAATCTGCTCAGAGAATGAGAAGTAAAGTGTGCGGTTATTCTCATTATAAATTACCGTATCACCTAAAAAATCTCCGGAAAGCTGCTGCGAGTAGGAAGACAAAACTCCTATTTCTCCCTAGTGGAATGTCAAAGAGGGAGAAAAATCAAACTCGATACAACAATAGGTTATTATTAGTTTCCTTGGACTTCATTGTTGTGGATTCGATTATAAATTATTGGTTATTTAGTTTACTTGTGATTTACCATAGGATACCTCATTATGGTATCCTTTTCCTTTTCCCTGTTGACATATTTGATGTGTTCAACTTATATGCTTCTTGCTATCTATAAGAAATTGGTTAATGACTCAGTCATGGCCTCTTTCTCTCGCTATGGTGGTATTTTTTCAAAGATGAATATTTGTAAATCTTGGCATAATGGTATTGGAAATGAACTAAGATTCTCTGTTGCGCTGGTGGGTGTTTTTTTAATCAGATTTTGCTATTCATCTTAATGATTGTTTCAGGAAGAAAACCATTGAGTGGACCATTGAGTGGCAGTTTCACTCAACAGATGTTGTTTTACATGACCATGGGTAAGCTATCTTACCCACTCTTATCCGTGGATAACTAATTATTCTTGTTAATTCTTATCCTTCTGTTAGCACGAGTCAATTGGTTTGTAACTTCATAGATCAATACTGTGTATTTTGTTTAAACACTGATGCAATTTTTTTTTTCAGATTAAATGAAAATATGAACCTTTCCTCTGTTATTGAGAATCATCTAAAACCTGGCCCTTGGAATCACCAACTAAGACAATTCTGTGACGAACAGCTGGACTGTCTCAAGTTTTTCATCCGTAAATATCCTAAGGTTTCTTTCTTATCCTTTGCTGGTGGTATTGTTGAATACTTCATCATGGTTATCTAAGAGCATTTTCGGTCCCGAGAAAGGTTTGCCAGTTTTGTTCTCAAAGTGGTCAAATTTTGGACCTCTAATCATCAATTGGTTCTTGGTCTTAAAGTTGCAATTTGGCTGTGTTCAAATTGAGTTTGTCTGAGAAGGCCAGCTTTTATGTGAGGTTGTGTTGGTGCCCTTGTAACTGTTTAGAGACTTGAACTGAACTTTTTTCATTTTGACAACCTAAGGATTTGTTTGGGATCCGCTTATTTTGTTGAATGTACTGTAGATAAAGGTAAAAGTTAGTTGAAATAGTACAGTAGGACCTATAAATAGTATCAAAAAGTGTAGTGGGGCCCATGAATAGTAGCAAAAATAAATTGAATAGTAAAATAAATTGACAAAAATAAGTGTTGCCAAATGCACACTAAGTGTTATATTTCGAAAAATATTTTGAGCATTTTTGGAGGTTTGCACCTATGGATGATTCATCATGTGTAATTATGTATGATATCCTCCCTATGGTCTTTGGACCACATTGCATCTCCTAGCCCAATTAATTTGGACCGGAGAACAAGGTAATAAGTTCAATCTGATACACGTGTTGTATCCACCTATACAAATTTTTTTTGTCTGTTTTGTCAGCTTGATCTATCTCTTAGGCATAGATATCATGTCTGCTGGGTGCTTTACCTCCCTACTATCTTTAGAGAGCTTTTGGGTGCCATATATAATACACTTAGCGGGTGTGATACTCTTATTGCTATTGGCTTAAATTGTCTGTATTTCTAGACAGAAAAGACAGACAGATTTTAATTGGCATATATTAGATGATTGTAGTACATTGGTTGATTCTTGACTAGGTTGGCTTAATGGTGCAACAATTGCTCCGATTAAAGGCTGAAGTACTGCTTCATGCTGCTGTTTTATATGTGTTCTCTTTTGCACTAGACTTCAAAATTGAGCAACCTGTATTGGGGTCAAGTTGAACTATGAATAAGATTGTGGTCAATGGATTGGGTTTCTTTTGGCACCAAGTATTGTTGAACCTTTTGAACTTATTGTTAAAGGGTGATTAAAATAGTGCCAGTCTCATCTAAGTGGATTCTTGGGAGTGGTGGTTAGTACTTGGATTTTCTTTTTTTGTTAAGTATGAATTTTATTTGAAAAGGAAAAGGGATATACACAAAGATTGTGTACTAGCCCAAGTCAAAATATACAACTCAAAATGAAAGAGAATTGTTAAGTTGTGGATGTTTAGCCCTTTAGGAGTTGATATTCATTTTATGTTTTCTCTTTTTGTTATTTATTTTCATCTTTTGGTGGAGATATTTCCTGTGTACATGGGCTTGCACTTGCTCATGGCAACCTAAGACTTGTTTATTCTGATTAACAATTGTCTTGTTCATCTTCATTTGCCTACCTGGTATTTTTTATCTAGACAAGATCTGATATGTGTGTGTGTGTATATATATATATTTTTCAGGGTCCTAGGTCACCTTTCCGTGAGTTGGATGTAAAGGCCCCAATAAGGCAACAACTATCCAATTTAGTTATATTGGAGTATCCTGTAATATATGTCTTTCTCCCTTCGCACAACTTTGATTTTGAAGTCGTTAAAGAAGCCAATCCTGTTACTCATAAACCAAAGTTTAAGGATTCTGGAAGCAACCCAAACCCAATCCCAGAAGGTGTCCCTTTCAAGGAGGAGGAAATAGAAGAAGACAACAGCTCTTCAGATCCTCATGTTTTTGATCTCATGAAACATGTGAATTCAAGTCCAATGCATCGATTCCCTCATCGGAACAAGCTGTCTGAGAAAGTGATAAACAACTCATCAGAGAGGTCATTGTTGTCAAGAGTGGAAACAGGCAACTGTTCACTTTTCGGCTCTGCCGAGGAACCAGGAGTTTCTGAAATTAGGGAGTTCGATTTTGATCAGGGCTTAATAGATGCGTACTCAGATCTAATTGCAGAAAACAATCCTGATGACTTCCTTGATTTGGAAGGTGTATTTACTGATGAAGTAAATGTGGAAGAAATAAGGAATTTCTCAGAAGAGCAGGGAGTCTTCTCAGCAGAGGAGGAATTAGAGGAAGGAGAGATTCTTGAATAATTGAAATTATAAAAGGAAAGGACCAACTATAGAAGGAAAGGACCAACTGCCAAGGATTGTGCTGATAATTATGATTTTTGTTAGTGCTTTGGCATTGAGCTCTGGTTTCTGCAATCATGCCTAAGAAACAAAATTACTTTCTTAGCATTATTGATTGAGAAGTGCATGCTTTCGTTCATATCATGCGGAAGGAGGTGTCTCAGTCGCTCATAGTATCTCCATTTCCTCTTATACAGATGATGATGCTTTTGGTTGAGACTACAATATCCGCTTGTCAATTTTCTAGGGAGCATTGCCCACAAGCTACACAGGACAGAAGCAGATTACATCAACTGTTAAAAGGTGATCTGAATTTGAGGATTTCCCAAGATTTGGATAGCCTGCCTTCTTGATTACTGTTGTGCTTCCTTCCGGGAGCAACTCAAGATGCAATGTATTTTGCTACAGCTCACTCTGTACTGCTTATAAGTCTTCATTAATTGATTCTTTTTACTGGCTTAGAATGTCGAACTCTCTTCGTTTGTCATTTTGGTATTATTTGCTAATATCGATTTCCTTAGATGCTTGGTAAAGTATGATCTACATCATGTTTTATTCTTGTGAAGATATGAAAATTTGTTGTAGAGATATGAATGTGTTTTTTACACTGATTCCACGGTCATTTGTTCTTCTTGACTTAAGAGTTAAGACCTTGTTGCAAATGAAAAGAAACCCAGAATCCATCCAAAAAGAAATGAAGCATGCTTCCAATCATGTTTCAGGCAAACGGATGCTCACCCAAAATGATTGTCAAATTCCTATATAATTGATTAGTAATTGAATAATCAATTCTTATTCGTCATTATTTGACAGAAATAGCTTCTTGTCTGCTATTACAATTATAAAAATCAGCATTATGGAAACTGTGGAGTAGTATTGAGATAATTCTTGGATGAGGAAGTGCAGGATTAGAAAATTCTGGAGCAGAAGGAGATTGATAAATGGAAGCTATGCTCAACATTGAGATGGATGAAGGGAAGTCATCCTCAGACACACTGATACCATTCAATAGAATCAATATGAAAGGCTTACAGTAATTTAAATTCATAGATCTCCACACTATATATAGACTATAGACAGCAACAACCCCCAAAGTTACAACTAAAGGTCAAAGCACATTTACAAGACAAACATGGTAATTTACAAAACATACCACACTTAGTAAGTGGTAGTACTAAGCTTAAATTCAAGACAAGATCTATTGATTAATGCAATCTTTCCAAATGACTACACTTTCAATGGCAGTCACGAAAATGCTTATTTGGAAACTATTTGGCCTATTATGACACTACATCACTTAGACACTACTATTATTTGAAAATCCCACGGATGACTTTTCAGCTTCGGATGTTGAACAATAGAGGAAAGGACATGGGGGTGCAGAAATCTCAAGAATGCCATCTAGCATATGAGTGACTTCTCTCATGGAAGGCCTCAATAATGGCACATCCTGTACACACCAAATTGCCACCATTACTAGCTTCTTCACCCAATTCATATCACTAATAGCCTCTTCATCATTTTCCACCAATCTTTCAACTTTCCCTCTACTATAGCATTCATATGCCCATTCTGTAAGTATCGCTGCCCTCTCCATCTCAACTTCCACACATCTCCTGCAGCTAATGATCTCCAACAACATGACACCAAAACTATAAACATCCACCTTTACTGTGACTGGTGTGTTTCTGAACCATTCTGGTGCAACATAGCCTTTAGTCCCCCTAATACCAGTGAGAGTCCGGGTTTGTTGGTTCATCAAAAGCTTTGCCAATCCAAAGTCAGAAATTTTGGCTGTAAAAAAATCATCCAAGAGTATGTTTTGAGGCTTTATGTCGCAATGAATGATTTGCATGCTACATTCTTCATGTAAGTACATTAGTCCTCTAGCAATTCCTAATGCAATCTGCATTCTTTGTTGCCAACTTGGTCTTATTACTCCAAAAAGGAAACTCGACAATGAGCCATTGTACATAAACTCATACACCAAAATTCGGTGTTCACCTTCATCACAATAGCCAAGTAACCGTACCAAATTCTTATGGTGAGTTTGGCCGATCACGGTTACTTCAGTTTTGAATTCCCTCTCACCTTCCTTTATCACCTTGTCTAGCTTCTTGACAGCAACATAGTTGCTATAACTTGATACTATTACCCCTTTATAAACAGTGCCAAAAGAACCCCTGCCCAATTCTTCTTTGAACCCACTAGTAGCTTCTTCAAGATCTTTGTATGTAAATGAACGCAGATTCATATCAAGATCTTTTGTATGTAAGGTTCTGTAGAAATTTGGCAGTTTTCCTTGCCACAAACAGAAGACAACTAGAGAAATTGCAGCTACAGAAAAGAAATTAAAAAATACAGAAGTACCTAGGAGGACTGCAAGGATCAATATCTCTTGATTCTGCCTTCCTTGGCCTGGATTTGGATTTGTACGATTCTGTGAAGAGCTATTCAATTTAAATTTCTTGAATAGAGCTTTTCTATCAATGGCGCTGCTGTTGAACCTCCCATTAGAGAGCGGTAATTTCTTCTTCCAACATCTTCCTGTGCCATTATTAAACTTTGGATCCTGGAAAATGGTGACTGCACAATAACAATCGCGCAGACAAGAATTCTTGCATTCAAATTCTGTTGTGGGTTGTAGTAGTTCATAGTCAGCTAAAGGCCAATCAGCATACTCCATCTCCAAGAATTCAAATTGATCTTCCGAAATCACAGTACCCATCTCGTTACATTCATTCATGTAGCTTACATCATCTTGTTTGCAGCCACTATACTTGTTATTTACATCCAAGAGAGAGAAGCCTGGGGCGCATTGGCACTCTGGCATACCATGGGCTACCAGTGAACATATGCTATTATAACCACAAGGGCCACTTCCAAAAGTGTCGTAAATATCCAGGCAGATGTTTTCAGGAACATACCAAGTTGCAGACCAGGTTTGGTTTCCAGTAAAATTCTTTGGGTGAGTATAGAGTCTGAAAACACCATCAAAGTCAAGTGTTGCCCTGTAGTAGGAGTCTGAGTCTGTCCTCAAGACCTCTCCCTCTGATGAAAGGTTGGATATGCCTCCCAGTGAGTTCTTGACTTGAAGGTAGCCCGACTTGTCCAAGATTAGCTCAGAAACATCTTGTTTAGCATAATAAGCTCCATAAGGATTTTGGGTGTAGACATCTATTTGATTTAGTATCAGAACGTATGAGGAATTTGATAGCTGTGGGTTATTGAAACGGAGCTGAAATTTACCCACCCCATAGTTTTCTTCGGACACGCTAGAGAAAAGGTTGCTCCCAAGACCCAATACTTGGGTTGGTAACATGGTATTTGTTGGTTCATCGAAGCTATTCCATAAGATGCTTGAGTTTGTGCTTGTTATAACAAAATTCCCAGTGTCTAGCATAGCCCCATTTGATACTCGAGGATTCTCATTGTTGCTGGACCTCCACAACTCCCATCCACCTGGAGCTTTGAGTACAAGTTGTCCAGCTGTGTTAAGCTCAATTTTTGATTCTCTCTCTGCCGAGTAATCTCTGTTTGCAGACCAAACTATAGTTTCATCTGGTATCTTAGCAAACCAGATAGCAAGAAGGAACCGATCTTGTTGACCTGGAAAGCGACGGAATCCAAATGAAAAATCACCAGATGGTGAAGTCCATGTGGAGTTATCATCTGTGGCAAAGAGAGCTGAACCCACACTGATGCTAGTATAAACTTGAGCTATAGCAGGAACCAGGAGGGTGATGACAAGGACAAGCAAATGACAGTGAAAAGGAGCGAGTGCTGAAGCCATTGGAAGAAGATGGAGATAATACTTAAGTTGTAAATGGTGGTCTTATAATGAACTTTGTGCAGCCATGGTGAATATAATTGAGTAAAGGAGTACAATTTGAACTTTGCCAATGGTCAAAACAGTGAAAACCAGAATGCAGGCAGCAGTAAGGCAATCGATACATCTCATAGTCATAGATCACAAGGGCTTCAAAATCTCACTGTTTTGGATTACTTATGTTTTGGATTTTCAACCACTATGTCACTTTTGGCACGGCATGTGCTTTGACTTAGACGAAAAATTGACATTCTCAGATAGCTTTTCATATAGTCAGGAGTGAGCAATTGCTGTAAGATAATTGGTGAACAGTGACAAATATAAAGAGTATATTATCAGCAAACAACCAAAACAATCAACCTTAATTTGGCATTAATTTGACCCTTCTTACTTGTTGCATTAAAAAATGAATAGTAGAATAAGTGAGTAGTTTAGTTTTAGTTGTATAACATGGGTTTTTGGTGATTTCATTGGAATCAATCATTCTAGCTACTTGGGAAGTTGAAGTAGTGTAATTTGATTTTTCACCTAGAAACTAATGTCCATGACCATGAGCAGACAACCGGTTTCTACCTTACTGAAAGGGAAGAAACGAACATTCATACACCTGATTATTAACCATTATATATTGTATGAGAAAATACTAAGAATGAATAATCCTCTCTGAATTCTTATAGTACAAATATTTTCTATATCGTGTTCATCACTTCGATTTTTTTTAATCTTTTGGTTTATGGCACGTGGCTTTAATTGTGCTGGCGAGTCGGCTAGCAAAGAGTCAACTTTGTCTGTCTATTTTTACACTACATAGGGGAGGTTCATACGTGGACTTAAAGAAGTCCTATTCTAGTTGGTTTTGATCTTCATAGGTTGAAAATTCTAGAAAAAGAATAAATAATACTTTGAATTGTTATAAGTTAAAAACCTTGTGCTCCTGGTCGTAATTCACAGACTTAACTATGCTTAGTTTCAACCTCAAAATCCGTATATGCGACAAACAGAACAAGCATAAGGTGTCATCTCAACCTTCTTTAGTGTGATTTTTCTTTGTATAAAATCAAGAAAAGAAAATGGCTTGGTTCTTTGCGGTAGTTGGTCTTTTAAGGACTTTATTAACAGTGGCCTGCCCTGCTATTTGCCAAGTTGTGGTGAAGCTTCAGAGTAGAGGTATTCATTCAGTTCTAATGATCACAACAGCAAAGAGTGGACTTACAGCGGCTCAAAGAGTTTTAGGTCGAGACAGCACAAAGGATGAACATCCCACGACAGAGCTTATTATTTCTTAAGAGACCAGCTCATGAAGAGCATTTGTCACTGCATGCATGACTGCCTTACCATACATGCGTTTCCAGATTTGGGTGTGGGTGCGAGACTCGGTAATTTTTGAAAAAATAGAGTGTGAGTGCGGCGATTAAAAAATTATTAAAAATATATTTATTTATATATGTTATATATTGCTAAGCATGTTTTTTTTATATAATAATAGAAAACTCATATTTTTTTTCACTTTTTTTTTTCTTTTGTAAATTTTATATATTATTAAGTGGATTATAAATATTTAAGATAATAATTAGTTTTTAGAGTATGGACAACGGAGTGATTTATCTTTATCTTTTTGTTTTCTTTTTCTTTTTGTATGGTACTTTACCTTCAAGAAATCAAGTACTGAGTAAATTTTGTTTTCATTTTTTTTTTAATTTTGTAAATTTTATATTATTAAGTGGATTATAAATATTTAAAATAGCAATTAGTTTTTAGACTGTGGACCACGGAGTGATTTATCTTTATCCTTTTGTTTTCTTTCTACTAGGTAAATTTTTTTTAAAACTTTTTTTTTCTTTTGTAAATTTTATATTGTTAAGTGGATTATAAATATTTAAGATAGTAATTAGTTTTTAGAGTGTAGTTTTTTTTTTTGGTACTTTACTTTCTAGAAATCGAAATCAAGTACCAGGTAAACTTTTTTTTTTTTTTTTTTTGTAAATTTTATATTATTAAATTGATTATAAATATTTAAGATAGTAATTAGTATTTGAAGTGTGGACCATGAAGTGATTTATTTTTATCTTTTTTTTTCTTTCTTTTATTTTGTATGGTACTTTATTTTCCAGAAATCAAGTATTTGGTAAGGGTTTTTTTTTTTTCACCTTTTTTTTTTTTTTTTTTGTAAATTTTATATTATTAAGTTGATTATAAATATTTAAGATTGTAACCAGTTTCTAGAGTGTGGACCGTGGAGTGATTTATTTATTTATTTATTTTTTTTTTGTATGATACTTTACTTTCAAGAAATCAAGTATTGGGAAAAAAATTTTCACTTTTTTTTTAATAAATTTTATATTATTAAGTGGATTATAAATATTTAAGATAGTAATTAGTATTTAGAGTGTTGACTGTGGAGTGATTTTTTTAAATATTTTTTTATTCTTTTTCTTTTTGTATGGTACGTTACATTCAATAAATAAAGTAATGGGGATTTTTTTTTTTTGTAAATTTTATATTATTAAGTGGATTATAAATATTTAAGATAGTTATTAGTAATTAGAGTGTGGACTATGAAATGATTTATCTTTAACTCTTTTTTTTTTTTTTTTTTTTGTATTGTATTTTACTTTCAAGAAATCAAGTACTGGGTAATTTTTTTTTCACTTTTTTTTCTTTTATAAATTTTATATTATTAAGTGGATTATAAATATTTAAGATAGTTATTATTATTTAGAGTGTCTAATGTGAAAATTTATCTTTATCTTTCTTTTTCTTTTTCTTTTTGTATGGTACTTTACTTTCAAGAAATCAAATGTTGGGTAATTTTTTTTCACTATTTTTTTGAAAATTTTATATTATTAAGTGGATTGTAAATATTTAAGATATTAATTAGTATTTAGAGTGTGGACTGTGGAGTGATTTATCTTTATCTTTTTTTTTTTTCTTTTTTATGGTACTTTCAAGAAATCAAGTATTGGGTAAGGTTTTTTTTTTTTCACTCTTTTTTTTTGGTAAATTTTATATTTTGAAGTGGATTATAAATACTTAAGATAGAAATTAGTTTTTAGAGTGTGGGCCGTGGAGTGATTTTTTATTTTTTTTTAATTTTTTCTTTTTTATGGTACTTTACTTTCAAGAAATCAAGTATTGGGTAAATTTTATTTTTTTTTGGTTTTTTTTTTCTTTTGTAAATTTTATATTATTAAGTGGATTATAAATATTTAAGTTAGTAATTAGTTCTTAGAGTGTGGACCATGAAGTGATTTATCTTTTTTTTTTTTTAAATCTTTTTCTTTTTGTATAGTACTTTACTTTCTGTAAATCAAGTACTAGGTAAACTTTTTTTTTTTCATTTTTTTTTCTTTTGTAAATTTATATTATTAAATGGGTTATAAATATTTAAGATATCAATTAGTATTTGGAGTGTGGACCGTGGAGTGATTTATCTTTATCTTTTTTCTTTTTGTATGGTACTTTACTTTCAAGAAATCAAGTACAGGGTAAATTATTTTTTTCACCTTTTTTTTCTTTTGTAAATTTTATATTATTAAGTGGATTATAAATATCTAAAATAGTAATTAGTATTTAGAGTGTAGACTGTGGAGTGATTTATCTTTATCTCTTTTTCTTTTTGTATGTTACTTTAATCTCAAGAAATCAAGTACTGGGTAAATTTTTTCACTTTTTTTTTGTTTGGTAAATTTTATATTATTAAGCGGGTTATAAATATTTAAGATAACAATGATTATTTATAGTGTGGATCGACTATGGAGTGATTTATCTTTATCTTTTTTTTTTTTTTTTTTTTTTCGTATGGTACTTTAACTTCAAGAAATCAAGTACTTGGTAATTTTTATTTTTTTACTTTTTTTTTTCTTTTGTAAATTTTATATTATTAAGTGGATTATATATATTTAAGATTAGCATCAAGTGATAACAAATATGTTGTTGCCAAGAAGCTAGACAATATGGTGAAGGAAGTTAAGAGGGAATTTAAAACCATAGTGATTGTGATTGGCCAAAACTGGCCAATCTCAAAAATAACAAGAAAGGGTAAGAAATAACGAAAACTAGCTTTTTAAAAAAAAAAATTATGGTGTTGAAAGCAGTGAGGACATCGTTTTCTATGTCCTCCTTGAGTGTTCCGAGCAGAGGGACAGGAGAGAGAGGCTTGGCCGTGGGGCACTGAGAATAATGCTTTGGCTGAGGACCTCATTAGAGGAGAAGGTGAGGGTTGGGGAAGGGAACATGAAAGGAGAGAAGAAAAAAAATGAAAGAGAGAAAAGAGGAAGCTGAGGAAGAAGGGTGAGTACTGGTGCATTTCTAAAGTGACAATGTGATCTATTTATAGAAGAGAAAGAGCGAGTAAAATAAATGAAAATTTTGGGCTAAACCTCACAAATGTTTTTTTATAAGTTATTGCTGTGACCAAATTTTTTATTCGTCTTTATGGCCAACCACTAGCATTTTTCTAAATAAGTTAAATGATTAACATATATTAAGCGTGAGTAATGCTATAAACACAAAATTTTTACACAAAGTTGATATGATAAACTTTTATAGATTCTCATTTGAGTTCATTACTTATATCTTACTAATAATCACTCACAATATCAAATATTTGTAAAAAAAAAAAAAAATGTTTGTAACTCTAGCATTTTTTATTAAACATTGATGCCAATTGCCTCAACAAATCTATCTAATAATCAAAGCCTTGAGAAGTGAGGATGAATCTTTAGCCTTCTAAACATTTGCTCACTTTTGCAAAGTATTTTACAGATATCGTTAGTGATGTTATTTTCTCACGTATCATCGATTGGAAAATTCTGTAACTTATAATCTAACTAAACATGTGAGATATATTAATTATTTAATGGTGTAAATAGAAGATTTTCCTCTACATGTTTATGATGTTAAACCTAACTAAACTTGAGTTACTTTTTTACTTACCAATATTTTGATACACTTTTAGGATGAGAACTTATTTTTTTTTTATTTTTTTTTTTAAATTACAAATATACTTTAATCCACTTTCAACAAAATTTCCAATAAGCCATTCACAATCATAATCTGCCGCTCATTGAGGTTTCTTCTTCACAGTATTGTTAGTGTAGTAGCTTTGTTTTGTAAAAAGACTGTCTATATATTTCGGGTATTATTTCATTGAAACCTACTGCATCTACTTCATCCCTTTCACGTTTTTGTAAAGCATCTTGAATTCTAAATTACTTTCTTTTCAATCTCAGCTCTTCCCAGTCTGCACAACTTGCATAGTCTTCTTTCTTATAATTCCTTGGCTATAACACAAGTTACACAACTGCTCTCATTTTACCTACAAAGAATTATGTACTCAACTAATCTTTAACGCCAAAGTTAATGTTGTCCGGCTGATATTTATGAATACAACTTTTTGGTTTTTATTCCCTTCACTTTAAGTACAAATAGTAATTATAGTTTCTAGCTATTGCCACTGCCATGTTATTGAATTCCACTATGGCAGCAGCATCAGATTGATGATGGTGAGTGTGGTAGTAGAGATGGAGGCTAAAAACGAGAAAACAAAAGCACCGCTCAACAGAACTATTCTTCTTTATTGTTATTATTATTATTTAGAATACCACTATGGCATTATAAATACACAGAACAAGCCTCAGGTTTGCTTTTTTTTTGTTTTGTTTTTTAATTTATTATTATTAGAGTATCATTTAAGTACATGAAAATCAATTGTCTACTGTAAGGACCAGATTTGAATTCCTAGCCCAACATGTGGATGGACTTAGGCCCAAAAAACCCAAAACAATGAATTTGTAGAGAATAGGTTAGAAAACTAGGTTTTAGTTGATCGAACAACGAGTTAGATAGGTTTGATGACAAAAAGATGAAAATAGACAATTGTAAACTGAAGAAAAAATGTCCTCGGCGAAATCCGAGGACGCTGGTTCTTATATAAAGTTCTTAGGTAACGTTACAAGTTTGATTGTAGATTGCTATAGTGTTTCTTTCTTGAATTTTCTGATCCCCCTATCTTACTCCCTCCTCTATCTTTTATACTGCCTTTCCTTTTCATATTCACCCTTCACGTGCTTGCCAGACGGTTGGTGTAGATACTTGTCCCATCAACACTCCCAATAAGTCCTTATGTAGTAGCTATAAGGCTGAAATACATTGTTCAGGTATCACTTCTACATTAATGTGGCCAGGGAGTTAGTTGCAGTGCATTTAATGCGGAGATAACAGCTTTCTCTTTAGATATTTTAGGACATCTCCCTGTCCTGAGTTCTCATAATGCTTATCCATATCAACCGAGTGTTTCTGTGACATTTTTCCGGACGACAAGCCACCTCTACTGACCTCGGCCTTGGTTAGCCGAGGAGGCTCTCAACCTCGGCACAACTCCCAGGGTAGTTATGATCTCCACTGATTTCTCCTTTTGCCAACATGAGCCCTTTTGGCAGCAATTACCCCTTCTCAGACGCCTTTAGTCCTCGGCTTGGGCTTTAGGCCCATCATATACCCAAACGACAGGCCCCGGAGCCCCAGGCCCCTACATCTACTATTATCAATAAATTGACATTTTAGTTAGAAAGTAGCATATTAAATGAGATATGAACTTCTTCTCAAAAAAAATAAAATAAATGTTTTTAATAAATGATATAAATTTTGATTAATGAATATACAAATAAATAAATTTATCTATATATATATATATATATTTAAATATATAAAATTAGCAGTAAACATGAAACAGTACATCTCGATATCAACCAGTATCAAAATATTTCGTCTTACTAATCAAACCGAAACAACTTTCGGCATAGTATTGACTCCATTTACATTATCTCATAGTGGTTTTTCCATTGGAAAATGTTATCCATTAGTTTATCACTTTATTTCCATATTGTTCTCTTATTTTATTACTTATATTGTTTGCTTTTAGATTTGGTGATTTATTTTTACAAACTGTTGATGTGACCAACTTCTTATTGATTTTCATTTACGTCTAACATTAACATTACTTTTTCATTTACCAATAACAACTCACCATATCTTCAGTTTGTTAGAAATTTTGTAAAAAAATTTATATATCTAGCATTACTCTTGAAGGGAAATACCGTGAGACAAACTCTGAATAATTTCACTATATAAAATAGAGTCAAACTTGAGTTTACAATAAATTTGAGATATAGCTTAAACAAATAAAAACTCTTTCTTTTATTTTTCACTCGGCTCTCCTCCTCATTGTGTATCTCTTACAGTTTTTCTTTGCTCTCTGTGTTTTTCTCTTATACTTTCTCTCTTGCAATTCTTCACTGTCATCACACTTTTGGGACTTTACCCCACCAAATGGCCAAATCAGAATGATCTTTCTTTTATTTCTTCATGTTCAGCTTTTCTTTCTTTTCTTCCTTCACACGCCTAGGTCATATCAGATAAATGAAAAAGCTAACTTGTCTTTGACTTAAAAGGCTTGAGTGAGAAAAGCAGCTTTGACATCCAAAGCACCCAACAAATAAAGTCTAGCAAATTAATATATATATATATACCACACGTTATTTTTTTCCCAATAAACGTATGCCATACATTATGAGTGAGGAGTATATATTAAGACAAGAGCATCTCCAACAGGAGAGTTAAACACAAAATCCTCTCTACTATAGAGAGTAAACCCACAAAATAGGTTTCCAATGGACTCTTTGTACCCAGAATTTTTTTTGGCTCATAAATAGTAGCTCATCAAGTCTGATGGGCTACTGTTCATTCTTCAAATGTTTTTTTTCCTATTATAACAATCAAGTATTGAATAAAAAAATGTTGGAAGATGTGTAGTTGTTAAAAAAAAAATAAATAATGAATGAAAAAATAATATTTAAATGAGATATAGAATGGGATAGAGAATCTGTTAGAAAGTGTATTTGAAAAAATAGATAGCTAAAAGGTAAAAGTCACTGTTCATTCTCCAAACGGTAAAAAAATTTGCTTAATCTGCTGGAGATGCTCTAAGAGCATCAAGAAGCAAATTCTGATATCTGTTGGGAGAGAGGGATAGAGAGATTGATATACCACTCCATGGTTGGAGCTGGAAAAACTCTGCCTTTTTAATATTTGGCTTTTCTAGAAACTAGAATGGATGTGAGAGTTGAGAGGTTGAAGCAGGTTGCTCAAAGTGGAGATATTGATGCCTTTTACCCCTTAATTCGAGAGGATGTTAAACTTTTGGAGTACATCGACGAGCTACCATTTGTTGATACTCCTTTACACATAGCTGCATCTGCTGGGCACATACCATTTGCCACAGAGATGATGGGATTAAAGCCTTCATTTGCTTGGAAACTAAATCCAGATGGGTTTAGTCCCATTCACCTTGCTCTACAAAATAGGCATATCGAGCTGGTACGACGGCTTCTACAGTTTGATGGGGACCTTGTTCATGTCAAAGGAAGGGAGCGTCTCACTCCTTTGCATTATGTAGTAGCAACAGGTGATCATCACCTTGATCTATTGGAAGAATTTCTATTAGTCTGTCCGGATTCTATTGCAGATGTGACGGTGCAAAACAAGATCGCTTTGCAAATTGCCCTCAAATATGACAAGCTCGAGACTTTTAAATTCTTTGTGGGATGGCTTGGAAGAAATCTATATATATCTAAAAGCTGAAGCATAACATTTATTGTTGCTACGCTCCAGTTATGCCACATCAGCACTACATCATCATTTATTTTCTTTTTTTAACTTTTAATTTTTTTTTATTTACCAATTGACATTTATTGAGCATCTCTTTAAATTCAAGTGTTACTCTATTTCCAACTTTACTATGTGTCTCTCCATTAGGCCAGACTCTTCAAATGCCGTTATCATATGGAATTTTGATAGTCATTGGTAGATTGCAACCTCCTCACCTCCTCACCTCTTTAAATAAATAAATAAATATATATATATATATATATATATATATATATATATATATATATATATATATATTTATATAAATTTTCAATTGTTTTCCGTTATTATATGGAATTCTGATAGTCATTGGTAGATTGTAACCTCCTCAACTCCTTACCTCCTTTTTTTTTTTTTTTCTTTATAAATTTTCAATTGTTTTCTCTCCACAAATTGATCGGTATGGCCTACAATAGGATAGTTTCTTGAGTGTTTTCTCCGTTCTTTTGGTCATGGCTCTAGTCCATTGCCAAAACCCAATCAAATGATTGCAAGAGAAGAGAGTGACTCTAGAGCTTGTGAACGAAACTGAAGCACATGAGAGGCGAACATTAGTAGCTCATGTCCAAAGGGTATGAACTCAAACTAAGTTTTGTTATTTTTATTATTCTTATTTTTATTTGTTTATTTACATCTCATAACTAGAAAAAAAAAAAAATGTAATTCAATTTTGGGATTTTATGATGAACGAGTTTGAGTTTTCATGGTCTCAAAAATATTCAAAAATATTTTTAGCTTTTTCAAAATTGATTTCAGTTGGGCATTTGATCATGTTTGTTATAAATTGCTTTGTAGTTTCCCTTCTAAAGACTTCAGGAATGTTACTCTCAATATGTTTGCTATTATGTTTTTCTAATTGATAATTAACTTCAATGTGATGTTTTCATTTTGGTTTTTTTTTTTTCTCTAAGAATTGAGTTAGAGAAACAAGTAAAAAAAAATCTCTTTATCAATGATTCGAGGATCTCAACTTTGATTCGAATGAACTTTGCTGGGTCTATGGTAAATAAATGACTATCTACTACCTCCACCAATTTGCGAAATGGGTTTTGTTTTGGGCAAGATTTGCAAAATGGGTACATGGACTAGAAATGGGTTTCAATTTTGGGGTTCTCTTGTTGTATATTTCTTTGTAGGTGTAGTGATTTTGGTGTTTGAATGTGGGTCCTATTTTGTTATGGGTATTGTGCTTGGAAATATTAATAGAGCAATCTGCTTGTTTAGAATAATTTAGTTGGTTGATTGGTATTGTGGTTTCTGTCAAGGCCTCATGGAGATTCTCAAATGATTCAATTTTGTGCACATATAGTGCTTTTACTTAGATATTTACTTGCTAACGAAAATAATGAGTGTATACCAGTGCTTTTTAAATAATGAGTGTTGGTGATCTCATTCTACATATGTCTTAATTGTTAAGTTTATATGTATCTTCCTAAAACTCCTCAAGTAACTACATATTTTGGGTTTGGGAAGAACATTGGGAGAAAGAAAAATCAAATTCTGTTTGATTAAAGAAAATGTAAGAAAATAGAAAGGAAAAATAAAGAAAGGAAAAAAAATTGGTACAAAAAAAATATTTTAAAAAGCTGATGTGGCATTTTCTGCCATCTAAGTATTGATAGGGCATGGTAACTAATACAATCTGATAATTTCCCACAACCATTTAAAGTTCATGACCTAGAATGCTAATAGCCATCCTCTCCAAGGCAAAAACAATTGGCTGAGTTCAACAAGTTTGCTACCAACTTTGACCACAATGTTATGGCAATATAAGTGACTCACATCTATATATTACTAAAAGCTGAAGCATGACATTTATTGCTGCTGAGCTCTTGTTACGCCACCTCATCGCCATGTCATTCGCTACATAATTATTATTTTTTATTTATTCCTATTTTTTTACCAATATATATATAAATAGATTATTGACTTTACATATTCATCTTTGTCGGTTTTAACATCTATATATATATATAGATATATATATATATATATATATATTTCTTTTTTATTTCCAATTTTCTTATAATTTTTTTTACATTCACTTATTTTTTAAATATTTACACATTCTTCAACCTTTCTTCTTCCCTTACCTTTTCATCTCCCCACTACCCTCTACTTTAATATTATTATTCATTTTTCCATTCATCTTCCTTTATTTGTCTCTTCTTATCCCTTCCCTCTTACTATAAATTTGTCACTCTTTTCCATTCTTTGCATAGTTTTCTCTCACAAAAAGGTTCTCTCTCTCTCTCTCTCTCTCAATGTTTTGGTGGATTTTTATTTTTTATTGCATCTCCGCTTTAGGTTGATAAATTTTTGTATTTTTAAGAACTCTAATTTAGGTTGATACGATTTAGTTTTGTGTTTTAAGTTATTATTATTATTATTTTGCTCTTTGATTGTTAAATTTTATCCAGTTACATTATAAAAAAATTAAAGATAGTAGATAAAAATAAAGTAGTATTCCATTACATAGCATAATTTGGATAATTTAGTATTTATTGTTATATCTTTTAATTTTTCTTTTTCCTTTCTTCTCTTCTATTTTACTCAATATTGAAATTCAACCACATACTCCTTACCATTAAATTATTTATATTTTCATCTCTTCTATTTTTCTTCTCTTCAACCTTTCTCCTTCTCTTTACCTTTTCATCTCCCCAAACATTCTACCTTGATATCACTCTTCCTCTTTCCTTTTATCTTCCTTTATTTTGTTTCTTTTTATTATCATCCTCTTAGTATAAATTTGTCATTCACTCTTCCATTCTTTACATAATTTTCTTTCACAAAAAAGTGGTTATTTCCCACTCTTTCTCCCTCAATTTTTTGGTGGATTTTTATTTTTATTTTTCTTGCATCTCTATTTTAGCTTGATAAAGTTTTGTATTCTTTAGAACTCTATTTTGGTTGATGGGATTTAGTTTTGTGTTTTAAGTTTTTTATTTTTTTTATGACTTTGATTGTTAAATATTATCATATTGAATTATAAATAATTAAAAATAGTATATAAGAATGTACTATTATTATATTACATAGAATTATTTGGATAAGTTAGTGTTTATTGTTATGTATTTTATTTTTATTTTTTTCTCATATCATTTTATTTATCATTTAAATTCAGCCACATCCCCAATATATATCATTAAATTATTTATATTTCCACTCCTTTTTTATTTTAAAAAATTTTAAATATAATATTTTGCCTAATTTAAAAAAAAAAAAAATTGCCCACATTAAGTGGAGTAATGCTAGGGAAACACTCATTCTTACACCCAATGCATCACAGGAAGAATGAAATACAAAACAAATCAAGTTAGAAACACTAAATTAAAAAAAAAAACTAATAATGCATATTTAATGTCATAGAATCATCATCAAATTTTAAAAACGATAGGTTGCCGCAAGAGAGAGAGAGAGAGAGAGAGAGAGAGAGATGGTGTAGAAAAAAACCAATACAAAGTAATAAAGAGTAGATAATAAAAAAAAAAAAAAAAAAAAAAAAAAAAAAAACCAAACATCAATTAGTAATCGTCGATTGGAAAACAAAGAGGTTGTAAGGAGAAGTAAAAAATAAAATAAAAATTACCATGTGGAGAACATTAATAACTTTACAGTGTAGTAACATAAACCGTTAAATTCACTTAAAAAATTAAATCAACAATCAACAATTAAATACAATCATAGTAGTAAATTTAATTTAAAACTAATCAAACTCTAATTATGGAAACCATATTAATCATAACTAAAAAAGAGATGTTCTCTAATAGTAGTAGAAATTACATAAGAAATAAAGTTAGAAATTTAAAAATCCATTTTTTGATATTTCATTTAACCTTATTTATAATATATATATATATATATATATATATATATATATATATATATATATATATATATATATATATATATAATTTTCATATGCTATTGCTTTCAAAAATCTAATGAACAATGCTACCTCTCATTTATCGTCTTTGTTTTGCAAATCATCTGTTAGTAAATATATGATAATGCTAAGAAGTGTTACAAATGAGATCACTAAAAAAAAATATATAAAATTTATTAGCCATTATCATTATGGAGTAGTAGTCTATAATTTTACGCATCTAAAAAAGTGGAATATATAGAGTTTTCTTAAAGGTGTCGGTAAAGATTCACTATATATGTGTGTGTGTGTGTATAAAGGTAAAAACAAGTATATTTAAGGTTTTTATTAACTTAAAAACTAATGAAAAACCAATGGTTAATAACTAAAATTATAGTATTAATAAAATATTTAATGAGACCATCTTAAAAAAATTATCATGCGCAACGCATGGGTATGCGACTAGTAGTTATAATTTGTATACTCACTATTTTGATTTTCTATGGAAATTCGTAACATTGATAAAATGAATGTAATGACAAGTGGGTGATTTGTATATGGACACATTGATGAATGTGTGTAGTGGACGTGGGTGGAATCAATGGCACATTACTGTTTGACAATTTGGTCTTTGATGGAAATTGGTATAAGTGAGGGTCTATTAAATTTGATCATTTTGTTGAAGTAAGGTTTGTTTAAAACATATTTTATTTATTTACCTTATTGTAAATAAGTTTTTGTAAATAATGATTCTAACCTATTAAACCTTACTTTAATTTATTTATTTTTGGTTTTATCCTTTTCTGTTGGCAGCTAACTAGACATCACTTTTAGGAATTAAGGATGCATGTAGCTAGTACAAAGGGTGCACCTAAAAATTCAAAAGAATTAAAATATGATACAATCTCATCACGTGAAGAAAAAGTGGAAATCTTACATTGTATTGGCATGTCCCTCCATTATTATTGGGTTATAAATATCGAATCTTAAAAAAAAAAAAAAAAAAAAAAAAAAAAAAAAACCAAAATAATAAAATGACATATTTGTAGAAATAGAGATTTGGGAAATTTTTTTTTTTAAAATAGTTTAATTTTTTAGGAGAACAAATTATCTTCAATAAATTTTAGAGAGAATAAATTATGGATTATATCATATTAAAAATAATTATATATTCCTGCGCATCGCGTGGATCTGCGACTAATTTATCTAAAAATGCTGAATTTTATGAAAGAGCCGTCTTGAATTGGGAAGACGATCATGGCAATACTGTGTTGCACATTGCAATATCCAAAAATGAAAGCTAGGCAAGCTCTCTCCACTAACATCTATTCAGTATTATCAAGCTATGAATAAAAGGGAAAAAAAAATAAAAAAATAACCAAAATATTCTAGATGACCATTTTATTTTTTGAACCAAAATTCAATTTTGGGGCTAAGCAATTTTTTTTCCCCAAAAATTAAAATCTTTTATATTTTAATATACTATTTAAAAATGATTAAAATTTTAAGGAGTGATGGCCTCCGTTGGTGTATGTACATATTGTTCCGACACTAGTAATATATAAAAAATTATCTCATCATTTAATGATTCAATGGCTTTGCAAATGCATGTAAAATACATCATATATGATCATTTTTTTTTTCTTCTTTCATTATAATTTTTATTGAAAAGCATAAAAGAAGAAATTTATGCATTTGGATTAAGGACGGACCAAGCACGAGGATTGATTAATTTACATTGATGAGATTAGTGACCGTGTATCACTACATTTTGTAGGCTGTGAGTCACTTAGTTGCTTGGGGATCAGAATTTGTCAGCATAAACCGTACAAATTTAGAGGGTAAAACAGCATGGGACATCTTGCAAGGACAAACACAGGTAGACAACAGAAAGATCAAGGTTATGCTACACCATGCTAAAGCTAAATCAGGTTCATCTCTTTCTACAAAAAATTGGTATGCAGACTGCCTAAGGCCGCCATCAATAGGATATTTCGAGTTTTGGAGAAAGAATCATGTTCGTCAAATGACAGCATTATCAGACGAAAGGTGGAATGTACTTCTGGTGGTTGCAGTCCTGTTTGTAACAATCAGCTATCAAGTGGTAGTCAACCCTCCTGGGGGACTTTGGCAAGATGATGGTAAGTGCAATGCCACAGAAATAGGGAATACTCTCATTCCGGAACCAATGATCGGGCTCAATGCAATACAACAGTAGCACACACAGCGGGGACACCCATTGCTTCAAAAGAATATGGATTCTTCTTTTTTTATGGTGTTCTCAGTTTGTAATTTTTTAATATTTGGGATGTCAAACTTAATGGTTGTTCTCCTCCTTCCAGTACAGTACAACAGGGGTCCGGTCTTCATGGTCATTCTCTCCCTTGGGTTTTGTTTTTGTATGTCATTCTTGACCATAAACCAGGCTCCAGTGTTGGCGATTTCTCTTTTTGTGCTTTGGCTCACGTATACGATCCTAGTAATGGTTGTTTTTGGTTTGGGAATAGACAGGAAGACATCTAAACTCAAAAGATTGCAAGAGTCAACGCTAAGTGGTTTGCGGATTCAATCATTGGAGAAGAATTGATGGGAGAAAAAAATAAAAAATTTGGCCGACCTTGGAGCTGTATGCCATAAACTATTTTATAACATTTTTACAAGCTCATCTAGGCTAACTATTAACATCACATTTTCAATTACTACATGAACAATTTGTAAAAAAGTTTATAACTTTAGCATATACTTTTTTGTTTTTGTTTCTTCAATAATAAAATTTAGCGTATGTGTTTCTAAGGGCATAGTTGAAGTACCCAATGCCGTCTATGAATATAATGTATATAGTTAATAAAGTAGTGTGATTGCATAGATAGTATTACTTAATTTTTGAATTTGTAATCATATTTCTCACGTACCTTTGTATTAGAGTTCCATCCCTCCTCCTTTGTGTGTGTATATGTTTGTTTATTAATTAAAAAAAAAAAAAAAAAAAGCCTAGTGCAATTTGTCTGTATTTTCTAGACACAGATTTTAATTGGCATATTTTAGACGATTGTGGCACATTGGTTGATTCTTGACTAGGTTGGCTTAATGATGCAACAATTGCTCCAATTAAGGGCTGAAGTACTGCTTCATGCTGCTGTTTTCTACGTGGTGTTCTAGTTTGTACTAGACTTCAAAATTGAGCACCCTGTATTGGGGTCAAGTTGAACTATGAATGAGATTGTGGTCAGTGGATTGTGTTTCTTTTGGCCCCAAGTCTGTTGAACCTTTTGAACTTCTTGTTACAAAGGGTGATTAAAATAGTGCCAGTTTCATCTAAGTTGGTTGTTGGAAGTGGTAGTTAATACTTGGATATTTGTTTTTGTAAAGTAAGAATTTTATTTGAAAGAGAATTGTTCAGTCATGGATATTCTTCCCTTTAGGAGTTGATATTCATTATGTGTTTTCTCTTTTTCTACCTTTTGAATTATAAAAAAGACTTCAAATGCTTGCACTTGCTCATGGCAACCTAAGACTTGTTTTTTTTTTTTTTCTGATTAACAATTGTCTTGTTCATCAATAATTAAAAAGTGATTAGAATTTGAGGATTTCCCAAGATTTGGATAGCCGGCCTTCTTGATTACAGTTGTGCTTCCTTCAGGGAGCAACTTAAGATGCAATGTATTTTGCCACATATCACTCTGAACTGCTTGTAAGTCTTTATTAGTTTATTCTTTTTACCGGATTAGTGTTTTTTTGAGATAAAAGATATAAATTTTATTTGATAAAATATGCGAAACAGTACATAAAAACCCCGCAAAACAAAACAGGGGAATCGAAACCTCCGACCCACTGCTAACAGCAAAACAATTATGCAGGAAAACAACCACTTCTGCATAGACCACAACATTACATCAGAACACTACATAGACAAACAGGGGTATTTAACCTTCTGCTAACAGCAGAACAATTATGCAGAATTATGCAGAAAACAACTTCTGCAGAATTCAAAAACAATACATAGAACCCTATAAAACAAGCAGAGGAGTCAGACACCTATTACAACAATAACGGACCTATTCTGCAGAAGCAACAATTATGCAGAAAAACAAAACAATTTCTGCAGAAACAAATAATTATGCAGAAAATAACACTACGCAGAAATACATCAGACGTGCAGAAAACGATCAGATGACATTCAATTGGTTGATTGAACAACTACCAAATGTTGATACTCCTGCAGAAAACCAAGTGCTCCATCAAGAATGGACTTGGGTTGAATTTGGATATGTTCAAAATAATATTTATTTTGAGCATTCCAAATTGCCCAAACTGTCACCGCCCATCGTTCCCGCTCTTGTTGAGAAAGTTTGTCTATCAACCACCTAAATAGCATGAAAATATCTTGAGCATCATTCGAACATTTTTGAAGCTTTCCTCTGCAAAGGGCCCATACATTTTGTGCAAAAGGACATTCCCAAAGCAAGTGGGCAGCGGACTCCAAGTGTTCGCAACAGAATTCACATCTTGGATCAATGTTAATCTTTCGGCGATGTAGATTATCCCAAGTCAGCAAAACATTTGAACATGCCCTCCATACAAACATCCTTACTTTAGGCAGTACATTTAAGCTCCACAACTTTCTCCAAATTTTACGTTCTGCCATGAACCAGAGTGCTCAACCCATTGCTGCTGCCCCATATGAAGTGCAACCTGGTATGCTGTTTTAACAGAGAAGCTTTGAGGCCTGTTTTCCTTCCAAACCAGTTTATCTCGTGAGGACAGCCTTGACAGTGGCATCTGCAGAATTTCCATGCGTGTCTTATGAGCAAAAAGATCAAACACCTTGTCACTATCCCATTGTCCAGTGGCATCATGGTTCAAGTCCATCACCAACAGATTAGGTTGAACCTCTCAAAAAAATTGGTTTATGTGTCAACCATTTATGAGTTGAAACTTTAATATATCTTCCATTCCCAACCTGCCATTTTGAACCTTCCTTAATAAGATCCTAGCCGCTAGAAGACTTCTCCACACATATGAAGGATTGCTGCTAACCTCCGCATCCATAAAGGAACAGTTTGGAAAATATCTTGATTTATACACTCGATAGAATAGAGAATGAGTATTATGAATCAAATGTCAAGCTTGTTTGGCTAACATAGCCACATTAAAAGCTTGTATATCTCTAAACCCCATACCACCTCTATCCTTTCTAGTACAAAGTTTTTCCCAATTGATCAAATGAATTTTCTTTTCATCCTTCGATTGACCCCACCAATATTTAGCCACTATGGAATTAATGGCATCACATAAAGCCCTTGGGATTTTAAAAATACCCATAGAGTAGGTAGGAATGGCTTGAGCTACCGTTTTAATTAGGATCTCTCCCCCCGCTTTAGAAATATATTTCTCCTTCCACCCAACACTCTATTAGTAATTTTTTCCCGTAGATCATTAAAAGTATTTACCTTTGATTTTTCCCCAACCATTGGCAAGCCAAGATATTTCTCACAATCCTCCATAATTCTTGCACCCAACAAAGCTTGTATATCCTGTTTTACCTCCAATCTTCTGTTTTTGCTAAAATTCCATGATAAAATTCCATTAGTGTTAAACTCTCTTCTTCTGGCATTTTAATATTATTTGCCGATATTGATTTCCTTAGATGCTTGGTTAAGTATGATCAATGTCAAACGTTTCTTCTTGTGAAGATATGAAAGTTTATTGTAGAGATACAAATCTGTTTTTTACCTGGATTCCTTGGTCATTTTTTCTTGTTGCAAACGAAAAGAAACCCAAAATCTATCCCAAAAAATGAAGCAATGAAATTCCTAATATTACTAGAGTTTTCTTGGTTAATTAAGAAATCTGCTTTGAAGGCTGACATTATCAATATGAAACTTCAAAACCAGTTAGCATTGGATCATAATTTTTAATGATTTACGTTGCATTTTTTTCATCATAACTGTAGATGACAAAGCGTTGCTCCCAATCATGTGTAAGGCAAGCAAATGCGCACCCAAAATGATTGTTAAATTCCTATATAATAAATTAGTAATAGAATAATCAATTCTTTTTCTTCATTATTTGATAGAAACTGCTTCTTTTCTGTTTTTGACATTATAAAAATCATCATTATGGAAACTGTAGAGTATTATTCAGATAATAATTGGACGAGGGAGGAAGTGCAGGATTAGAAAGTTTTGAAGCAGAAGGAGATTGAAAAGTGGAAGCTATGCTCAACCATGACATAGATGAAAGGAATTCATTTTCAGACACACTGATACCATTCAATATAATCAATATGAAAGACTTATAGTAGTTTAAATTCATAAATCTCCACACCATATATAGACTACATATACCAACAACCCCCATAGAGCTACATTTGCGTAGCATTTCAATCCATTTAAGTAGTAGTACTAAGCTTAAATTCATGACAAGAACATTGATTAAGACAATCTTTCCAAATGACTAAACTTTCAAAGGATATCATGGAAAAGCTTATTTGGCTTGTTATGACACCACTTCACTTAGACACTACACGGAGACTAGTTGAAGTAATGAGCCTCCCAACATTGGGAGGTTCATTTCTTCATACTATTATTTGAAAATCCCATGGATGACTTTTCATCTTTGAAAGTTGAACTATAGAGAAAAGGACATGGGGGTGCAGAAATCTCAAGAATGCCTTCTAGCATATGAGTGACTTCTCTCATTGAAGGCCTCAATAATGGCACATCCTGTACACACCAAATTGCCACCATTACTAGCTTCTTCACCCAATTCATATCACTAATCGCCTCTTCATCATTTTCCACCAATCTTTCAACTTTCCCTCTACTATAGCAATCATAAGCCCACTCCGTAAGTATTGCTGCCCTCTCCGTCTCAACTTCCACACATCTCCTGCAGCAAACGATCTCCAACAACATGACACCAAAACTATAAACATCCACCTTTATGGTGACTGGTGTGTTCCTGAACCATTCAGGTGCAACATAGCCTTTAGTCCCCCTGATGCCAGTGAGAGTACAGGTTTGGTGGTTCATCAAAAGCTTTGCCAATCCAAAATCAGAAATTTTGGCGGTAAAAAAATCATCCAATAGTATGTTTTGAGGCTTTATATCACAATGAATGATTTGCATGCTGCATTCTTCATGTAAGTACATAAGTCCTCTGGCACTTCCTAATGCAATCTGCGTTCTCTGTTGCCAACTTGGTCTTATTACTCCAAAGAGGAAACTTGACAATGAACCATTGTACATAAACTCGTACACAAAATTCGGTGTTCACCTTCATCACAATAGCCAAGTAATCGTACCAAATTCTTATGGTGAGTTTGGCCAATCACTGTTACTTCAGTTTTGAATTCCCTCTCACCTTCCTTTATCATCTTGTCTAGCTTCTTGACAGCAACATATTTGCTATGAGTTGATACCATTACCCCTTTATAAACAGTGCCAAAGGAACCCCTACCCAATTCTTCTTTGAACCCACTAGTGGCTTCTTCAAGGTCTTTGTATGTAAATGAACGCAGATTCATATCAAGGTCTTTTGTATGTGAGGTTCTATAGAAATTTGGTAGTTTTTCTTGCCACAAGCAAAAGACAAGAAGAGAAATTGCAGCTACCGAAAAGAAGTTAAAAAATACAGAAGTACCTAGGAGGACTGCAAGAATTGATATTGCTTGATCCTGCTTTCCTTGGCCTGGATCTGGATTTGTAGGATTCTGTGAAGAGCTATTCAATTTCAATATTTTGAATAGAGCTTTTCTATCAACAGCATGGCGGTTGTACCTCCCATTAGAAAGCGGTAATCTCTTCTTCCAACATCTTCCCGTGCCATTATTATATTTCGGATCCTGGAAAATGGCGACTGCACAATAACAATCGTGCAGACAAGATTTCTTGCATTCAAATTCTGTTATGGGTTGAAGTAGTTCATAGGCAGTTAAAGGCCAATCAGCATTCTCGATCTCCAAGATTTCAAACTGATCTTCCGAAATCACAGTACCCATCTCGTTACATTCATGCATGTAGCTTACATCATCTTGTTTGCAGCCACTATACTTGTTATTTACATCCAAGAGAGAGAAGCCTGGGGCGCATTGGCACTCTGGCTTACCATAAGCTCTCAGTGAACATATGCTATTATAACCACAAGGGCCACTTCCAAAAGTGTCAACAATATTGAGGCAGATGTTTTCAGGAACATACCAAGTTGCAGTCCAGGTTTGGCTTCCAGTAAAATTCTTTGGGTGAGTATAGAGTCTGAAAACACCATCAAAGTCAAGTGTTGCCCTGTAGTAGGAGTCTGACTCTGTCCTCAAGACCTCACCCTCTGATGAAAGATTGGATATAGCTCCCAGTGAGTTCTTGACTAGACGGTAGCCTGACTTATCCATGATCAGCTCAGAAACATTATGTTCAGTATAATATGCTCCATAAGTATTTTGGGTGTA
The DNA here is from genome assembly GCA_028535165.1 of Quercus tomentella. Taxonomy (NCBI): domain Eukaryota; kingdom Viridiplantae; phylum Streptophyta; class Magnoliopsida; order Fagales; family Fagaceae; genus Quercus; species Quercus tomentella. The sequence continues at coordinate 2,611,367 of JAPQVY010000156.1, read as the reverse complement.
GACAGCTATTTGATTAAGTATCAAATCGTATGAGGAATTTGATATATTTTGCTGTCTGAAACGGAGCTGAAATTTACCCACCCCGAAGCTTTTCTCAGACATGGTAGAGAAAAGGCTTCTCGCAAAACCCAATACTTGGGTTGGTAACATGGTATTGGTTGGTTCATCGAAGCTATTCCATATGATGCTTTGAGTTTTTGCTTGTTATAACAAAATTCCCAGTGTCTAGCATAGCCCCATTTGATACTTGAGGGTTCTCATTGTTGTTGGACCTCCACAACTCCCATCCACTTGGAGCTGTAAGTACAAGCTGTCCAGCTGTGTTAAGTTCAACTTTTGATTCTCTCTCTGCCGGATAGCGTCCGTTTGCAGACCAAACTATAGTTTTATCCGGTATCTTAGCAAACCAGATTGCAAGAAGGAACTGATCTTGTTGACCTGGAAGGCGGCGGAATCCAAATGAAAAATCACCAGATGGTGAAGTCCACGTGGAGTTATCATATGTGGCAAAGAGAGCTGAACCCACACTTACGTTGGTATTAACTTGAGCTATTGCAGGAACCAGGAGGGTGATGACAAGGACAAGCAAATGATTGTGGAAAAGAGCAATTGCTGAAGCCATTGGAGAAGATGGAGCTAATACGTAAGTGGTAAATGGTGGTCTTATTATGATGAACTTTTTGTGGCCATGGAGAACATGATTGAGTTTATGTAAAGAACATACTACATGCAAACAACCAAAACAATCAACATCAAAGAAGACAGCTTCTAAAAATTTATTAAAAAAAAAAATTTTAAAAATTAAAAAATTTAAAAAAAAAAAAAAAAAAAAAAAAAACTTCCGCGGTAACATGTTGACTATTGACTTTTAGATATTTGATTTTGATCCGAATGTTAGGGTGAGTTTGGTTCAACTTTTTGTAAAAGTGCATACAAAATGCATAATGAAAAAATGGAGTTTTTAAAAAGTGCATAATGAAAAAGTCCATTTTTAAAAAGCTGAGTGTTTGGTAAAAACTGTTAAAAAGTGCTTTTTGAAAAAGCTGAGTGTTTGGCTAGCACTTATAAAAGTGGAGGTTTGAGTTATAAATTACCAAAAAGGACAAGATATATATATAAGTGAATTTTTTGTTTTAATTATCTCTCTTAATGTAAATTATGGACACAACATTTTTACAAAAATTTCACAATAAAGTCTATATGACAAGTTGTTAATGGTAGATAAGAAAAATAATAATGTCATTAGTAGGTTCAAATGAGAACCAATAACAAATTACTGTGTAAAATTTATTATTAGAAATGTTACTTTTACAACATTTTTCGCAATATTTTCACAATAAAATTTATGTGGAAAGTTGTTACTAGTTCTAATTTGAACCCACAACTAAAATTATTTTTTTACTAATCAATATTAACTAATAACAATCTGTTACTTAAAATTTATTGTGAAAATATTACAATAGCATTTCTCAATTTGGATTTTTTATTTTTTATATTATTTTTTCTTTTTCCATTTCACGTTCAACCATACCAACCATACGTTTTAGTTTTATTTCTTTTTCTTTTTTTTTTCTTTTTTTTCTCCTCCACACGTTCTCCACTATCTCTACCCCTCTTTTTACTCTCCTTTTCTCCCTCATTCTCCCTCATTCATCAGAACATTCCAGGAGCTCCTTCTTTCTCCAGCTCCGTCTCTCTTTCTTTTTTTTCTTTTTTTTTTTAACTTGATTCCAAAACTCTCTCTGATAAGAAAATTTTCCTTTTCTCCCTCATTCAAGAACATTCCAAGGAGCTCTCATCTTCGTGCTATTGCTTATCTTCGTCCCCAACCCAGTCCAGATGGGTCAGCAGGCTTCTGTCCTTTGTCTTTTTTTTTTCTTTTTTTTTTTTTGCTTTTATTGTTATGATTTGATTAATTTTAAAACTGTGTTTTTGAGTTTGTATTCTGGTAATCTGATTATGTTTGAGTTTAGAGATGTTTGAGAGAAAGATTGTTTATTGTTATGATTTGTAGTGTTTGTTCTGTATTGTTTGTTCTGTGTTTGTTCATGGGTATTTCTGGAATTTCATCATTAGCAACGGTAACCATGAAAACGTGCAGTGCGCGTTTTCATTTATGGACCCTCAGAGGTCCATAAAATTTCCACGTTCTGTCCGCGTTTTTGGCTTGTGCCCAAAACACAACTTTTATCAAAAAGTTGCGTTTTGGCTTAACCAAACGCAATTTTACATTTGATTTTTTTCAAAAAGCGCTTTTTGAGCTCAAAATGTGGAAACAAATGGGCACTTAACCCAATAGTGAACAGTAGAATAAGTGTGGAGCTAGTGTTTGATTGGCATTGGCTTAAAAAGCCAGTTTTTATTTTTTTATTTTATTTTTTTTTCAATTTATTTTTGTTATTATTTATAGGCCGCATTGCACTTTTTGGTACTAATAATGTGTTTCATTGTACTATTTCAGCTAGTTTTTAGTTTTATTTACAATACTTTCAGCAAAAAGTTTTCAATTTCAATTAAATAAGTTGTTTCTAAACAGACACTTAATGAGAATATATCGCTAATCATTGAGTGATTACTTATTGGGTATACACCTATAAATGATATCTCACATTAAATGAATAATCTTTTATGAATTTTTATACTATAAATATTTTTTGGACAAAGTTTAGTTACAAAATAAACATTATTACATTATTACTTTAATCAATAAAATAAACATTACCACATATTTTGAAAATTTAACCATAGAATTACATGGTCTTTAAGCTCTTAATACATATATCAAATTTTGTGCCAATCAAATATTATTTACTATATAATCTATAAGTTTATATTTTATGCATAATTTTAAACTACAAAAACTTATAATTTAAATAATTTATTAATGACATATCAATTGATAATTAATTTGCTAAAAATTTTGTAAGCACAGAGGATATAAAAAGAACATGTGATCGAATGGTGGATTTGTCAAAATTTAGCTTCAATAAAAGGAACTTGAGCAAGATTATAGCCTTAGACTACAACCAATTTATATCTATATATATATCTAAAAGCTAAAGTGTTGCATGGCCATGAATTTGAATTTTCATGACCTCAAAACTGTCCAAATATATTTTTTCTTTTTCAAAATTGATTAGAGTTTGGCATTTGATCATGTTTGTTATAAATTGCTTTATGGTTTCCCTTCTCTAGGTTGCAAGAATGTTACTCTCAATATGTTTGCTATAATATTTTTTTATTTGATAATTAACTTCAATGTGATGTTTTCATTTTGTTATTTGTTTTATAGTGAGAGTGTTATTTATTTTCACCAAAGAGAAATTGCTATTTTTCTCTTTTTCCTATAATTTTATACGATGATCTTTTTTTTTTTAATTATTATTATTATTATTATTTTATCTCCATTGAGTTTGTCCACTCATTGACAGATGTTAACAATCAAGCTTTGCAATCATTCTAAGCTTTTTATGCTATTGAAAATCATACCAATCAATTGGTAACCATTCTTTTCTTAGAAACTTTTGAAGAAGGGGAATAAATATTTTGTTTTTCTTGGGTGGTGCTTGATAATTTGCTTTTTATGATTCAATACACATCAATTATATTAGATTTCCTTTTACTTATATTAATAATTTGTTGTTTACTGTTTAATTGGCCTGTTTGGTGACCTAGAAATTGTGAAATGAAAGAGAAAAGAAAATAGAGTTTGAATCTTTTTTTTTTTTTTTTGGGTATGGAATTTGGGGTCTAACAGTTTAAATTTTTTAAATGAAACTTAAATTCTTCAAAGTACATTAGTTTAATTAGATTGTTGTGTTGTGGCAGGAATTTCTGTGTTTTGGACCTTAGTTGCCTTGTTTGAATAACTTTGTGGATTGTTTAGCTTTTTAAAAATTGTTTGGGATTTTAGGAGTAATAAAATTCAAAGAACTGAATTCCTTTTAAATTTCATTAGTACCTAGTTTTAAGCTAATTTTTGTGTGGATGGAAAAATTAATTGGTTCTTGATTATTGAATATCTATCTATAATATTTTGTACATGAACAATAGTTGGAGTTTTTTTTTTTTTTTTTTTTTTTTGACGAGAATAGTTGGGTTTATAGTATTAGATTTTGGATTATGTAATTATTTTCAACAACTTGATTTTCTATTTATAATTTTATCCTCTTGAATATCTAGAATATTGTGTACATGAGTATTAGACAAAACTTAACAATACTACTATGGGTTAAGTTTTAAATTTTGAATTTTGCTATTTCTTTCATTATTAAACATGGTATGATATGGCTAATGTGATCCAATGAAGGCAAAAGCAACTACTATTTTTGGGGCATAGCAACTGATACAATTTCATAATTTTCCATAGCCATTTAAAGTTCATGAGTTGGAATGCTAATAACCATCTTCTCTGAGGCAAGAACAACTAGCCAAGGTGGAATGCCACAACGTGTTGGAATGCCACCAACTTTGACCACAACGTTCATGAGTTGGAATGCCACCAACTCTGACCACAACGTGTTGGAAAATTTTTATTATTGATTAAATGGTCATTTAAGTGGAAAGATCAAATTAATTAAGCTTTTTTTATTTTTTTATCCTTTTCAACCATTTTCTTTTTTACCAACTTTTGAGATTTGTAAATTACTTTCTATTTAACAATTAATTTCATATATATAGTGATATAACGCATGGTTTAATTGTTTTTTACCCACAAACTTAAAGGCTTAGGTTGAAACTTTTTAAATTATAGAATTGATTGTCATGCGTTAGCATGGTTTTAAAAACCGAACCGGACATAGAACCGTTTTTTTTTTTAAATTTCCGGTTCAACCCCGGTTTTTGGCCGGTTTTCTGGTTGTTGACCGGTTATTGACCGGTTTTGGGGTTTTTAACCGGACCGGATTGGCCCCGGTTCCCGGTTGAACCGGTCGGACCGACCGGTCTGGTCCGGTTTTTAAAACAGTGTGCGTTAGCTACTTTTATGACAGACGTTTTGAATTCTTTAAATTCATAAACATTACCTATACAACTATGAAACAACAGGTAGAAAAAGCTACAATGCGATTAAAATATTGACTTAATTTGGTAAGGCTATGTCTGACCACAGTATTATATGGATATACATGGTCAGGTTAGTAAGATATAATATATATACCTATGTTCTTAACTCACTTAATTACAATTTGTATATGCACTATTTGCACTATTTTGATTCTATGGGGGAATTTAGAACATTGATAAAATGAATGTAATGGCAAGTGAGTGATTTGTATATAGACACCTAACTAAATTACATCATTTGCCCCCAACCTCCATGACCCAAAAGTGTTGGCAAGTTGCTCTTGTTAACCAATCAAAAAGAGATGGTTTGTCCAAGGTTTTTTTTTTTTTTTTTTTTTTTTTTTGGAGAAATAAATACAATATGCTGCTAACTCTGCAGCTCGAACTCTTTCCCTCGTAGACCCCCAAGCACATGGGAAGGCTATTTAGTTAAATGGCAAAACTTAAGTGTAGTACTATGCTATATTGTCTATTCTTAAATAGCAAACGTGTCCATAGGAAATTTAGACCAGAATAAAATTTCCACTATCTTTGGCATCTTGCCTTAAAAGATAACATGGTTTGATAACTACACGAAAAAGATTTTATTTTATTTTATTTTTCTTTTTGAATCTTATTATTTTGACATTGGAAATATTGGTTGTTTCACATTTTTCTGATAGGAATGGTCTTAATTAGTGATGTTGGCCGTTGGATAGTTTCACTTCAACAATATAATTTAATAAATATACTAACTACTATTTTATTGTGTATTTTGAAAGTTGACATATCAATTGGTATAGGCTATTTAGTAAAATGGCAAAACTTAAGTGCAGTATTATGTTATATTGTCTATTCTTAGATAGCAAACGTGTCCATAGGAAATTTAGACCTAGAATAAAGCTTTCCATCTTCTTTGGCATCTTGCATTAAAATTAAAGATAACACAGTTTGATACTGACACGGAAAAGAATCTTATTATTATTATTTTTTTAATCTTATTATTTCCACATTGGGAATATTATTGGTTGTTTCATATTATTCTGATAGGAATGGTCTTAATTAGTGATGTTGATTGTTGGAATTTGGATAGTTTCACTTCAATAATATAATTTAGTAAACATATTAATTACTCTTTTATCGTGTATTTTGAAAGTTGACATATCAATTTGTATAGGCTATTTAGTAAAATGACAAAACTTAAGTGCAGTACTATGTTTTATTGTCTATTTTTAGATAGCAAACCTGTCCATAGGAAATTTGGACCAAAATAAAAGTTTCCATCATCTTCGGCATCTTGCCTTAAAGATTACATGGTTTGATATCAACATGAAAAAGAATCTTATTTATTTATTTATTTTTGAATCTTATTATTTTCACATTGGAAAATTTTCCAATAGGAATGGTCTTAATTAGTGATTTTTTTTTAGAGAGTTTCAACCTATGGATAGTGATGTTGATTGTTGGATAGTTTCACTTCAACAATATAATTTAATAAATATATATATATATATCTATATTTTTTTGGGACCAAAATAAAACTTTCCATCATCTTTGGCATTTTGCCTTAGAAGATAAGATGGTTTGCCACTGACACTTTTTTTTTTTTTTTTTTTTTTTTGAATCTTATTGTTTCCACTTTGTCAACATTGGTTGTTCCACATTTTCTGATAAGTATGGTCTTAATTAGTGATGTAGATTGTTGGATAGTTTCACTTGTGATGCTTGGCGAGTTAGGAAATTTTCTTTGTGATAAGGGTAATTCTAAAAAAGGCGTTAAACTCGTTCACATAAGATGAAGCCGTCGGTCTCAAAGAACCTGTTAGCCATGCTGTGCATTTAGAGGAGAAAACGACGACATTGTGAAGTCGACGACTTCACCTCCAACCCGACGACACCTGTATGAGACAACCAAGGTGCTAGATGGGATAAGAAGCTGACGGAAGGAAATTGACGGGGAGAAAGAAACTTGTGATGAGACCAGCATGGCCTTGCTTGGCCTCCACGAATGTGTATATAAGGAAATATCTTGTGCCCCACAATTAACCCTAATCAAAAGGATCTCTACAAGGAAAGGATCCCGCAAGATACGCGTGTTAATGAGGATCTTCCCTATAAGGAAAGACCCTCTCCATCAAGAAATGAATGTCAACTCTACACTACTATAAAAACTCCAAATCCCTCACAAACCAAGGTATGCATAATTCACCCTAACTCTAGCACTCTACAGTTGTGAAAGTTCTCTAACTTGACATTCGGAGGGTATTTGGCCGTTACCACACCGGTACTTTTCGTAGGGTCCTCTTCTCTTTTTTGTATCATGCAGGTCTTGTCTAGAGCTCGTGAGGATCGTGTAGCTTACTGATGATTTTTGACATCATCACTTTGGATCTAGGTTTGCAATTATTCATTATCATTGTACCTCTAAAGGAAATGTTAGTGGATTATGAGTCAGAAGAAGGTGACCTTATCATATGGCTCCACACTCCATGTTTGGACCATTAAAATTTCCCACCGTGTTTGAAAATTCGCAAGAGCCGCCCATACAATTAATTTGGGCCATTTGGGTTTCTTTTTTGGTAAATAAAAAATGGGTTGAGGGGGGAGGGGTGAGGGGACCAGTATGGGTTCCCTACCTGGGCGTGACCATAGTAACACTCTATCCGCTCCTAAGCAAAACCCCATACTCTCAGTCTGTGAGAAACTCACTTATTATTCTTTGGACCATTTGAGATGGAGATGAGATATTAGGAGCACCTACACACAGATAGTTTTGTAGCTAAACTTTGTCTAATATTTTCTATATTGTGTTCATTGCATAGAAATTGTCTTTCTTCTATTTAATTAGATATTTTGTATTTTGTATTATGTATGGCATGTGGCTTGGAATGTGTTGGCAATAACGCCGGCTTAGAAATTGCCAACTTTGGATTAAGATCTCGGACCAAGGACAAGACTTGTCTAATTTAGTGACAGTTTATCACTACTCATAGTTACTTACTCACTCGAGATTTTGGATTTGTCCGTGTAAACGTTATGAATTCTGAGGGCAAACAACATGAGATATCTTGCAATGCCAAACACAAGTTGACAACAAAGAGATCAGGGTTAAGCTATATATGGTGTGCACGGGGCAAAGCTAATTCGGATTCATCTCTATCTACATATAACAGGCATGCAGACTACCTAAGGCCGTTGGGATGTTTGGAGTTTTTTCGAAAGAGATATGGCCGTGAATTGATGAAATTATCAGATGAAAGGCACAATATGCTTCTGGTGGTTGTAGTACTGCTTATAACAATCACCTATGAAGCATTACTCAGCCCTCTGGGGGGACTTTGACAATAAATAATTTCTTGAAATAATTCCCTTCTAACTTTTGCAAGATATGTCATCTTTTAGAATTAAGGGGTATTTTGGTAATTTTTGAGGTTTCATGTAGGTTTTGCGGTATTTTAGAGTTAAGTGATTTATAGAAATGATATTTAGGTCATAATTGGGTATCCAGTTAAAACTCAATTAACATTAATGTTAATTGGGTTAAATTGGATTAAAACATATTTAACTCAATTAGTAATGAAGTGCGTTTGGGTCTTATTCAAGGGGTTGGGTTTGGATGAGCAAATAGGTTCGGGTTGATTTTACTACCCTTAGGCAAGATGATGATAACAAGTGCAATACCACAAAAGCAGGGCCAGAGAGTACTTGTAAGTGCAATGCCATAGCTGCACACAAAGCAGGGACATCGATTGCTTTAGATGGGAGCCCTTTTGTGTTGTTCTTGATTGTTAATACTTTGACATTTGTGTTCTCAAACTCAATACTTCTTGTCCTCGTTCTAGCTGGGCACAATAGCACTCCGTTCTTCGTACCCAATATCTACCTCTGGTGTTGTTATTTTAATTTGTTCATTCCTTACCACAACTTTTCTTTGTTAGCAATATAGATGGCATGCAATCTGTTGGTAAGATTTTCAAAATATATTCCATTCAAAATTGACATATACAAAAAGTGGAACTACAAATAAACCATGAAGATTGACTTGTCGAGATTTCACTTGATCACTAAAAAGTGAATGCAATCTGTCTCTCTCAAAATTCTTTTCTTTCTCTGGATGTATTTCTAAAGCCCTATTCAGATGGGAAGAGATCCTATTTATACTGGTTGATCCTTCCTTCAGTATAGTGGCTTATATTAAGAGAGCTCATAAGATATTTGTCCTATCAGGAGTTTCCTCCACTTTTTGGAGAGGTTGAGTAGGTTAATGGGTATGGAGCATTATTTAGACCGGTCATTTAATAATTTCAAACTATTCTTTATGGCCCTATAACACTCATCTTATGTTCAATTATATTATTCATATCATTAATAGGAAGAAAATAAAAAGAAAAAAAATGGTTATGAATATAAATAATTATATATATATATATATATATATATATATATATATATATATATATATATATATATATATATATATATATATATAGCCTAAATGAATTCATAATTTGGCTAATTAAAGTGTACAATTTTTTTTTCCCATTCCTTGAAAGAGAGTGGACAATTAACTGGGCATATAATTTGTTGGCTTCAAGAGTCTTCAACATTAGAAATTAAAACAAAAAATAAATAGAGGGAATTATTGTTTTTATCATATAAACTGTTTATTTGTTTTTAATAGATTCCACCATATAAAAGAATAGGGTGTAGAAATAATCCATTTTTGTGCAAAAAATAATATTTGCAATAAAATGATTTATTGAGGTAAATTTAATTCTAACATCTTAGGTTGATTCTCTATATATGGATAACATATTTCATTTAAAAAATAGAACCATTTTTTTTTTTTGGGCATACAATTACAGAATAAATTTATAAAAGAATGAAAGATCATATGATATACCCCTAAATAAAGCAAAAATTAGAAAGTTTAAATTGTGATTAAAATCCTAATGAAATCACCATCATCCATACCAAAAGTCAAGTTACAACTTTGTTAAAAGAAGCTCTATATTCTTCTTCATCACCTGCTATCTTTGCACTAAATCAATTTATCTTTGCCACGTCTTAGTGCAAGCTCCGCATCACTAATTTTTTTGGTCCAGGGTCAATAAAATTTAAAAATATTAAAAAATCTGAAATTGAATTAATTTTAGAGAAGATTTTAAATTACAAACAAACTATAACATTAGGACCAAAATTGATAAGTTCTATCAATCCTAATCTTTACAATTTGATAGCTTCTGTCCTACCTCTACAATTCAGACTTTGTGTTGGTTTAAATTTTGGCTTTGATTTTCGATTTTGTGAGGTGAGTATAATTAATGATTATGTATAATAGACTAACAACGATATATGGGTTCTCAGGTTGTGGGTGAAATGGTAAATGAAAAATAAAATCTATTATAAGAACTTAACTATAGCATTTTGTTAAGAAACATGTTGTTCAAGCCATGGAGATTGGACCAAGAAATAAGTGAAGAAAAGCTGTTCATTAAAGCTCGACAAATACCTCGACAGAAACAATATCTATTGAGATTTAAGAACGAAGTCTGACAGAAGCTCGACAGAAGCTGAATCTGTCGAGATCTACAAAATCAGAATTTTCAGATCTGATTTTTGTCTTATCCTGACATGTATGTGTAGGGTTTCTTTTCTCACAACCTTAGACATATATAAGGTTTATTTTAAAGGTCGTCATACATGAAGAACATATGCAGAAAGTGACCTAGTGACTTATTCTTTTTGCTAGAAGTTACTGTGTCTTTTGCGCCTTAGGGTTTTGTAACCAAGTACTTCTCGATCTCCATTGTTGATGAAGTGAAGAACTTTGCAGCCAACAATATCTTCTTCAAGTTGCTGGAGTTAGTCATGTACTGGGATTTGTGCAAAGGAGTTAGTCACGTACTGGGATCCGTGCATCATTAGTAGCGTTTATATACTAGATAGTTCTGAAGTTCTGAAGCGGTAGAAGGTTTTTACTGTAAGTTCATCTACGGGGATTGTAGAGTCTAGGGACAAAGGTTTTGTACTAGATCTGAAACTTTTCTTTACTATAGTGAATTGCTTTTTGGGAAGGTTTCCCCTTAGGTTTTTTACTATGAAACTAGTTTGTTTCATTGGTTTTCCCGAGTCATCATATCTTGTCTTATTTACTATTTTGTTGTACATGATATTGATGTTTGTTTGTTTTAACAAGGTTTATTCATAATAAATCTAATTAACAACTTGAGTTTAAAACTTATTAATTGTATAAACCGATGTCTAAATTTCCCAACACATTAAAAAAAAAAAAAAAAAAAAAAAAAAAAAAAAAAAAAACCAATCATTGTTTTTGATTTTTACATGCAGCCATCAATTATCATGTATCGAATTGAAGTTAATCTTCTGTGTCAATCCTATCTGCCTGGGATCATGCACAACCTTAAAAAACCAAAAACCATAATCCATTTAATTTTGGCATGAAAATTTTCAAGAAATTTATTACTTTTTATGAAAATAAACATGAAATACGAGTACTGCATGTGTACATATAGGTCAAACAAAACCTGACATGTGAGGGCTACTGCCAAAAAAGAGTCCCCTACCTCGAGGTTCTCAAAGAAGCTCCATAATTTATTTATTTTAAAGTATAATGAGAAAGTGAAGAGCATAACATTTATCAACTCGTTCTCGTGATGTATACAAATCTTGGTGGGTCTCATGCATTGAAGATCTATACTTGGCATATGGTACACATGAATAACATGCTATCTCTACGATAGTATTATGGAAATGGACTGACCCAAAAGAATTAGTAATAGTATGTGTCACGTCCCGAACCCAAGTAAGAGCTAGGAACGTGACAATAGCCACACACTTATAAAGTTTACACCCTATAAGTGTGTAAGGCCCTCTTAACAATTAAAGAATTATCCTCAAGAAAATTTCATCAATAAATTTAAAATATCCTCAATAAAGTAATTCTCAAAAGATCTCCAAATAATAATCTTTCAACATCAAATAAAAATAAACTAAATCCTTTAAATCAAAAGGACTACACAAATGGTAATCTTAAACATAAAAGTTCAAATCTTATTCCATTGATTTCCTAAACTTCACTCATGCGCACATCCCAGCGGAAGCCCAAACATATGCTACTCTTCTTGATCAAAATCTAAAAGGAGAAAAAGGGGGGTGAGTTGACAACTCAATAAGTAACCAAAATCCGAATAAGTTCTATCCAACAATAGATCTGTAAAGTAATAAAATGTAATATGAATCTTTAAAAGTTATAATATGCTATTGTTTTCAAAAATAGTTAAAGAAGTTTTATAATCTTAAAATAATACTTTGCAAATAGATCACATACTTTAATCTTATAATTATATCATAGATGGTTTAGAAAGTAGTCAGTTTTTCATATATCAAAAGCTATAACTTACAATAGGTTCCAAAAATACGTAAGTAGTTTTAATGACTCAAAATAGTTAAATATTCAAATGTAATTCATATTCTTAACAATCTTATGACTATGGTCACGCTATATCCTCGTGACTGGGCATCAAAGTACCAATGAATAACCCCTATTGATTTGGGTATTAGAATACCAATGAATAACCCTCATTGGCTAGGTATCAGAGTATCAATGAATAACCCCCATTGGTTGGCATCAGAGTACCAATGAATAACCCCCATTAGTTTGGGTATCCGAATCAATTCATAGTCAAATTGTCCATAATCATATATATAAAATCATAGTTTCTAACAAAAATATATCTTATTCAAATACATATATATATATATAATCATATATTCAATATTCAATATTCAAATATACTTGTGATATTTCTATATTCTTACTTTAAATCAATATAGCAAAAAAAAACAATTAAATAAAATAAATCTTATATTTAATGCTCATATTTATTGGTGGAAATTCTTTATTCTTTACTTTGAATCAGTATAGCTAAAAACAATTAAATAAAATACATCATATATTCAGTAATCAGATATATTTGTGATAATTCTTTACTTGAAATCAGTAATACTTGTAACAACTGTAAACAATTTTCAGTAGTTAAAATACGCAAAGATAAAACCAATTAGAATAAGGTTACTTACCTCATCCAATACTTTGTTAAATCTTTCCAAACCCTTCCATTCCACTTTGGCAATATAAGCAGTTCAGCAACATGTGCCCGAAGTGCTTGAATGCCGCCAGCAAAGCCACAATGGTGCCGTTTTCTACGTCTTCTTCTCATGTATTGCTGGTACATATACACAAATCTAAGTCCATGAGATCGACAGAGGCAAGCAAGGAGAAGAATGGGCCTGATTGAAAGAAAGAGAGGCTTGGCCATGGCGTCAGTGGCGACTCTAGGAATTTTTTTCAGGGTGTTCCTCAACAAGCATAAATTACACAATCTAATAAAAAGAAAATTTTATATATTGACAATAACAACAATCAAAAAACACGCAAATACATAAAATTTACGATTGTTTTCTATGGGTTTTCATATTTTGAAATTGTTGCATGATAGTCTTATTATCAATGCTACAAGTTGTATCTTTTTCAATATACACAACCAAACAATCATTCATCTACTGATTTCCCATTCGATTGCGCAGTTCATTATTTATATATTTGATTGGTACAAGCTACATCTTTTTCAATATACACATCCAATAAATTATAAGTTCATTTGAAATATTAATAAAATTATGGCGAAAAGCACATTTTCGTCCCTACATTTTCACACGATTCCCACTTTGGTCCCTATATTTTATTTTTGCCGCTTTTAGTCCCTATTTAGAAAAACGCCTTCTATTTTAGTCCTTTCCGTTAGTGCCGACCTACGTGGCAAACGGAATTATTAAAATAATAAAAAAAAAATTTATTTTGTCATTAAAAAATGTTAAGTCAGCATTTAAATTTTAAAAAATAATTTATTAATTTTAACTAAATAAAATAATAAAAAACAGAAATAAAAATAAAAAATCACATTAATTGAGATCAAGGTGTGTCTTGAACAAGAACATCAAGAACACAAAGTCAGATCTAATAATACAAAATTAAAATTCAAAAATCACCAACCCAGAAAATAACAACAGAAAATGTATGGGAGCTCAATTAATGGGTTCAGTTACACTCCCTCTATCGATGATTACAAGCTCGTCAAGGCCGTCAACGCACCTCTCTGGGTATGGGAGGGCCTACTCCTATGTGGGACTCATCTCAACGGTGCTCTCCACTGGGTATTCAAGCTTCGCGGCGGAGGTGAGTGCGTCATCGCCGCCTTTGATTTAGAAACCGATACATTTCGAGAAATGCCGGTACCGGCAATTTCTGTGTCGGGTTTCAACACTGGGTCTTTGAAAGGGTGCCTTTGTTTGATGGATCTTGTCTTTGGCCTAAGGCGTCGAGATATTTGGGTCATGAAGGAGTACGGTGTGGGTAAGTCTTGGACTAAGATTTTGGTCGTGGACCTATGTTATGAGGTGAAGCCGTTGTGTTTGTGGAAAAGATCCAAGATCTTGATGACAATCGATAGGAATGAGAACGAGAACGAGCTGGTTCTGTGTAATCCAAAAGATGGGACGTGCAAGAATTTTGAGGTAGTCAGCATTCCGTTTTGGTTTTATGCAGATACATATGTGGAAAGCCTTGTCTCGCCTAAATTTTCTGCAATAGTTTGAAGGTGATCTATGTTTGTTTCATGGATTTGAAAAGAAAGAAGAAAAACAAAGATACAAACAGAAGGCTGGTTTTATTTTAAATTTTTTGGGTTTGTGCTGGTTTTATTTTAATTTTTTAGGTTTGTGTTTTGTGTTTGTTTTCATGTTTAATTCCTTGTTTAGGTTTAATTTGATGTTCTTATTTTTTGGGTTTGTGATTTTTGGATTTTAATTTTGTGTTTTTTGATCTGAGTTTGTGTTCTTGTTGTTCTTGCTCAAGACACATTTCAATCTCAATTAATGTGATTTTTTATTTTTATTTCTGTTTTTTATTTTTTATATTTAGTTAAAATTAATAAATTATTATTTTTAATTTAAATGCTGACTAAACATTTTTTAATGACAAAATAAAATTTTTTATTATTATTTTAATAATTTCGTTTGCCACGTAGGTCAGTGCCCTAACGGCACTGACGAAAAGGACTAAAACAGAAGGCGTTTTTCTAAATAGGGACTAAAAGCAGTAAAAATAAAATATAGGGACCAAAGTGAGAATCGTGTGAAAATGTAGGAACGAAAATGTGTTTTTCGCCTAAAATTATTAATTATTGTTGTTTAGTTGTTTCATTAATTTGTTTGTCTTTTATAAACTATAATTTGTTATATTGTTGTTTCATTAATTATAAAATTATTAATTGTTGTTTAGCCTAACATAATTTAATTTGTTTGTCTTTTATAATGTATTGGTTTATTATATTGCTTTGATTATTGTTGTTTAGCCTAACAATAAACTATATTGCTTTAATTTGTTTGTCATTAATTATACTGCTCATTACACTAAAAGAGGCACTGATGTGCACATTATTTACACATCTCATGTGTAGCACAATAATTAAAGCAGTGTGCAACTCGGCCCCATGTGCCCATCCCACCCCACCCCATTCAACAGACAAGCACGCCTAATGATACCTGATGCCCCCTGCCAATCAGAAAATTTCACAATCACACATTACACTACTACACACACCAACCCAACGAATAAGATATTAAGATATTAAGATAAACCGTATCAAAAAAAAAATGTTAAGATAAACTGACAAACACACTACACATGAAGAGCAACACATTAAAAAACAGACAAAAAATTAATAGAGGTGAAGTTCAGTTCGGCCAATGAGAGACATAGTTCAAATTTTAAAAGACTAAAAGAGAGAGAGAGTTTAATTCATTTTATAATTTTCATTTCATTCAATAGAGAGAGCGAGAGACTAAAAGAGAGTCAGAGAGAAAAAGAGAGAGAAAAATGAAATACCTTGAGGGAGGGAGCACCGGAGCAGCCGAGCAGGGAGGCTTGAAGGCTGAGGCCGTTGAGGTAGACTCGGTGATGAGGTGACGTCGCGACGACCGACGAGCGATCTCCGACGGCGATGAGGGCGAGCGATGAGTGACGACGATTTGACTACGATCTTTGACGACGATCTGGATTGGATCTGATCTCCAGCAGCGTTGCTCTTGCTCTGAGGGACTGAGGCTTAACGGCGCGTTGCTGTCTTTTTTTGATTTAGATTGGGGTTTTTTTTTTTTTTTTTTTGAGAATCCGTGGGTAAGGTTTGACAAGATTCACATGAGAACCTGAAGGTTTCAGCTTTGTTATTTTTTGGCATGCTCGGAGCCAATTACTAGCCATTGAATTGATCTCATGCTCAAAGCGACACTTCAATATTTAGAAACAAAGCCGAGCTCAGTACTGTGGTCCAGGTGGGGGCATAAATGTGATGGGATTTCATTTCAGTGAGGCATTCAATCTGGTTTGCCCGTTCCAAGCAAAGAGATGAGCCAATGGCAATCACATCACGAATCTGTCCCAAAAAAATTCAATTTTAATTTCTCTTTTTTTTTTTTTGGGTATGTACCAATGTATGATTTGACCGGTTTGAAATTTGGCACTCTAGCCATACAAGGATTAACTCAGTTAGTGTTCTGTTACCCACTTTTGTTAAAAATGGGACTAAATATGTATTTTTGTTCTCTTTTATGTTTCTCAGCTCTCAAAACATAAAAGAATAAGAGAAAAAAATGAAGGTTATTAACAGGGGCGGCCCAACATAATTTGGGCCTAAGCCAAAAAATTTATGCGAGGTCTTTAATATGTAAATATTAATTAAATAAAATTATTTAATACTAATCAAATTAAGGTTAATTTGATACATTAAATACATAAATAATACCAACTAAACTAATGTTAATTTCATATAGAGAATTGAATATCATAGTTATATTATAAATATTAATAAAAAGAAATAAAAATATATTGCGATTGAAAAAGATACTTTATTTTGGATATAAAATGATGTCTAGTTAAATAAAGTTGTAATCTAATTTTTAATTTTATATTTTGATTTTAAGAGAGAGATTGATATTATTTGGTGTATGGTTTTGTAGGATATTAGTTTACAAAAATCAAAGTCTCAAACTATTAGGGGAGATTAATCTATAATTGATGATTTAACACATTTGTAACATCTTTTTGAAATATTTTAAGGTTTCAATTGAGTTAAGGTTCTATTGTCACTTTGAGAGTCTTAATAGAAATGAAAAAGAAAAATGCGCTAATTAAAAGCACTATAAAATGTTCAAAATATAATGTGATATTGTTTCTCATTGATGAACTTCATCAATTTAACTAATGAATGTTTATATCACGGTTTTTGTGATTAATAACATGGCAATTTGTAAGCCAATAGTAAAATTTGTACATCACTAATAAAAAAAAATGTACAACCTTTAGAAAATATATATAATTTTATAAAAATTTGGACCTTTAACTATGAAAAGTGAGGTCTTTTTTCCCAAGAAAAATTTTGTTTTTTGATGGGGCCTTAGGCCTAGGCCTAACTTGCCTAGGCCTTGAGCCGGCCCTGGTTATTAAGAACCTAGACCCTTAGAGCACTCACAGCAATGGTACTATATACGTATATTGGTATTTTTTAGCTCCAGCATCACAAAAAACACGCTCCAGCAGTGGAGCTAAATCTATTTTTTTTAGCTCCATTGCTACAATGCACATCTATAAATTGCACTGTTTATGAGAGCTAAAAAAAATATTATTTTAATCAGTCGACTGATTAAAATAATACATGCCTCTCTCTCTCTCTCTCTCTCTCTCTCATTCACTCTCATCTCACTCTCTTACTCCGATCTCTCACTCTCTCAACTCCGGTCTCTCACATCATTCAACTTCGGTCTCAAGCCGACCCACCTGCCGTCCCAAGTCACCGATCAGCCTTAGACCCACACCGCTGATCGGAGTGCTTGCTCGTAGATATTGGGTACCTAACTGGGAAACCCATGGAGCTCGCCGACCCACCCCTTCTGCCGACCTAGCTCACCGACGTTGTGCTTGTTTGCGATTGGTGATTTTTTATTTTGTTTGTGATTGGTGATTTTGTTTGGTCTGAGTTGAGGAAAAAGATTGGAGATTTGGGTTTTTTTTTTTTTTTTTTCCTTTTCTTGCTGTGGACTGGTGGTGGTGGTGGTGGTGGGTGTGGCTGATGGTAGAGGTGGTTTTTGGTTGGTGCTGTGGATATTTTTTGGGTAGTGGAATATATTATTTTATTGTAGTGGTTATATTATTTATTGTGCTGAAAGCTAAAATAGATTCACTGCTGCAGCATGTGTGTAGGTAAAATAGATAAAATAACTTTTGGTAGAGATAAAAAGTTAAATTTTTAGCTCTATTACTATGGATGCTCTTATAACCTGAGGTTAAAACTGAAGAAACTATTCTTCTTTGTTGATCTTTGAACTTAGGGCTGTCCACGGGTCGGGTCGGGTCGGTTTTGGACCCAACCCAGACCTGACCCGCCGGCGTCGGGTGGAAGGCGGAGGAACCCGAAACCGACCGCCGGCGTCACTCGGTCGAGTCGGTTTTGGGTTCGGGTGGTGTTCGGGTCGGTTTGGTCGGTGTTGAGAGTCGCCGGATCCTGCAAACGTCGCCGGAATCTTCAAAAAATTCGTCGGAATCTGCAAAAACCTAGTAGATCTGCACCAAAAATCGCCGAAATCAGCCTGGATCTCCTCGAATCTCGCCGGATCTCACCAAATATGGTCGAGATCTCGCTTGGATCTCCTCGAATCTCGCCGGATCTCACCAAATCTCGCCGGATCTCACCAAATGTGGTCGAGATCTCGCTTGGATCTCCTCGAATGTCGCCGGATCTCACCAAATCTTGCTTGGATCTCCTCTAATGTCGCCGGATCTCACCAAATCTCGCTTGAATGTCGCCGGGTCTCACCAAATCTCGGTTGGATCTCCTCGCATATTGCTAGATTTGTATATAACGTCGGTCGGGTCGGGTGGCTCGGGTTTTGGAGAAGAAAACCCGCCACTCGACCCGCCGGCATCGGGTCTTGGGGTCAGAAACCCGTCACTGACCGTCGGAGTGGTCCGTTCGGATGGTTGCCGGTTCAAGTTCGGGCGGGTTGGTCGGGTTCCGGGTTGGGTTGGACACCCCTATTTGAACTTCTCTATTAGCCTTACATCCCAACTAGTGTTTTTTCTGTAAAAGTGATGATTAAAAGTAAAACCTCCAGATCAGATAAAGATTTTTTTTTTTCTTTTTTCAATTCCAATTTATGTGTTGAAAATATAGTTTTTTTAAAAATAGCAACCGAACAGGCAGCTAATGCACCCTATGCTTAAAAAAAAAAAAAAAAAAAAAAACGCATCCAGGTTCAAATCCAATATTCTCAAAATTTAGATGTATAAAAAAAAAAAAATAACAAAAAACAAAAACCACCAAGAATATTATAAATCTAAACTTCACAAAATTCACGTTTAATTAATACAATAACAAATATTCTATGGATAAAACACTTTTCATTTTGTTATTTGCATGTAAACTATTGTAACAGTGATTGTTAATGTCTTTATTAGCTAAAGTCCAAACAGTTGGAGTCAAACTCAAACCCAATGCAAATTTGAATTTAGGTTTTTCCTATTCATTTTAGATTAGTTTTCCCTCTATTATCTCTCAGTCTCTCGCCTGCCAAAATCATGTCAAGATCTAATCAATGTTAGACCACATTTATTTCTTCTTTTTTCAATTTCCATAATGCTCTCCTCTTCGCACCTACTCCCTCCTTTTTAGGGCTCACGCTCCCTCCTATATATATATATATATATATATTTTATCTACTTTTTCTATTAAACTATCCATTTATATATATTTGTTTTTGTCAGAAGTGGGCTTTGAGAACCTATGCCCTCGTTAGAGGACCAGAGCTTGAGTCTGGCGTCTTAGACCTCTCTCTCTCTCTCTCATGCCTCTAGGACTTCTTTTCTCTTTCTTTCTTCTATCAGTCATGCCTAGAAGCTTCTCTAGAGTTCTCTTCAAACTCATCTCTCTCCCTCTTTCACAACAGATTCATTTGGACTTACCTCATAAATTTCCATAAATTCTTTAGATTCATATTTACTCCTCTATCCACGAACGGCCTATTGGCATTAATGAAGTCTTTTTTATTCAAATCCTACTTCAGATCTCTTAACAAATGCTTCCCAGCTTTCTCATAAATTTTCATAAATTCTTTAGATTCATAAATCCTTTAAATTCTTTCATAAGTAGATATATATGGAATCAGATACAGCATTTCTATGCAATTTGCAATGAAATTAAGGCAAAGCAAGTCAACCCAGTTTCAGGAATTGTTTTACCTTTTGGTGGTAGTTTCGCATCACCATTCATCATACCCCTCGTTGGCATTATATGGAGCTCTCAGCAACTGTATCTTCATCTTCCTCCTCAGTCAATTCACCATTTTCATCATCCTCCTCAGTCTTTGCACCATCTTCATCATCCTCCTCAAACTCCGTTCCTGCACCTAAGGTAAGTGTTTAATATTTCTGTTAAATTTAAAAATGGTATGTTAACCGTTACTGAAATTTGTTCTTAATGTGTATGTCCTATTAGATGGAAGAGACACCCAATGCTGCGGATTGGCCTGCACCACTGGAACAGAAGTTCATTGTAACTTTGATAGAAGAAACAGGTAAAGGGAAAGTTTGTAATGGGATAATAAAGAAAGACTGTGGGCAAGCTGTCACCGATGAGTTTAACAAGCAAGCCGGAAAACACTATAGCGTCAAACAAATAAAAGGTAAACTTAAAAGCCTCAAAATGAAATACAATTTGTTTTCCCGACTGATTGCTAGAACCGATATGGAATGGGATCCTAATACTAACACCGCCAAAGGTAGTGATGCGGCGTGGTTAGATGCGTTGCAGGTGAGTGTTATACATTTAATAAATTTCCACTTCGTTCATTATTTAAATTCTTCATGTAAACAATCCCATATATACCAGTGTCTCTAATCCCATGTATACCACATCTTGTTTGTTTCTAGTCGGACAGTAAGTACAGCGACTTTCGTGACAAGGGGCCGAACCACTATGGGTTGCTAAAACAGCTCTTCTCCGCGGTTGCACAGACATCCTCTGCGCAACACTCTGCAGATGAGGTGGACGAGCGAGCAAGCAACCCAAAAGGGAAACAGCCTGCTGGCACCGACACCTCCTCGGGGAGGAAGAGAAAATCTGTGTTCACTGCCCCTGAAAGTCGAGGAACGGTGGATTCTGCACGAAGTCAAGACTTCTCAATGGCAAGGGTCACACAAATTTTGATCTCTATGGGTCTTGATGATTCAAATACCAAGTTCAAGGTCCTTAAAATTTTGAAGGACGACAATGACTGGAGGGAAGCTTTCATCACCTTTGATGAAAAGACACGATGGGAATGGATCGAGCGTTATACTTAGGGACCAAGGGTCACAGATTTTGGTGTGGATTTGTACTTTCTAGGAGTTCATTTGTTTTGTTTTGGAAGAAATCCTGGTGGACACCTGGAGAGAGTTGCTCTTTCCCTTTGTTTATCTAATAGGGCAGCATCAGCACCAGCAGTAGTTGTAGTTGTACTAGTTTGTGTATGAACAACTTCACTTTGAATATGTTTTAAAATGGTTCTAGTCGATTTTGTTTTTTCTCCTTTTCATTGTGTTTTGGAAAACCTTGTTTAATTACTTTCTGCTTGTAAAATAGTGGGAATTAAATATTATTAATAAGTTATACTTACGGACAGGTTTTTGCTTTTATACATTCCTGGCATTTTGTGTGCTTCAAGTTTTTCTCCGAATACCTGATTCTGGGTTTGTTGAAGCCCTTAACGGTACTTTTGAACATATCACTGATGCATTGCGGAGATTAGGTTCATCAAGTTCTGGACAAAAACTTCCAGAAGAGTCAGTGGGGAATATTACCTCTTGGGAATTTCTGTTTGACTCATTTGTAGTGGATTTAAGATTGGATCTATTATGTTTAAAGCTTCTCAAAACTATGTTCTATGCGGTAAGTTACTTGCTGCATGCTTTGAATTATTGTCAGGTCTTTCCCATTTGTAGATATATCTAATCTGGTTAATCATCTGATTGGCTGTGCTCAGGAAAAACTCCTGAATCATTCTAGCATTGATATTAGCGGTAATTCCCAAATTGGAGCACAATTTAAGCATCTACATGTCTCTTTGAACATAATTTTGAACTTTGGCGATGCACTCCTGCAAGATCTTTTAGCTATGTATAGAACGGTAAGTTCGTTGCCTCTTTGGTCAAAACTTGGCATTTCTTTTAATTTTGTGTGAAGAAATTTTTTTCTTCGAGTGTCATATTGGCCAATTTTTCTGTGCATGTGAAAAGGTACTGTAAGGGAATCTAGACTCTTACTAGCTATTTGGCATATGGAAGTTTTATAAATTTTTAGATTCCTATTTAGGTGGACAGTTTCTCAAACATCTTACTGAAGATGGGAATGGTACTTAATTATCTTTGGCTGGATGATTGGCATATTGTGGGTCCTCTTTTTCATTATTTTATTTTATTTTTATATCGTGATGAAATGGTATATTCATTGAAGAAACAAAGCAGAACACAAAACAGGGGAGAAACAAAATTGGCATATTGTGGGTGCCTAAAGTCGGCAGTTAGCAATGTTTGCAGCTCTGGTTTATATTCAAGGCAGGTATACTGAGGTGAACATTGATAATAATACAGAAGAAAATGTCACTTTGGAACTTGTAAAATCTGGAATATTCGAATTTGGAGTGTTATTGGAGTTACTCTACCAAAATTTGAGTAGTGCAAGCTTATCTAGTTTTGTAAATCTATTTGCAATCATAGTTTCATCACTTGGTTAGCTATATAGAATAAATTATCCACTATGGATTGGTGGCTGCAATGGGATTACCAAGATGGTGTACTTCATTGCATTTTTAGAAGACGGAGAAAGTAGAGATATTAAAACATATTTGGGTGTAACTATTAAAGTTTGTTCCATTCCTGGAAGACATGGTATGCAGAGTTAGCTTGGGCAATTGGTGTTCTAAGAGGCAAAAGAACTTTGTTGTTCTCATTCTTAAAGTTGCTTGGATTGCTCATTTATATCACAGTTGGATGGAGAAAACACCCACTGGCATGGTAAGAATCTAAAGATGAAGAAACTATCTTCAAGAATATTGTCTTAAAGGTTAGATGCAGATGGCATCAAGCAGGCATATGAGGATTCAGCTAGAAACAAAGGCTAGATGGAGACTGTATTTGATTCTTAAGTCTTAGCAGTTGGACTGGTATATGTTCCCATTTGCTTTTGATGATATGTAGTCCTGTTATCTTTAGTATTTTATCCCTTTTTTCTTATAGGGATCTCTGTATGGTTTTGGTTCTTTGGTAGGCTGCTTGTCTTGATACTGCTGTAATTGTTTCTAAGGAATAAATTCTCATTCATCTAAAAGAACAAAAATATGTTTAGGACACAAAATGTTATACTTTATTAATTGTTTATGATGAATAGATTCCAATTCGTTGGGGGAGGGGGGGGGGGGGGGGGGGAGGAAGAAACAAGAAGAAGATGTTTATTAAATCAAAGGTTGTGCTTAATTAGAGAAGACAGTGATGATTAAACCCATCACCAGGCTAGGCTATGTTGGTTCCTTCATTATGTTTGCAAAAGCTACTACAGCTCAAGCTAGTTTTGATCCTTGGTCAGAATGACACTTTTGTATTATGTTTGCATGTTCTTAGGCATCTATTTGCTACTGGTATGCAGTTTCTTAATTGAGAATTCAGAACAGGTATCTCAAATCTATAAGAAGTGGGACGTGACCAAAGGGTAATCAGCTAAAAGCTAGTGAGTTTTGCTTTGGCTAGAGGCCTTTGTAATATGAAAGCATGTCTTGTAACCTGTATTGAATGTATGAAAATGAGCATGAAACTGGCCACCTGCAAGTCAATTCAATAGTGTTCTGTGGCATGTTTTCTCCCAATTGTAAGAAAGCTTGTAGTTAATGAACTTTGAAGGTCCTATTTAGAATCCTCAGAGAAGTATGGCCCTAGCATACATGAAAATCATAACACAAACAATAAACCACTTCTTTCTATGGTGATATTTAAATGATCACCATGGTTAATTACTAGAGAAAATAAACAAAGGCAAAAAAAATTATTTCTGAGCTAAGCATTGATGGCTTGTCTTGGCTGAAAGCCTATTTAATCATAATAGTTTCCCGTAGCTTGCCATGAATGTGTTAAGTTTCCTTTTAACCTAATTCTTCCTTAATTATTGCTTCATCCAGGTAAAATTATGTGTGGATTATGTGAACCTTCTATTGTGCATGACTTGTTTCTTAGTTTTCTAGAGGGTATTCCTTTCTTTCTTATGTTGCTTTGTGTTTGCTTATACAGCCCCTTTCCTTTGGGTATGCTAAAAGTTTTGTTTTAGCATTTATATAATGTAATCCCAGTGACATCTTCCTATGGAAGTGTTCACTAGTTACATAAAATAAGGAGAAGTCAGAATTTGGCTTCTGGGATCTTTGATTTGATTATTTTCTTTTATGCCAAATACAGTTTTTGCTTGTATTTTCTATCAATTCGGTGTTTTTGGCAATTTAAAGCACTCGATCATTGTGTGGTGCGCTTTTATTGTCTTTACCTTGAACATTTGGGTAAACGCGCGCTATTCTTGGGAATGAGAGAATTCCTGCTTGACTAGTTGGGTTTGGTGTTTTTGTTATAATGAGGTAGATGCCTAATATTGTCATATGTAAGACAATGAACATTCTTTATCATTTTGATTGTATTACTTAGTGATATTGTCTTTCCTATTTAATCTTATCATAGTGTTTAAACTGTTTCGTTTCTACAGTGGCTGCAGCTCCTCCTCGATCTAGAGTGTGTGTATATATATATATATATATATATTTATGAGTTCCTAGAATCTTACAGCACTTTATTTGTTGATGCATAGGCTTGGCCTGGGGTACTGGTACTTCTATTGCTCACAGGGCTATGGATGCTCTGATGGGTCCTCGTGTCATTAAGCATGAGACTGTTGCCTCATCGGCTTCTGATGTTCCACCAGCTCCAAACACAGACGGTGTTGGAAGTTCTACTGTTTGTGCTGATCAATCCAAGGCCTTAATTGATGTATGATTCTCCTCCTCTTACCACTTTGTCTGATTTTTTTTTTTTTTTATAAATATAATTGTTTCTCTAATTGAACTATTTGGTTTCAAGTTGTTTTCCCTAGTTCTGAATAAATCCTTTTCTTTTCCTTTTGAGCCTTTTGGAAATGCTTTTGGTCTGAATGCGGATATCAATCCATTGCAAAACAATTCCTGTTTATCTGCTATCTTCATTGTTTGACCATGCTACGAGGGTTATTTGAACTTGATGCTAAATTGGATCAAACTGCTCATATCTAATAATTTCTCTCTCACACCTTCAGCACATATCTAATGATTTAGTCAATAAAATCTTTACTGACCTATCAAAAAAAAAAAAAAAAATATATATATATATATATATAATTCTTCAAGTGCTTCCTTCTTTGTTTCTCACCCTTTTTACCCATTCTCATTTTCTTTGCTACCTAGCTATTTAGGTATAACTTATTTATAAAAAAAAGCTATTTGTGTTTTTAACATGTTTTTCAAACTGTTTGGTACTAGTTTCTGAACAGTTGGAAATCTTGGTGGTGGTATTGAGTGGCCATAGTTTCTTAGCAAGACTAAGTTCAACATTTTTTTTTTGCCTTGCAGTGCCTGGAAGGTTACAGAAGCGACATAAGCAAGTGCCAGTTCTACATGGACATGCTGCACCAGTGCCGCCAAAACTCAGGCACCTTGAGTGCTTGAACTTCATCATGATGAAATTTCCCTCTAGTTTTAAATCACTGAAGAATGCTAGTAGTGTCAGGTTATTTTGTGTGTTCCAGTTAAGAGAATGGACCTGAAGTAGGATTTGAATCAAAAAATTTATGAATCTAAAGAATATGAGGTAGAGTCCAAATGAGTCTGTTGTGAATGAGGGAGAGAGAGGAGTTGGCTCTGATGTTTAATTGAAAAGAGGGTGACATGGACTGGCTGTAGATATTTTTTGTTTGCTTCTTTTTTGACTGAAGAAGGTAAAAATTGATAAATTAAAAAAGGTAAGAGTACAGAAGTATAAGAATAAGGTCCTGAGCCATAACAGGCCTATCCGCCTAGGCTACAGGACAAGAAGCAGGCTAAACACTGCCACAAACGGAAGACATGACTGCGGCAGGCCAAGAAAATGACTAAAGGAAATTAATAAAAATTACAAAAGCTGCGGCAGGCCAAGAAAATGACTAAAGGAAATCCTCAGACCGAATCATGTCTTCTTTGTTTCTTGTTTTTGTTTGAATTTAAAGTTTGAATTTGAGCGCCGTTTGGTTACCAATCCTCAATTAATGTGTCTTTTATTAGTTCAAAAAATTTATACTTATCAACCCTCAACTGTTAGATAAGCAGATTATCTTTCTTGACTGACCTCTTCAACTCTCACTCTGTTCCTGACATGAAGTATAACTAATTTTCAAATATAATACGTACCTAATGAGATTTATGCATGAACCATAAAAAATATTGCAATTTTTTTTTTTTTAATATATGTGAAAAATTCTTGAAAACTTCTTAAATGCATATCAAACTTGACTTTATCCTCTAAGTTGATTTTGTTCTAATACTTTTACACTTCCATTCCAACTCTTGTGTTTATTCCTAACGTGGGAATCACTTAAAACTCTTTAATTTTTTTTTCTACTTTTGTGCCTATACCTATCGTGAGAACTTCCATTCCAACTTTTGTTCTGTGCCTAAACCTAATGGGCATAATGAGATGGTGCGTCAACTTCTACAATTTGATGGGAACCTTGTTTGTGTCAAAGGAAAGGAGTGTCTCACTCCTTTGCATTATGTAGTAGAAACAGGTGATCATCACCTTGATCTATTACAGATGTGACTGAGCAAAATAAGAGCGTTTTGCATATTGCCCTAAAAAAGGATCAGCTCAAGGCTTTCAAATTCTTGGTGGAATGGCTCCTAATTGGTTTAAAAATGCTTCATTAAATGAAGGCCTAGTCCTAAACTGGAAGGACGATGAAGACAATACTTTGTTGCACATTGCAGTATCAAAAAATCAAACCCAGGCAAGCTCTTTTTCTCCCCCATTAACATCTACTCTGCATTAACAAAATATGAATGATAAAAAAAAATAAAAAAAAATAAAAAAAGTCTGGATGACCATTTTATTTTTTGAACCAAAACTCATGTTTGGGGCGAAGTATTTTTTCTTTTTTCTTTTCAAAATTTAAAATCTTTCATATATAAATATAATTACATAATGATTCAGTGGCTTAGTTTGCAATTGCATGTAATACATAATGATCATTTTTTTTTCTTTAATTATAATTTTAGATAAAAAATTATAAAATAAGA
Organism: Quercus tomentella; assembly: GCA_028535165.1. NCBI lineage: Eukaryota > Viridiplantae > Streptophyta > Magnoliopsida > Fagales > Fagaceae > Quercus > Quercus tomentella. The sequence continues at coordinate 2,583,821 of JAPQVY010000156.1, read as the reverse complement.
AGAAGCTTATGCATTTGGATTAAGAACCGACCAAGGACGAGACTTAACTAATTTACGTTATGCAGCTTGTGAGTCACTTACTCACTTGGGGTTCCTGATTTGTCGATGTAAACAGTACGAATTCAGATGGTAAAACGGCATGGGACATCTTACAAGGACAAACACAAGTAGACAATAGAGAAATTACAATTATGCTACACATTGCTGGAGCTTCATCAAGTTCATCTATTTCTACAGTTACTCGAAGTGATGATAATAATATTGATGAATTTTACACCTTAATTGGAGAGGATGTAAAACTTTTGGAGCACACCGATGAGCTACCATTTATTAATACTCCTTTACATGTATATAGTTGCATCTTATGGGAACATCCACTTTTCCATGGAGATGATGGGTTTAAAGCCCTCATTTGCAAGGAAACTGAATCAAAATGGGTTTAGTCCTATTCACCTCGCTCTACAAAATGGGCATATTCAGCTGGTGTGTCGACTTCTTCAGTTTGATGGTGACCTTGTCCATGTCAAAGGACGAGAGCTTATCACTCCTTTGCACTATGTAGTAGCAAACAGTGATAACCTTGATCTATTGGATGAATTTTTATTAGCCTGTCTTGATTCTATTGCAAATGTGACGGTGTGAAATGAGACTGCTCTGCATATTGCCCTGAAATATAACAAGCTTCCTACTTTTAAATTGTTGATAGGATGGCTCAGAATTAATCTCTCTAAAAATGCTGAATTTTATGAAACGACAATCCTAAATTGGAAGGACATTGAAGGTAATACTATGTTGTACATTACAGTATCAAAAAACGATATCATGGAAAACTCTCTATCTCTCTATTAACATCAACTTAGTATTAACAAAATATGAGTAAATACAACCAAAAAAAAAAAAAAAAACTTACAATGAACAAACTAGGTGACCATTTTATACCCTTCTCAAAACAAAAACAAAAAGTTGATCATTTTAGTTTTTGAATTTTTTGACTAAAACTCATTTTTTGGGGCCAAGTAATTTCTTTTCAAAATTTAAAATCTATTCTTATTTTTTGTCATTTTTTTAATTTATTTTTTTAAAGTTAAAGTATCCTATCTTTTAATGATTTAGTGGCTTTGCAATCGCCTGTAAAATACAATTTTTATGACCATTTTTTTTCTTTAATTATAATTTTAATTCAAAAGTTATTAAAGAATTAGAAGAAGATGTTTATGCATTTGGAATTGGATTAAGATCTCGGACCAAGAATGAGACTTGAATAATTTACGTACTGATGAGAGCAAAAACGTATCAGTATCACTACATTATCCAGGCTGTGCGTCATTTATTGTATTGGATTCGGGGATTTGTCTGTGTAGATCATAGGAGTATGGGACATCTTGAAAGGACAAACAGAAGTAGAAAACACAGAGATCAGGCTTTTACTACGCGGTCATCGACCAAATTTTGGATTTTTTCTTTCTACATGTGGTTGGTTTGTAAACCACGTAGTGCTGCGATCGATTACAAGACTCAATGTTTTTTTTTTTCTTTTTTTTTTGGGTAAAGAAGTGCGTTCGTGAAATAATGGCATTATCAGACGAAAGGCGTAGTATTCTTCTGGTGGTTGCAATACTGCTTGTAACAATCCGCTCGCGTTGACGCTACTGGTAATGATGATTGTTTCTATTTTGAAAACAAGCTTTTAAAGGTTTAAACTTAAACAGTTGCAAGAGTCAACGCTAAATGGTTTGTGGATTCAATCATTTGGAGAAGATTTGATGGTAAAAAAGCAAAATAAAATTAGCCGACCTTGGAGCTGCATGTATTCATATCTGTAATGCCTGTCAATTTTTATTTTTGTTTCTTTCGATAATAAAATTTAGCCTATGTTTCTAAGGACATGGTTGCAGTATCCAATGTCATCTATGAATATAATAATAATGTATATTGCAGTAAAGCTGTGTGATTGCATAACATTACTTAATATTTTATTTTGTAATCAAATTTCTTACATATCTTTGTATTAGAACTCTATCTCTTTTCCGTTGTGAATGTGTTTATTTGTTAATAATAATTATAATAAATCCACTAGTGTTGAGTAGTGAAAAATTTAATTAAAGTGGATTTCAATTAGTTCAATTCATAAAATTATTCAATGTTTTAGGTGATGCACATGTACACTATAAATCCATTTTGTAACCAGAATTCAAATAAATTGATTTTCACATATATTTTAGAAAAGATAATTTTTTTTACATAAATAATTACAGTTTTAAGGTATTGGTTAAGCTGTTGTGGGCCCTGGTGGTTGGCAGTTGAGTTCTTTATTAGATTCGGTAAAATTTTTTTACAATTTCATAAGTGTGGTATATTGAAATTTTCAATCAAATTAAAACATATAATTAAGTAAGATTGTATTGGTTGGTTCGTTGAAGCTAACCCATATAATGCTTTAGTTTGTGCTTGTTATCACAAAATTCCCAGTGTCTAGCATGCTTTAGAGGACGACGTACAGCCGAAGTCTAAAGGATAAAACGAGGGCACGGTGTCGTTTCACTTAGTGCTTAATAAAGAAAACGGTGCCGTTTTTATTATTAGCTTGGCTTATTAACGCACTTATCCACACGGTGTCGTTCTGATGAAGCCGTTATTTGTGATTGAGTGGTTGTTACAAGCGCGGGAAATTTTGTTTTAGTTTGTTAGGTTGTTCCAGCTGTAATTAGTTTCAGTTACCGCATTTCCCTGTAATTAGTTTGTTAATTTCTTTGTAATAAATGCCTAGCTACTTTTCCTCTGGTTTTGTTATTTTTGTTCACTCCTAACCATAATCCCAGGCTCCAGATTGGTCGAGTATTTCAGTTTTTCTTCCCACTTTGAACAGTGTCAGGCATATGTTTAACCTTTTAAGATTGCAAGATTCAACAATAAGCGGTTTGTGGATTCAATCATGGGAAAAGAATTGATGGGAAACAAAATATTAGCAGACCTAATGTGTCACAATTTTTACTTTTTTTTTTTTCTTTGATAATAAAATTTAGTCTATGTTTCTAAGGGCATAGTTGAAGTACACTATGTCATCTATGAATATAATGTATATTGCAATAAAGCTATGTGAATTTAACTATTGCATAGCATTACTTAATTTTTGAATTTATGATTAAATTTCTCACATATCTTGTGTTAGAGCCATATCTTTTCTCCATTGTACGTCTGTAAACTCTAAAAAACTATAACAAGACAAGTTTTGATTTATGTGCTTGTCAATGTAAAATAAAATATTCGTTGTTAACAATATAGGCAACATTTAATTTATTGGTAAGATATATTTTTAAAATATTATTTCATTCAAAATTTATAAGGTGGTGTAACATTAAGTAAGAGTTAACAAGAGCAGTATGCTAAAAATGGAAGTTGTTGTATCTTGCACAAACCATAATTTTGATTGATTCACAATAGCAACTTGCCAACACTTTTTGGTCATGGAGGGTGGGGGCAAATGATGTAATTTAGTTGGGCTCCTCAATATTTGAAAGCTCTAAAATAGTTTTAGGTGCTCTAAGGGTCTAATTTGAATGAGATCATGCTTTGGAAGCATAAATTTATAACAAAAAAATAGCGGTCATACCTGTATTGGTTGCATTCATAGTTTAAACTTCTAAAAAAGAGTAAATTATACTTCAAATTGGAGTGAGTTGAAACTCTGTTGGTCGAGTCGTAGTGCATATACTAAATTATGTTTAGTTTCAAACTCCAATTATCCATAAACATTTTCTCATCCAACTTTCTTTGATGAGATTTTTCTGTCTAAAATCAAAAGAAGAAAGTGGCATGGAATTTCATGGATTTTATCAACTGCAGCCTGCCCGGCAAGTTGTGGTGAAGCTTCAGTATAGGGATATTAATTCGGTTCTAAAACTCACGAGCAGCAAAGATTTGACTTTTAACAGTCAAAGAAGCAGATGACAAATGTGTAGGCTTTTAGATCAGTGTACTATTTTTTAAACTTATTAAAGGTTGGACAATAGAGTTTCGCTTAAAGCAAGTTCTTTTAATAATTTAAGGCTAGAATGTGTTAAAGGACGTTACTCAGAGCGCACAAGATTCAAAACTGAGGAAGAGGATGAGTAACGGCTATTTTACCAACGGTCAAATGTCAAAGGCCAAAACGGTGCCGTTCCACTTAAACGTATTGTGTTTAATGAAGTGGTGAAACGGTGACGTTTGTATTAATCAGAATTCAGAACGGTGGTGTTTTGGACTTTGGCTCTCCTCTTCATCCAGACTTCTTTCCAGAATTGCTCTGTTTCTTGTTCAAGTCTGGAGTTGCTACAGAGTTATTCTTCAAGCTCTGGTTCTTAGCTGTTAACCCGATAAATAGAGTTCTTTGTAATGTATGAGTCAAGCTTGCATAATCAAAATATTTTAATTCAGAAATCTCTCTCTCTCGCTCCCACTCTCTTCCATTCTGTTTCAACTACAATTGTTATTTCCGCTGTTGTTGAACCTTTGCAAGCTCAAAATCTTTCACGGTATCAGAGCCAAGATCCATGGCTTCAAAAGCACCTCAAGACACTGCTCAGTCCTCACATATTGCTCATTCAACAACACCTCAAGATACTGCTCAGCCCTCACATACTACTCATTCAACAACCTCTCATTCATCACCAGCTCAATCTCTACTACTGTTACTATCTAACATGTCAAACCTCATGTCAATCAAGTCAGACTACACCAATTACATTCCATGGAAGCACCAGCTGATTACAATACTGGAAGCCTACTCTTTGATTGAGCATATTGAAGGTACTTTAATCACTTCTTGCTTGCAGTTTGGTTTAAGAAAATAAAAGTTTAAACTATAGTTTGGTCTGCAAATGGCAATAAACCAGCACCAGAAGGTTCTGAACTGAAGCTGAATAGCTACAATGAGTTTGTTCTCAATGACCCTCAAGGCATAGAATTATGGAAGGTTCAAACGAATGGTTCTAAACCTAGTTGCATAGCTATGCTAGATAATGGAAACTTGGTGATTAGAGACAAGTATAATAATCCTATATGGGAGAGCTTCAAAGAACCTACTGATACAATTTTGCCAGGGGATACTACACAAGCCTAGCAAGCTCAGGTCTCACACATCTAAGACTAGTCATTTTAAAGGGCGCTTTCAGCTTTATTTGCAGAAGTGCTTTATTCTCTGTCTATGCCATTTGAAGAAATTGAGAAACCTTATTATGCCACCATGACACTGCGATGGGATTCACAGTTGGTCTTTAATGAGGCTGGATACATCTACATCCAAGACGCAGTGAAGACCTACAAGACCTACAATCTTACTAGGGAAGACCTAGGCTCAAGAGAAATTTTCTATCACATGGCTAGGATTGATCATGACGGAGTCTTCAGACTATACAAACACCTAAGGGATAATACAAGTGATGGGAGCTGCCCTTCATCATGGACCATCATGCAAGGCATTCCTGATGATATATGTGGTGCACTGGCCAGTGATCACGTTAATGCTGGTGATCATGATGGGTTCTGCAGACCCAATGGCATTTGTAGTACCTCAGATAATTCAAGTGGGAGAGCATTTTGCTCATGTCCTGATGAATTTTCTCCCTTGATCCAACTTGACAATTGGGCAGGGTGTAAACCAAATTTTCCATTGCCTAGCTGCCACAAGGGATGCAAAAAAAATAAAGAGCTTGTAGATTTTGTAAAGTTTAAAAACGTGGACTTTCCATTCACTTCATATAAACTAGTTGAAAGATCTCAGGTCAATGAGGCAAGCTGTAGACAGCTATGCCTCGACAATTGCTTGTGTGTTGTGGCCATTTATGAGGAAAAAGGTAATTTATGTTGGAAGAAAAAGTATCCTCTGTCCAATGGAAGACAAGGCCCAAATATTACTAGAAGAGCTCTCATCAAGTTACCTAAAAATCATGGTTCAGATAAGAAAGACCAGTCTGTGGTAGTTATCTTGGCACTACTCCTTGGTAGCTCCGTATTTTTAATAGTCTTTTTCTTCTTAATTAGTTCTATGGCTGTTTACTACTTATACTATAAAAAGATGAAATTGGCATGGAATATTGATAGAACACTTGCAACAAATGTGAGAAACTATACATATAAAGAACTCAAAGAAGCAACTAGGGGCTTCAAGCAAATATTGGGTAGAGGTGCTTTTGGAACAGTTTATAAAGGGTGTTTGTTTATTTAGACTCCTTATACCAGATTGTTTAACCTAATTAATTAGCCAAGTAGTTACTTAGGTTTATTATACAGATCTAGGTTAAGCACATTCAATTATATCACTAAGTGCAGAAAAGTAAAGATGACAAGCAATATGATTACCTAGGAAAACCAATGAAACCATCCAGTTTCAAGGTAAAAAACTTGGGGAGTATTTGACTTAACTATCCTCAAAGTTTGAGAAAGCACAAAAAACAGCTATGTGTTAGTCCGGTGTTCACATGAACACACTTACCTAAAAGACTAAAAACAAAAAGCCCCCTTGAATTTAGGTCTTCTTGTGTAAGGCCTCATATTATATATATATATATATATATATATATATATATATATATATATATATATATACACATATGATTTAGAATTTAATTGGTTTAGAATCTTTGATTTTTGCACTCAATAATTCATTTGCCACAAAAATTAAAAACTTAGATAGACATATGACAGAAAACTAAACTCAAATTGAAATCTAATTTAGAATCTAATTGGATTTGGACTCTTCGATTTTTACACTTAATAATTCATTTGGCACAAAATTAAAAATTAAATGGGATACATGGTGCAACATTAAGAATCCAATTAAAATCTAATTAGATTTTTTCTAAGATTTGGCTATTAATATATGTTGGAATATTTTTATATAAATTATTAAAATTTATTATTTAAGTGAATAGATGAAATCAGTTTTCTTTTTACCAATTTCAAAGCCTTTATGTTTGTAATAATCTGTAAGTTGTTTTGTATATATATACTATTAGTATTTGAATGGCTATAAATATTCTCAATTAAATGAACATTTAGTGGCTCAATGTATATGGCAATATTAATTTCCTTACCAAATACATTGTCATTTCCTAATGAAAACGTTTTGTCCTGATTGTCTTTAAAACATATTTGACCACTAAAAGCAAGTTATGATATTTCCATTTATATAATTCAACTTTTTCTTGACATTATATGAGAATGGTTTTTTTTTTTTTTTTTTTGAGAAAGAAGACTTCAATTTTTATTAAACAAGGCTGTTCAAATCAACCTGGACAACATGATAGATGTCTGGTGGTACATCTTCCATCCAGACAGTTAGATTGGGTGTAGTAGCAGCCCACCTAACCAAAACATGGGCTACAGCGTTCCCTTGGCGGTGAACATGTGCAAAACTAGCAAAAGATAAACCAGTAGCTAAAAACTTAACATCCTGAATTAAATGCCCATGCAAAGCCAACGAGGGTTCTGGATTAATGAGGTCTTTAAAAATGCTGTCCGAGTCTCCCTCAATGATAGCTTGAGTGATACCAATCTCCAAGGCAAACTCGGTTGCTCTTCTTGCTGCCAAAGCTTCAACTTGAGCAACAGTGGCTGGGAGTGGTATCTGCTGTGATAGTGACGCCATTACTGCTCCTTCCGAGTTGCGAATGACAACACCTATCCCAGCTTTGCCTTGGTCTGCGAAGATTGCACCATCATAATTAACCTTGAACATATTTGTGTCGGGAGGCTTCCATCTTGTATGCTTCCTGTGTTGCAGCTTTGGGATGACTGGATGAAGGATTTGGAATTCAGCTCTTCGTGACTTTGAGATCTGTAGTAGCTGGTTCAAAGGGCACGCCACTTCATTGAAACGAATTTGGTTTCGTCGGTTCCAGATAGCCCATCCCGTAAAAGCCAGTAGAGACGGATCTTTGTCTTCCTCCAGAGCATGCTTGAAAATTTCTAGTGTTGAGCTCCCTTGCATTGCTAGTAGCCATTGCCACTGTTGGTCCGCTGCCCAGACTTCCTGCACATCAGAACAGAAAAATAAAGCATGTGAACCATCTTCTATATGCACCTTACATTTCTCACATAGTGCATCGGCAACAATCCTTCGTTTACACAGGTTGGCCTTTGTTGGTAGCGCTTCCCTGCAAGCGCGCCAAACAAAATTTTTAATTTTACTGGGGATCTCCAAACTCCACAATTTCTTCCAGCAACCCGAGAACTGAGATGAGACTGAGCTTATGGGCTGGTTTGTAGAGTTTTCTTTATATAGGAATCTGTAACCTGTTTTCACGGAGTATTGCCCAGTAGGAGTAAAGGGCCAGATAAGAGTATCACATTGAGGGGATGAACTCAAAGGAATACTATTTTCTTTGGAATTGATCGGTCAGAGCTTTTGAAGAAGTTATTTCTAATATTAATTCCTACTATCATGAATGTTAAGTGGGTTTTTTGTTTTATATATACATATATGGCCTATATGTTCAGTTAGAATATAGAATATATGAAAATAGGATATAGGGCTGATTTTATCTTCTCCCCATTACATGCAGCAACAAATATTTGCATTATATTTTCCTCTTCTTCTATCATTAAATATATATATATATATCCCTACTATACTATATTGTGGGTAAAAGAAAAGTACCATTAAGAGCTTCCTATCCTACAAGCGGTGTAGACTTGAAGGATAATTAGTGAAGATGGCTGGGTTGTTGTATCCCGGGGGTGGCATGCATAATGTTTAGTTTATTACACTGGAAACCTCGTAGACACGTTTATCCTCTCAAGACAGCGACTTGGTCCACGCCTCAACCCCGCCATCTAAAAACGTATATTAATTGACGGTAATTTACTTCTAATGTTATGAGACTACTTTGAAGCATCATCAAGGTAATATCTCTCTATTGCTCTCTAATTTTATGGAATATTCTAATTTATGTGAATTTTAATCATTTATATGGTATGTTGAATGTAATGAAATTCAAGTTATTTATCAATTATTGTTCATTGAAACAACAATATATATATATATATATATATATATATAGAGAGAGAGAGAGAGAGATTGTTTAATGCATTTTGAGCATAAGGGATGAATTATGGGCCAGGTTTTTAAACCATACGGATCCCACATCATTTTTACAATCCACTTTGGAAAGACACTCGAAATTTTCTCATGATCCTGTTGGGCCAATATGGTTTCATCTCGGAGGCCTATCCCTATCTCATATATTCATAGCACTTTTATCTCTTTGGTGAAAGCATATAGGCTAGGCCTTTGAATCTTTTTTCATTCCTCAATGAAATTCTTTATTGATTGAAAGAAAAGGAATTATCTACTTCAAACTTAAAAAAAAAAAAAAAAAAAAAAATATTCTGATGATGGTGAGTGGAAAGACACATGGATGTGAAGTTTTCACTGTCGTGGTCTAGATGTTTTTAAATAATGCAAAGTTCATACTGCTAGAGATATGGATTAGTGTTCATTGTTCACTATGATGCACTTTTCAAGAAAGCACTCACAAGTTGAGAAAGCACAAAAATGGCACCAAGTCTTTGGCCTTTGTTGAATCCAAGTCATTTAAATAATGCAAAGCTCATAATATTATTAGAATATGTGAGCTAGTCATCATTATGAAACATTTTCTAAGAAGGTGCTAGATAGGGATTAGGAAAAGAACCATTTATGCCAAAGATTTTGGGCGAGTCTTTTTGAGTTTATAGGTTTAGTTAAATAATGAAAAGCTCATAATACCATTAGTATGGACTTGTCATCAATTATAGCATGTTCTGAGAAAGTATTAATAGATACGCAATTTGAAAATAAGCACCATCGGGCCTTGACTTTAGGTCTTCTTGAGTAGGACCTAATTGCAAAACTTGAGAAAGAAAGCAATCATAAGAGTTAATTAATTAAAAAGTATTTATTCATCAAAGAAAATGAATGATCTTCTTCTACCTTTTTATTTTAAACTATAAGTAAAGTATAAAATGATTTTCATGGTAGCTAGGTGGAAAGACGCCTTGGATGCCAAGTCTTAGTCTAGGTCTTCTTCAACAATGCAAAGACTTTCGGAGAAAGCACAAGATAGAATCTGGGAAAGTGCCATTATTTCAGTATTGGATGTAACTTTTTTACTTCATGAATGATGACTTGAGAGATAGAGAGGAAAACTTAAATATATTAGATCGGGGAAAAACAAAACTAGAAATGAATAAGTGTCCGAAATTTATTAACTCGATAATGTTGGTACTTAGTATTCATGTCTATTGATGTTTGATGATAATTGGAAAATGGCTTTTAAAGGAACACACTTTGCATTATTAATTTATTAAAACAATTGAGAGTATTCGTGTTCATTTAGGATTTAGCCAAAAAATTTCTACTATTCTACAATAAGAATCTATTAAAAAAATTAAAATTAAATTAGCTAACTATTTTGAAAAGGAGAAAGTTAACCTGTTTAGGAACTAAATTGTTGTATGTTAGAGTCCGTGAATTTGTAATAGAAGAGTCCGTGGATTCATAATAGAAGAGTCCATGGATTCAGAGTTACGTGTGGTCACGTGAGTAAATACTACAAGAAGTAGCATTAAATTTAGGGTTAAATCTATTGTAAAAACTTCCATTCTATTAGTAAATGATTGCCTTGTGGATTGTTTAGGTTAAATCCCTCCTAGATTTTTTACCTTGAAACTAGACAGTTTTATTAGTTTTCTTAGGTTATCATATCGTTGTATTCTTTACTTTTCCTCTGTTTATGATGTGATTGATGTGTGTTTAACCTAAATCTAAATAATTAAGTTAAGTAACAACTTGGCTAATATATTAAGTTAAACAAACTGAATTTTCTAGGGGTCTTAACTTTAACATTTTCTTTTTTAATATTAGTATTAAAAAAAATCACATGGTGTGGTGAGTGGAAAGACACCATGGATGTAAAGTTGTTGACTGTCATGGTCTAGCTTTTCTTAAATAATACAAAGTTTATAGTGAAAAAAACTATAGCTACAAACTTACGAGTATGAAACACTTTCCAAGAAGGCACTTACGAGTTGGGAAAGCACAATTGATGCAAGTCTTTGACCCTCTGTTGAATCGGGGTCATTTTTTAAGAACATACTGGATGGTGATTAGGAAAGCACCATTGACGCCAACGACTTTGGCAGCGTCATTTTGAGTATAGATTTTATTAAATAATGCAAAGCTTATAATGCAATTAGTATGGGCTGGCTAGTGTACACTGGAAAAGCACCATTGACGGTAAAGTATATATTCATCAAAAGAATATGAATTATCTTCTTCCACCTTTTTATTTTATATTACTAAATTAGAAAAAGATTTTCATGATATTGGGAGATGATATGGATGCCAAGTCTTGGTCTAGGTTTCTTAAGTCTTAACTAATGCAAAAATGGAGATTTCTCCAGAACGTATCTTGTTAATGGATGTAACTTTTTGCTTGTTGATGGTTTGTGCGTCTTAACTAATGCAAAAACTTTTTGATGGTTTGAGGATCCGAATCCTATTTTGTTTGATGCATTTTGAGTCTGAGGGATGAATTATGGATCCCACTTCATTTTTACAATCCACTTCAGAAAGACACACGAAATTTCCTCATGATCATGTTGGGCCAATATGGTTTCACCTTGGAGGCCTAATGGCCTATCCTTATCTCATGTATTCTTAGCAGTTTTATCTCTTTGGTGAAAGCATATACACTATGCCTTTCAATCTTTTTTCATTCCTTAATGAAATTCTTTATTGATTGAAAGAAAAGGAATTATCTTCTTCAAACTTTTTTTTTTTAATTTAAATATTAGTATTAAAAAAATTCGGATGGTGGTTAAGTTTTGAATGTCATGATCTAAGTGTTCTTAAGTAATGCAAAGTTCAAAATGCCAGTAATATGGATGAGTGTTCTTAAATAATGCAAAATTCAAAATGCCAGTAATATGGATGAGTGTTCACTGTTCACTGTGAAGCACTTCCCAAGAAAGCACATATTTCAAGTTGAGAAAGCACCAAAATGGCCCAAAAGTCTTGGCCTTTCATTCAATTGAGGTCATTATGCAAAGCTCGTAATATTATTAGTATGTTTGAGCTAGTCATCATTATGAAACATTTTAGAAGAAGGTGCTAGATAGGAATTAGGTTGCTAAAACCATGATCTATTAATTGGGTCATCAATCATGTGACTTGTTTAAATTAATAGTACATGTAGATTGTTAAATGACTTACATATAATGAGTTAGAGGAGATTCCTTTAAACTAATTCTCTATTATGTGGTAATTGAAGAGATTATTTATATATAATTTTACTCATATATGACTTTGTTAATGAGTCATGTGACTTATTTAGCATTTAGTATTATGCGCCTTAAGTCCATGCGATGTATGACTTGATAAAAAATAATTACATTTAAATTAAATTAATATTTCAATAATATAATTAAATTGAAGTTTTCTAATTTGTGAAAGAGATTTTAACTCCTAAAGTAGGTAAATTTAGATGGTTATTTAATGAGAATAAAAATCAGTTTTTTAGAATTACCAAAAAAAAAAAAATGAAGGCTATTAAGGAAAATATTGATATGATGGTTATTTCTTATTTTATAAAAAAATATTCCACTTTCATAGCTATATACACCAACATGCATAGAAATTAGAAACACTAAAATGGTCTAAAAAAATAATTTTAAAAAAGAAAGAAATTACGGTAAAAATAATAACTTGGTTCTTAGCATGAAGCATCCTTCTGGAAAATTGACAGCCCCAAATCGCTAAACCAGTTGGAGAATCCTTCAGGAAAATCCACCAACGAAAGATACAAATAAACTATTTAAATAATGTAATACACATTATCATCTTAGCCAATTGTTGTGATGAATCATAAAACTTCTTAGCTATATAAACTTTTTTTGCACGTTACAGCTAAGAAGGCTAGAATTTTAAAAAATCAATAGTTCATAATAACATATGTCCTTTCTTTTTTATTTTTCTTTTTTGAGTGAAAAGATAGAACATTTGTCCTTTCGAAATCTCACTATAATCTAAAAGCTATAAAATTTCTACAAAGCAGGTGTAGATCTAGATAGGCTTGAATCTTGTATGAGTAAAAAGTAACCTGGGATATGGAAAATAATTAAATATTTAAATAGTAACCGGGGACTTTAAAGAAAAAGTGAGTAAAGATAAGGTTATTTTAAAAAGGATTAACAAAAAAATAAAATAAAAGAAGAAAAGAAAAGGTTTGCTAGGATTAAAAGAGTGATAGAAGAGTGGTTGGCCTCATGGATAGCACATGGCTTGTATAAATCACGTAGTTAAGATAAAAAATTTAGAAAAACATAAAGTTGAGACTAGTGGATAGAGCACATGGCTTGTATAAATCAATGAGAAAGGCCAAAGTTTTCTCACTTCTCGCAGAACCCTTTTAAGGTAGACAAACTGAAAGAAAAAGAAGAAGAAGAAGAAGGGGAAGGAGGAAGCGAACTACAAGCACCTGAGGTGAAATTTCTGTTGCATTTTTCTTCTTCTTTATATTTTTTTATTGTCAAAGTTGTGTTTATTATAGATGAATTGTTATGCACAATTTTACACAAATTGAAAATCGTGATTTTAAATCACGGTTTCAATTAAAAAATGAGATGTGTGTAAAATTGTGGGTAAGAACTTATGTGCAACAAGTATTACCCATCACAACTGGCATCTTACTACCAATCATTAATTATTATTATTATTTTTTATAAAGTCATCACTAAAAGTGATTTTTTTTTTTTTTTTGGAATTTTTCCTTTACTTTTAAGTTTGTCGGAAAATATTAAACTATTACAAATTTGAATACAAAATACTTAAAAATTGAAATGAAAATGAATATAATGGATGACACATCAATATCAGATGAGTAATACTACAAATGCAAACTATTTATAACATTTTTATAAATTATTGATATTATAAATTTTTATTGGTTCTCATTTGGGCCCATCACCAATATCACTTTTTCACTCATGAACGACTTAAAGCATTTGGGTGTCTAAGGTGAAAACTGAAATTGAGGCCTTTATATATTTAAATATAACTTTTAAAAAATAAAATATTATTCAAATTCTATTATATTTTTTTAGATGCAAAATTATTACCAATTAACATGAACCATGAATTTTTTTTTTTTTTAAGAAAAAATTCTAAAAACACAAAAAATTTGACAAAACTTTTCACACCTATTGATGTAGTAGATTGATAATGATAAGTAAGAGAATCATGTTAGTGGTGGACCTAGGTAAGAACTAGTAAAAGGTTGCCAACTCAACAATTGTAAAAAATGTTGTGAATTTTTTGTGTGTATTGCTCTCTTTTTTACTTTTTGAAAAGTGCTACTTTCACAATATTTTTCCCAACAAATTTTAGGTGTTAATTATTACTGGTTCTAATTTGAACCCATGACTGAATTATTATTATTTTTTTTCATTACTTACAACCTGGAACAACTTGCTACTTAGAATTTGTTGTAAAAATGTTGTGAGTGTAACATTTCTCTCTCTTTTTTCTTTGTTTTTCATTTGATAAAAAAAATATTATTTTATTTTTTGGCTAATACTTGGGCTTAATTAATTAAGGAAATAATCATATTGGTTAAAATTTGGGGGCCTTTTTTTCTACTTCGGGCCTTAGGCGACCGCATCAATTGCTTATATAGTAGAGTCGGCATTGTTTTCACTTACCAATAATCATTCACCACATTAACTATATATAAAAGTTTTTGTAAAAATGTTTGTAGTTTTATCATTTTCCATATTAGATTAGATAAATTCCTTCTTACTATTTTGCTTCATGATTAAAAAGTTGACAAATTATTTGTTAGATCTCTTGTAAAATTAATAAATACCCATAATATCTTTCATATATTTTAGTATAAAGTTTGGTTAAAAACTTAGTTATAGTCAATGGCTACAAAGTCAGTACTTCACTCAAGGATTTGGATTGGGTGCGATTGTTAGTGTATTGCACCCAGTGCAATTACCCCATCCTTACTCATAAATTGTTTTTACAACTTTTGCTTTTTTACTTTTTCGCACTTTATTTATTTAATAATTGAGATTGAAAATTGCTCTTTTCAACTCTCAATCTCAGCCATTGAGAACTATTGCATTAGGTACAGTGCTCTAGGTATTGCACCTGATCTTAATCCTTTCACTCAATAATTTTTTATTGAATGTAAATTTTGACAAATCTATCATTAGATTACATTTTTTTTCTTATATCCTCCACGCTTAAAAAATTTCCAGAAAATCAAAGATTAATAGCTATGTCATATCATATGTTTAAATTTCTAGTTTTTGTAATCTAAAATTATGCATAAAAAACAAGTTTATAGATCGAATAGTAAATAACATTCAATTGACATGAAATTTAACATGTGTGTTAAGAATATAAAGAACATGCAATTTGATAGTTAGATTTTCCAAACATGTAGCCATATTAATATTTTTTTTAGTGAGAATTGTAACCATTACCTACAACTAGCCAAACTTTGTCCTATATTTAATATTCATGTTATGACATTTTGATGGTGTGATAAATTTTCATTTATAGATATATTGGAGTATGATTTTCCTTAACATCACTCATATATTTAGCATGCAAGTTGCATCATTTTGACGGTCAAATAAATTTTCATTTATGGGTATATTAGCCTCTTTAAGTTGATCTAAGCATGTTAGTGGATTAAAAAAATGACAAGATTGGGAACAAACTTGGTTGTAGCCTAAGACTATATCTCCACTTAATATATTTTTATTGTAAGTGAGAAATGAAAAATGTTTAAATTTCAAGATTAGCACGAAATTTGGCATGTTTATTATAGTGAATATAAAAAAATATGTAATTCAATGGTTAGATTTTCAAAAGGACATATACTCGTGTTAATATTTTTACTCTAAATCCATGTATTTTGAGTAGTAAATGTTATAAGTACTACAAATTTTACTACATTTATCTCACAAATTGATGTGTCACCAATTAGAAAGAGATAATTCAAAATTCCATTATGAAGTGGTTGACCACTCACCGATCACTTTCATTGCCATATTCGTTTATAAGTTTCATGTTGTAAAACTTGTAGTACCTTAATATTTTCCATTTTAATATAACTAGTTTAGACTTTAGACATATGACGCATTGACCAACGAAGGATAAATTCCTACTTTTTATTAGACTATTTTAGACATCTAAAAGATGACACCAATGATGGATAAAATTCCTTTTGTAAATGGTACAAACCACTTTTTTTAATGTATAAATAAATGTTATTATATAATGGCTTGTAAATTGAAAATATTTAATTGTAGTCATATATGAGCTTTCCAATTGAACATTTATTTCTATTTGGAAAATAAATTTTAGGGGTAATTACACTCCATTCCCTTAAGGTTTAGAAGAATGACACTTCACCCCAAACTTGATGGGAAAAAAGTAATTAGGCTGAAGTGCTAATATTGGTTTTTTTTTTTTTTTTTTTTTGGTATGCAGCACCTACTAATTCAAGCCACACATCCACACATCAACAAGTTCAAACCAAGAAAACCCTACCTTAATATATCAGTCTTCTTTAAAATGGATGAGAGGATGAAGCAGTTTGCTGAAAATGGAGATATTAATGCCTTTTACCAATTAATTAGAGAGGATGTAAAACTTTTGGAGCACATCGATGAGCTACCATTTGTTGATACTCCTTTACACATAGCTGCATCTGTTGGGCGAATCCCATTTGCCATGGAGATGATG
Organism: Quercus tomentella; assembly: GCA_028535165.1. Taxonomy (NCBI): domain Eukaryota; kingdom Viridiplantae; phylum Streptophyta; class Magnoliopsida; order Fagales; family Fagaceae; genus Quercus; species Quercus tomentella. Next base: position 2,567,038 of record JAPQVY010000156.1, on the reverse strand, counting down.
GGTTTAAAGCCCTCATTTGCACGGAAACTAGATCAAAATGGGTTTAGCCCTATTCACCTCGCTCTACAAAATGGACACATTGAGCTGGTGCGTCGGCTTCTACAAATTGATGGCGACCTTGTTCAAGTCAAAGGAAGGGAGCGTCTCACTCCTTTGCATTACATAGTACAAAGCGGTAAACATCATGATCTATTGGAAGAATTTTTATTGATTTGTCCTGATTCTATTATAGATGTGACAGGGCGAAACGAGACTGCTTTGCATATTGCCCTCAAATATAACAGGCTCGAGGTTTTTAAATTCTTAGTGACATGGCTTGGAGTAATTGTTTATGAAAATGCTAAATTGTATCAAAGAACAGTCCTAAACTGGAAGGATGATGAAGGCAATACTGTGTTACACATTGCCGTATCAAAAAATCAATCCGAGGCAAGTTCTCTCCAATAACATCTGCTAAGTATTATATTAGCAAAAAGAAAACATCTACTAAGTATTAGCAAAACTTGAATAAATAAAAAACACATAAAATAACCAACCATGAATAGTCTAGATGACCATTTTATTTTTTGAACCAAAACTCATTTTTTGGGTCAAGTAAATTTCTTTCTTCTTCTTCTTTTCCCAAAATTTAAAATATATTTTAAAATGTTTAAAATTTTAGAGAGTGGTGGCCACCCTCGGTCTATGTATAGTTCTGTTACCTGCGTAATATAAAAAAAAATTATTATCCATTTGTATTAAGATAGGAGTAAGGATGAGACTTGGACTAATTTACATTACGCAGGCTGTGAGGCACTTACTCGCTTGGGGTTACAACTTTGTCGATGTAAACCATAAGAATTTAAAAGGTAAAACAGCATGGGATATCATGTAGCCACAAGTAGAGAACGGAGAGAATCAGGATATCTTACAAGGGCAGACACAAGTAGAGAATCGGGATATCTTACAAGGGCAGACACAAGTAGAGATTCGGGATATCTTACAAGGGCAGCCACAGGTAAAGAATGAAGAGATTTGGAATGGAGAGATTCTGGATATGCTACGCCGTGCTAGAGCTAAACCGGGTTCATCTGTTTCTACATTTAATAGTTACGAAAAGTACCAAAGGCTGCCAGAATCAAGTTGTTTTCAGTTTTTGGAAACGGATTTTAAATGTGAAATAAGGAAATTATCAGAAGAAAGGCGCAGTATGCTTCTGGTGGTTGCAGTACTGCTTGTAACAGTCAGCTATCAAGCGGTACTCAGCCCTCCTAGTGGACTTTGGCAAGATCATGGTGAGTGCTTTAATACCACTGAAGTAGGGAGTAGTTATTTTGGGCCCACTCCAGGAAAGAGAATCCCACATGCATCCAATAAAACAGAAAATGATCCCACTTATCTAACTCCGTTCAATAGCACATTAGCGTGTGAACACAAAGCAGGGACAGCCATTGCTTTCGAAGATGGCCTTTTTCAGGTGTTCCTCGCTTGTAATGCTATCATATTTCTGATCTCAAACTCATTAATTATTTTCCTCGTTCCAAATGGGTACATGAAGGGTCTGTTCTTCGCACTCAATATCACCCTCTGTTTTAGCTATTCTTATGCACAACTCGCCATAGCCGGTGAACCATATAGGGCATATATGGCGGGTATTTTGACAACTATTTCGGCCTTGTTTATTTTCGTAGCACAGCTTTTTTCCTGGAAGCAATGATCAAACTCAGGGACAGCCATTGTTTTGGAAGGAAGCCCTTTTCTGATATTCTTGATTTACAGTAATTGTTCTCCTCATTCCAGATGTTGCCTACTTCCTCTGGTTTTGTTATTTTTGTTCCTAGGCTCCAGATTGGTCAAATTTTCCCACTTTGGAAAGAATCAGGCTAAGCAGTTTACAGATTCAATCATGGGAGAAGAAATGAAGGAATGAAAAAAAAAAAAAAAAAAAAATAGCCGACTTTGGAGCTGTATGCATTTGTAATGTGTGTCAATTTTTATTTTCTGTTTCTTTGATACTAAAATTTAGTCTATGTATTACTTAATTTTTGAGTTTATAATCAAATTTCTAAGAGTGTTTGGTTCTGCAAGCTCAGGATATCATTGGGTGCTTTAAATTTCAATAAGATCATGTTTTGGAAGCATACTATCATGACCATGAAACAGTGGTCATAGTTATATTATTTGCAATATTAGAGTGAAGCTTTTAGAAAAAAATATGTTCATTTTTAGACCCTTTAAAACACAGGTTAAACACAAGTTGTTTAACCTGGGGAGGATTTAACCTAGCTATCCTCAAGGTAAAACAGATTCACTATGAAAGAATTGAAGTTTTACAATAGCGACTTAGACCACTAATATCCTATTACTACCTTGAGTAGAAAACTTACTACCACGACCCCATGATAGCTCCGAGTCCACGAACAAATTCTTTCTTAGATTCATAGCAATCACAAGTACTCCCACTTGTGTTTTCTTTAAGCTCTTTATGCAGCAACTGAAGCGATCACCAAACTCTCGACATTAATCTTGATCTTGATAACCCTAAGTATGTATGAAGGCAAACACCTCTAGACCTCACAAGAGATTCACACACACCGCATAAACAACAACCTGAAAACGTGGCTAGGGTTTTTCCTTTTATACTTAAGGCAAAACATAAAACTTTACACGTCTTATGGGCTTGGGTTGAGTTGGAAAATTCTGCAAAAAAACAATCTGCACGAGTTTCGATCGATCGAGTCTAATTTTCGATCGATCGAGTTTTGCAGATTTACACAATAAATCCTGCAGTACACTCAATTCCAACTTTACACATAGACACACTTTGAGCAGCCTAAATCTAGACTAAATGTTTTGATCATGGTTTGCCAACATATACATATTGAAGTTCTAATACATTAGTTCCTAATTTCTTAGAACCTAACAAACTCCCCCTTTGGAAATCCGTGACAAAACACATAATAAAACAAAATACTCAAAGTTACAAAAACAGCCCATTACAATAAAATGCCCAACCAAAACAATTCAACCTAACTACTATCTATCAGTTGCAAGTGTATAGAGCAACACGACTAAATCAACCTGTATATTCCTGTAACACTTAACAAACACATAAATGCATGTGTGGAAAATACAAGTAAAAAAAAACTTCTTGATTTCACAAAACATATAATAAAAGACATATATCATGAATAACCTCATAATATAAATCAATAGCTAATGTAGCACAATGTGAAACAAGAAACAGAAATAAAACATAATGTCTACCCCTAACATATACAACTCATAAGAAAATAAATACATCAAGATAAATACACCATGAGCCAAAAAATAAATACATCATGAAGCACCTAGATACAATCTAAAGCTCCAAAAAAAACAAAAAAACTCCTCCTATCCCCATCCAAATGTACGCCCCCTTTTTGTGATGAATTGTCAACGGACAATTAAGAGTTATCATCAAAAGGAGGCAGTGGAGAACATCTAGTACTCGCCAAATCAGCACGCAAAGTCTAAAGCTTTGTAAGCACGTCCACCAAAATCTGTATCTGAGCTGCCTAAACAGTCATGACAATCTCCAACATACTTGACAAAGAAGCATCACTCACGCAGTTCTTTAAGACTGCACTATCCTCAATCTCATTCTCTGGAGCTTCTCTACTTTTTTTTTCTCTTCTTTTTCCTAGGACTTCTCACCTTTGTTCTTTTCACTAAATGGCCGAATGGCCTTACTTTATATTGCTTCATCCTTTTCTTCTTTTCTGCCTTCAACGTGTCTCACAAGCTTGACATCACATCTTCATTTATGTAGCTTGACTTTTGTACATCCCTTCATTAATGTTGCTGGACTTTTGTACATGATTATAGAGAAAAAAGGATCACTTCAATTCTTCACTCTTGGCAAGCTTCTCCGGCAAGCCTATTTAAGTTCGCTGACTTCTCAGCAACTTTCCAACAAGCTCATTTAATGAGTTAAGACAAAATGTGGGCTGGGCCCACCTGGTGCAGTGCACCCAACATTACTTAATTTTTGAGTTTATAATCAAATTTTTCCCATACCTTATATGTCAAGAGTATTTGGTTCTAAAAGCGCCGGATATTATTTGGTATTTTAAATTTCAAAAAGATCATACTATCATGACGATGAAACAGTGGTCATATTTATATTGTTTGCAATGTTAGAGCATCCCATCAGTTTGTGCATAAATTTTTTCATTTTACATATCTAAAACTTACTTTTTCTATTTTACACTCTCATTTTTACAAAATACCCACATTAGTTTGTCTATTATACACGTTTATTCAAATAAAATATTCTAAACCCAGCCACCATCAACCCGATCAATACCCAGCCACCATCAATGATTAATCCCCAGCTTCCATCAACCCGATCAATACTCATCAAAATCATCAAAACCCAGCCACCATCAACCCACAGATCAATACCCACGGATCAATACCCATCAAACAAAACTGATCAAACAAAAAATTTAAAAAGGATCAAAGTCTGGTGTTTATTGGTGAGGCTGGATTGATTGGCGAGGCTGATCAGTGAAGCTGATCGATGAGGCTGGACTGATCGGAGTCGGTGAGGCTGGACTGATCATGTCGATGAGACTAGACTAAGGGACCAGAGATAAAAAACAGAGATGTCAGACTGAGAAGCTGATCGGTGAGGCTGATCGGCGAGGCTGGATTGATCGACGTTGGTAAGGCTGGACTGATTTTGTCGGTGAGGCTAGACTGAGGGACCGGAGATAAAAGAGAGAGAGGTGAGAGTGAGATGCTGAAATGAGAGAGTGAGGTGAAGGAGAGAGAAAAAACTATAAAATAATAAATGCAAAAGCTACAGTAATTGTGCATATATGCACAGTTACTGTAGCAATTGTGCATAAATGCACAATTTTAGGCAAGCTGATGTAGTTTTTTTTAGGCCAAAATGTGTAAAAAGAGTCACTTTTTCTATTTTGCAAAACTATCCACAATCTGATGTGAATGCTTAGAGTGGAGCCTTTAGAAAAGAATAAACTCTACTTTGAATCAGAATGAGGTAAAAGCCCCCCATTGGCCCGGTCATAATGCACAGACTTAATTAAGTGTCCATAAATGTCCATTCCTCAAAACAAGTGAAAATAATAATAATAATGATTCTAGCTTGGTCTGTTCAGGACTTTCAGCCTGACTTGCTATTCAGTGTATAGTAGGGATATACATTCAGTCGTTGAACTCACAAGCATCAAAGCAGTGTCGTTTACTTGGATATCTAGACGACCACCTCAATTACCTATATAGTATAAAGTTGGCACTGCATACTGTGAACATTAGCAACAAAAGAAAAGCTCCAAATGCAAATAATGTTTACACTGGCTCGGCAAAAATTATGATAAAGTGGATGATGAAATTGTTTTTGATTTTTGCTTTTTTGGTTGAGAAAAATGGATGATGAAATTGTTGTGCCTAAGGCTGTGTTTGTTTTGGGTGAAAATCATTTCCAGAAATGCTTTTCTGGAAATAAGGCTATTTGGTTGGTCCGAAAAATTCTATTTTCCGGAAATTGAAATCTGTTGACCCAAAAAAAAGGCCTTTGACCACGGAAATCAATTACCACTTCCATTTTCACTTCAAAGGATTTCCGGAAAAAGAGAGAGAGAGAGAGAGCGCGCGCGCGAGAGAGAGAGAGATCGCGCCGAATCGAGATCGCGATCGACGGCGCGATCTCGTGAAGCGTCGTTCGCGAGATCGTGCCGTTGATCGCGATCTCGCCTTCGCGAGATCGCGCAGGATCGAGATCGCGATCGACGGCGCTATCTCGCGAACGCGAGATCGCGACGTTGATCACGATCTCGCCTTCGCGAGATCGCGCCGGCGAGATCGCGACGTTGATCGCGATCTCGCGTTCGCGAGACGCGAGATCGCACCGGCGAGATCGCGATCTCGGATCGCGATCGTTGATGATTTTTTTTCTGGGTTGTGGCTTGTGTTTTTCTGGATTTGTGTTTTCCTTCTTCTTTTCCAAACACCAGAAAATATTTTCCGGAAAATTTTTTGAAATGCAACCAAACACATAGAAATATTTTCCTTTTCCGGAAATTAGCATTTCCGGAAAATATGTATTTTCCGGAAAACGTTTTACAGCAACCAAACACAGCCTAAGACAATTTTTTTTTCCCTAGGCCGTACACTATAGTGTACTGTACGCATTTAATGGAAGTGAAGCTGGACAGCTTATCAGGTGGAAAATGCGCTAGCAAGAGGCCACGGTGCGAGGACAAAATACTGTGTATAGCCAGTCTTTTGTTTTGTCTCCATGTATACTTTTAATTCTCTTCTAAAAAAAATTATACTTTTAATTTTAGTTACTTGATTTATTAAATAGTCATGTGATTGTTTTAATAAAATAATAATAATCATTTAATTTATTTAAATAATTTTATGAACTATATTTTTTTTAATATACACGCACATACAGTCTTATAAACAGTCACAAAATGAGTTGGAATTTCAACTAGATTTGAAGGAAAACTTTATCAGTTAAAATGTAAAAAACTTTGGCCTAACCCCTAAACATGCTTCCTTATATTTCTTAGCCTTTCCCCCACAAAAAAATTAAAATAAAAATAAGAAAGAAGTCCTGCTAATCCGAAAGACAAGTCTTACCGACAAAATAAGTGGATAAAAGTCAAGATGGTGGGTGGAATAGTGGAAAGCCACCATTGATGCCAAGTCTTCAATTGTGGCGTGTACGTAAATTTAAAGGAAATGTTAAGTTGCTATAAAATTTATTTATTAAAAAAAAAATTACAAATTGATATGTGATAAGTAAATGAGTGTTCAAATAATCTTTTGCAATTGGTGATATTTCCATTTGTAAAGCTATGTGATAAGCTATGTTTAGTAGGGCATTTCAAACATCTATTTACAGTTTTTAAATAACATTACACACATTTTCACATTTTCACCTACACGTATTTCAAAAAATTACAAACAACACTTCTCAAAATCCTCTACCAAACGGGCCTTTAATATCCCAATTACCAATCATCACTAGCAAGAAATTGGTTCAAGGATCCAAGAAAGCAGTAGATTAGTCTAGGTCTTCTCAAATAAGCAAGTAATGCAACAATTTTCTAAGAACAGACTAGATTAATCTAGGTCCTCTCAAATAAAATTTCACAATATTTTTATAATAATCTTATTTCAATTAATACATTAGCCTTATTTTGAATTGTGGTGGATTTGAGAATAATCAAACTTTATTTTGACTTATTATTATAAAAATGTTATGAAAATTTTTTTAAGACAAAAAAAATTACTACAAATAAAATAGTAACCTGGGATATGGACAATAATTAAATAGTAACCTTACCTGAGACTTTAAAGAAAAAGTGAGAAAAGATAAGGTTATTTTAGAAAGGATTAATAAAAAAAATAAAAGAAGAAAAGAAAAGGTTTGCTAGGACTAAAAGAGCTAGAGACAGAAGACTAGTTGGCAGGCCTCATGGATAGAAAAACATAAAGGTGAGACTAGTAGATAGAGTACATGGATGGCTTGTATAAATCACGAAGTCAAAATAAAAAAATTAGAAAAACATAAAGGTGAGACTAGTAGAGCACGTGGCTCGTATAAATCAATGAGAAAAGGCCAAAGGGTTCTCACTTCTCGCATAACCCTTTATAGGTAGACAAACTGAAAGAAAAAGAAGGAAAAGAAGAAGCGGAAGGAGGAAGCGAACTACAAGAACCTAAGGTAAAATTTCTGTTGCATTTTTCTTCTTCTTTATATTTTTATATTGTCAGAGTTGTGTTTATTACACACGAATTGTTATACACAATTTTACACAAGTTGAAAATCATGACTTTAAGTCACAATTTCAATTAAAAAATGAGATGTATGTAAAATTGTGGTAAGAACTTATGTGCAACAAGTATTACCCATCACAACTGGCATCTTACCACCTACCATCAATTATTTTTATTTTTTTATAAAATCATCACTAAAAGTGAGTTTTTTTTTTTTTTTTTTCATTGTTTCTTCACTTTTAAGTTTTTCGGAAAATATTAAACTATTACAAATTTGAATACAAAATACTCAAAAACTAAAATGACAATGAATATAATGAATGGCACATCAACATCAGATGAATAAAACTACAGGCACAAATGATTTTACAACATTTTTACAAACTAGTGATGTTACAAATTTTTATTGGTTCTCATTTGGGCTCATTACTAATATCACTTTTTCACTCAAGGGCGGCTTAATACAGTTGGGGTCTAAGGAGAAAACTGAAATTGAGGCCTTTATATGTTTAAATATAACTTTTCATTAAAAAAAAAAAATTATTTAAATTCTATTATCTTTTTTTAGATGCAAAATTATTACTAACTAGTCGCAGACTCGCGCATTGTGCGTGATAGTTTTTAGGTAAAATAAAATTTTAGCCCCTAGAATTTGTAAAGAATTTTTTTTTGGAAAAAAGTTTTTATCATATTTTTTATAATCTTGTTTATATCGTTTCTTATCATTATCATATATTTATTTATTGATAATTTGCATAACATAGACATTAAATAAGAGGTGAAATTTTTCATTAGATTTTTTTAAGTCATGGTGTGTGTGTGTATATATAAGGTTAAATGAACTATCAAAAAATGAGATTATAAAATTTTTCAACTTTATTTCTAATATAATTTCTAAATTACCGAGGAACATCTCATTTTTAGTTATAATGGGAAATATAATTTCCCTAGTTAGAGTTTGATTAGTTTTAAGTTAAAATTCTGTATTGTTATATTTAATTGTTGATTATTGATTTAATTAAGTGAATGTAATGGTTGATTTTATTGCACTATAAAGTTTTCAATGTCCTCTATATAGTTATTTCTATTTTATTTCTTATTCTTCTTGGTCACCTTTTTATTTTCCAAACAATGGTTACTATTGACGTTTAATTTCATTTCATTTTTTCTTCCACCATTTATTCTTAATTACTTTGTATGTTTGCTCGCTAGTTGTAGTTTTTATGGTTATCAATAAGAAATAGATATCATGAATGACTTAAATAGTTGTAGATATAGTTACGTTAATGGTATATCAAAGGATTTTTTTTCCCTTTTCTGAATTTTCAAGGAAATATAAAAGGCATTTCTCTAGTTTGGTCTCAATCAATTAAGACAACTATAATATCTTAACGGAAGTAATAATGAACATTAAATTGTTTTTTAATGTATGAAGCGATTAGGTTAGTGGTATGTCAAAGTTAAAAAAAAAATTAAAAAAATTAAAAAAATTTCCAAGGAAATGTAAAAGGCCTTTTTTGAAAAAAGAAATGGGAACTTTTTGAATTGTAGAAATATGATTGTTTTAATTACCTTGTTTATAGACTTCATTATTAAGTTATAATCATCTAAATTATAGTAGACCACACAAGATAAACGTGTATAGATGATTTTTTTTTTTTTTGATTATTCATGAATCATTATTTCATTGTTTACTTATAAATATCTAAATTAAAATTTTCTTTTAAATCTAAATTAAAATAGATAAATATGTAGAGGTAAAATTATATGAAAAGTTAAAACTATTCAAGATGAACGTTTAACCACTGGTAGATATGTGTGTTTTGAAGACTTAAAGTTTGCTTGATTGCTTTACCTGGAACTATATAACTACGTAAATATTGTCGTGAATGGTTCCATCATTTGCAAAGGTTCCATCATTTGCAAATTATCAAGTTTGGTGGCCTTACATGAACTCATGTTTTGTGACAACCTTTTTTTTTTTTTTTGGTTGAAACAACTTAAAAATATTAAAACTTAAGTTATCACATGTGGTAATTGTAAAACATGTCAGTGATATAAAAACTAGAAAGATTTAAATTTTTAAAAAGCACTTTTAGTAGACTGTAATATAAAACATTTTTTTCTCAATATTTTACGTAACTTTTCCCTTAAGATCAATATTGTTGGCATCCTTTAAAGATGATACATAATATTTTTGAGAAGAAGTAGACATGATGCTAACACATAATATAAAATTATTAAGTTTACGTGATTTAAATTTGTGGCAAAAAAAAAATTAATATTTCTATGATAAAGGTTTTTATCTAAATGATATACAGTAGTCCATATACTTTTAGTCTTGATTCAAAAAGTCCATTCTCAATAGCCTTATAAGACTACAAATTGCTCAATTTATAGGCCTAGACACATTCAAAGAGTGCTATCTAAATTATAAATTATATGACCCTTCATCACACAAATATTTGTGCCACATAAGTATAGAGGATGTGACTGAATTTAAATGTTGAATAAAATAAGATAAGAAGAAAAAAAGAGTAAAAATAAAATATATAACAATAAATATTAAATTATCCAAGTCATTCTATGTAATATAATAACATTATATTATTATGTACTAGATGTATAATGCAGTAGGATAATATTTAATAATCAAAGATAATAGAAAAGATAACAACTTAAAACACAAAACTAAATCGCATCAACCCAAAGTAGAATTCTAATTAACAAAAAAATTCATCAACTTAAGTATGGATTCAATAAAAAAAAATGAAAAGCAAATTGAGAGAGAGAGAGAGAGAGAGAGAGAGAGAGAGAGAGAGAGAGAGAGAAGTAACCTTCTTTGTGAGAAAACTATGCATAGAATGAAAAAGAAAATGTCAAATTTATAGTAATATGTTAAGAATAAGAAGAGTCAAAATAAAGGAAGATAAAAGGGTGGAGAATGAATGATATTAAGGTAGAAAGTAGTGGGGAGATGAAGAGGTAAAAGAGAGGGAGAGTTTTGAAAAATTAATAATGAAAATAATGGTTAAAAGATATTTTAATTTTTAAATAATAGATTTTTAAGTCACCTTATTAAATGAGAATATGTTTTAAAAAATATATAGGAAAAATTAGGAAAAAAAACAAAGAAGAAGGATAATGACGTGAATGCTGAGATGGCTCAACTGGAGCATAACAAAAATAAATGTTTCGCTTCAGCTTTTAGATATATAGAGATTAACATGAACCATGTAGAATTGTTTTTTAGAAATTCTATAAACACAAAAAAATTGACAAAATTTTTCTCACCTGTTGATGTGGTAGATTGATAGTGATAAGTAAGAGGGTGATGTTAGTGGCGGACCTAGGTGAGAACTAGTAAAAGGTTGCCGACTCAACAATTGTGAAAAATGTTGTGAAATTTTTGTGTGTATTGCTCTCTTTTTTACAAATCTTAGGTATTAAATGGTTACTAGTTCTAATTTGAACCCACGATTGAAATTTTTTTTTTGTCATCACTTACAGCCTGTAACAACTTACTGCCTAGAATTTGTTGTAAAAATGTTGTGGATGTAATATTTCTCTCTCTCTCTTTTTTTTTTTTTTTTTTTTCATCTGATAAAAAAATATTGTTTTATTTGTTGGCTAATATTTGGGCTTAATTTATTAAAGAAATAATCATATTGGTTAAAATTTGAGGGCCTTTATTCTACTTGGAGCCTTAGGCGACCGCATCAATTGCTTATATAGTAGAGTCGGCATTGTTTTCACTTATCAATAGTCACTCACTACATTAGTTATATATAAAAGTTTTTGTAAAAATGTCTGTAGTTTTAGCTTTTTCCATATTAGATTAGATAAATTCCTTCTTACTTTTTTTCTTTGTGATTAAAAAGTTGACACATCATTTGTTAGATCTCTTGTAAATTTAATAAATACCCTTAATATCGTCTCTTGCTCAAAATAAATAAATAAATAAATAAATACCCTTAATATCTCTCATATATTTAAGTATAAAGTTTGGTTAAAAACTTAGTAATAGTCAATAACTACAAAGTCAGCTGTACTTCACTCAAGGATTTGGATCGGGTGCGATTGCTAGGGTATTGCACCCGGTGCAATTACCCCATCCTTACTCACAAATTGTTTTTACAACTTTCACCTTTTTACTTTTTTGCACTTTAATTTATTCAATGGTTGAAATTGAAAATTGCTTTTTTCAACCCTCAATCTAAACCATTGAGAGCTATTGCATTGGTGCAATGCCTTAGGTATTGCACCTGATCTTAATCCCTCCACTCAATATTTTTTATTGGATGTAAATTTTGACAAATATATTATTAGATTACAATTTTTTTTCTTATATCCTCTATGCTTAAAAAATTTCCATAAAATCAAAGATTAACAACTCTGTCATATCATATGTTTATATTTGTAGTTTTTGCAATATAAAATTATGCATAAAAAACAAGTTTATAAGTCGAATAGTAAATAACATTCAATTGACACGAGATTTGACATGCGTATTAAGAATATAAAGAACATGCAATCTGACAGCTAGATTTTCAAAACATGTAATCAATAAAAGATAAAATTCTTTTTCTAAGTGTACAGGCTACTTCTTTTAATGTATAAATAAATGTTATTTTATAATGACTTGTAAATTGAAAATATTTAATTGTAGTCATATTTAATTACTCCATCCCCTTAGGTTTAGAGGAATGACACCACCTCAAACTTAAAGGGAAAAAAGTAATTAGGATGAAGTGCTAATATTGGTTTTGTTGTATGCAGCACCTACTAATTCAAGTCACACATCAACAAGTTCAGGCCAAGAAAAACCCTAGCTTAATATATCAGCCTTCTTAAAAATGGATGAGAGGATGAAGCAGTTTGCTGAAAATGGAGATGTTAATGCCTTTTACCAATTAATTAGAGAGGATGAAAAACTTTTGGAGCACATTGATGAGCTAACATTTGCTGATACTCCTTTACACATAGCTGCATCTGCTGGGCAAATCCCATTTGCCATGGAGATGATGGGTTTAAAGCCCTCATTTGCTCGGAAACTAAATCAAAATGGATTTAGCCCTATTCACCTCGCTCTACAAAATGGACGTATTGAGCTAGTGCGTCGACTTCTACAAATTGATGGGGACCTTGTTCACGTCAAAGGAAGGGGGCGTCTCACTCCTTTGCATCACATAGTAAAAAGTGGTAAACACCTTGATCTATTGGAAGAATTTTTATTGGTCTGTCCTGATTCTATTGTAGATGTGACAGGGCGAAACGAGACTGCTTTACATATTGCCCTCAAATATAACAGGCTTGAGGTTTTTAAATTCTTAGTGACATGGCTTGGAGTAATTGTTTATGAAAATGCTAAATTGTATCAAAGAACAGTCCTGAATTGGAAGGATGATGAAGGCAATACTGTGTTGCACATCGCAGTATCAAAAAATCAATCCCAGGCAAGTTCTCTCTAATAACATCTACTAAGTATTATATTAGCAAAAAGAAAACATCTACTAAGTATTAAAAAAATATAAATAAATAAAACATATAAAATAACCAACCATGAATAGTCTAGATGATCATTTTATTTTTTGAACCAAAACTCATTTTTTGGGTCAATTAAATTTCTTTCTTCTTCTTTTTTTTTCCCAAAATTTAAAATATATTTTAAAATGTTTAAAATTTTAGAGAGTGGTGGCCTCCCTCGGTCTATATATAGTTCTGTCACCTGCGTAATATATAAAAAATTATTATGCATTTGTATTAAGATAGGAGCAAGGACGAGACTTGACTGATTTAATTTGCGCAGGCTGTGAGGCACTTACTCGCTTGGGGTTACAAATTTGTCGATGTAAACCATAAGAATTTAGAGGGTGAAACAGCATGGGATATCTTGCAGCAAGGGCAGACACAAGTACAGAACGGAGAGATTCGGAATATGCTATGCCGTGTTAAAGCTAAATCGGGTTCATCTCTTTCTACCATTAAATTTAATAGGTATGAAAAGTACCAAAGGCTGCCAGTATCAAGTTGTTTTCAGTTTTTGAAAACAGATTTTAAACGTGAAATAAGGAAATTATCAGAAGAAAGGCGCAGTTTGCTTCTGGTGGTTGCAGTACTGCTTGTAACAGTCAGCTATCAAGCGGTACTTAGCCCTCCTGGTGGACTTTGGCAAGATAATGGTTTGTGTAATACCACTGAAGTAGGGAGTAGTCCTGATGGAACCACTGATCTGCCCAATACAATAATACCAACCAAAGCAGGTTTTTTTGACCCGAATACCAACAATAAAACTCCGTTCAATACCACAGTAGTGTGTGAACACAAAGCAGGGACAGCCATTGCTTTCAAAGATGGCCTTTTTCAAGTGTTCCTCATTTGTAATGCTATCACATTTCTGATATCAAACTCGTTAATTATTTTCCTCGTTCCAAATGGGTACATAAAGGTTCTGTTCTTCGCACTCAATGTCACCCTCTGTTTTAGCTATTCTTATGCACTCCTCGCCATAGCCGGTGATCGATATAGGGTATATTCGGCTGGTATTTTGACGACTATTTCGGCCTTGTTTATTTTTGTAGCACAACTTTTTTCCTAGAAGCAATGATCAGACTCAGTGCAATACCACACAAAGAAGCAGGGACAGCCATTGGTTTAGAAGGAACCCCTTTTTTGATATTCTTGATTTACAGTAATTGTTCTCCTCATTCCAGATGTTGCCTACTTCCTCTGGTTTTGTTATTTTTGTTCCTAGGCTCCAGATTGGTTGAATTTTCCTGCTTTGGAAAGAGTCAGGCTAAGTGGTTTGAAAATTCAATCATGGGAGAAGAAATGACGGAATAAAAAAAAAAATAGCCGACCCTGGAGTTGTATGCATCTGTAATGTGTGTCAATTTTTATTTTCTGTTTCTTTGATAATAAAATTTAGTCTATGTTTCTTTGTGCATCGTTGTAGTACTTAATGTATATTGCAATAAAGCAGTGTGATTGGCTAGCATTAATTTTTGAATTTATAATCAAATTTCTAAGAGTGTTTGGTTTTGAAAGCTCAGGATATTATTGGGTGCTTTAAATTTCAATAAGATCATATTTTGGAAGCATACTATCATAACCATGAAACAGTGGTCATACTTATATTATTTACAATAATAGAGTGAAGCTTTTAGAAAAGAATAAACTCTACTTTGAATCAGAATAAGGTAAAACACTGTTGGCTTGGTCATAATACACAGAATTATGATTGATTTCAACCTCTAATAAGTATCCATAAACGTCTATTCTTCAAAACGAGTGACAAACAGAACAAATAGTAATTGTGACTTGTTTGTAGGCTGATCATTAGATGGAACATAGTAAAATTGGAGTGAGCCCTGGAGGAGATGATGAAGAAGATCACAATCAATATTGTTATGCTTGGTCCATTAGTGGATGGAATTGATACAGCCAATCTTAATAGAAATTTTGTTGTCATAGTATATATAGGAGTAGTAGAAGCAAGAGGGACCCCAAATCTTGAAAAAGCTAACGTAACCAAAGGAGCTCCAAGCTAGTTGAAAGTTCAATTAGTGTAAAAACACCCTTGAACGTTTAGACCCCCAAATTACAAATTACCAATTCAAGCTTAATATCAAACAATTAATGTGCGGAATATGAACAAAAGCTTAATACAGAATTGATAAACAATCTAAACCAAATAATATCACATCCACAACAGAAATTAAATGGCAAAGATTAAGGGAAGAGAGATGCAAACACAAGGACAACACAAGATGTGTTATCGAAGAGGGAACCGAAGCCCTCGGTGTAAAACCTCTCCGCCACCCTCCAAGCGGTCAATAATCCACTAGAAAATGTAGTTGGAATACATGAACAGCAATAGACCCTCCAAGCCTAATCTACCCGATGTACCTAAGCCCTCCAAGCTTCTTGCTCCAATGAGGTTGCGCCGAACCTTTTTCTTTTCTAGCTTACCGGATTCTGCTACTTGACCATAACATCAACCAATGTAAATTGGTTCCTTCCTAACTGCTTCCCAGAACACCAAACAGCCCTCTCACAGTAATGGATATGGTGAGAAAAGGTTTTGGTAAAAATGCCTCTCAAGGGTTTGTCAATGGAGAGGAAGAGAGTTGAGGAATTTGAAGAGACTCTTATGTAAAGATTGTAGATGAATCAATTTTGTTTTACTCTAGGGTTTCTCTCTCAAAATTCTCTCTGGAAGCTCTCTTTCATTTGTGGGTATAAGGGGTATTTATACTGGGGTGAGAAGAGAATGTGAAACGTCAGGTTTTTCAAAACAGGGGTGGCTCGCGGCTTGGCCTCGCGACTTGACTGAGTCGCGAGACCCAGTCACGAGATAACCGTATGGCCAGTTGTCCTGTTTTGTCCTGTAGTGCTCCAGCTAGCATGACTATTCACCTTCTGGCATGCTTGACACGTGTGCTGCATCTGGCGGCTTGCAGCCGCGAGTCACCCGCGAGATCAAGCCGCGAGTCTCTGTTTTCTTGCACACTCTTGAGCAATCTACACTCTATCTCACTCACTACCCTTACAACAAACCCACCTAACTACAGGGTTACTAAATGCAGAAATACAAGCAAATTTGGCACGGAATAAAGCCAATTAGATGGTTGATTAAATTCAACCTTACACTAGTCTCATCTAGAGCACAATATTCAGCCTCAGCAAATGTAGGATGACTGAAAGTCCCACCTAGGATGATCGAAAATCAGGTTTAGATGTTGAACTGTAGAGGAAAGGACAAGGAGGTGTAGAAATCTCATGAATACCTTCTAGCATATGAATGACTTCCCTCATGGAAAGCCTTGATGATGGCACATCCTGGATACACAAAATTGCCACCATCACTAATTTCTTCACCCACTTCAGATCACTAAGAGCCTCCTCATCATTTTCCACCAATCTTTCCACTTTACCTTGATAGTAACATTCACAAGCCCATTCCGTTAGAATTGCTGCCTTCTCCATCTCAATTTCCACACATCTCCTGCAACAAGTGATCTCCAACAACATGACTCGAAAACTATAAACATCCACCCTTATTGTGACGGGTGTGTTCCTGAACCACTCTAGTGCAATATAGCCTTTAGTCCCCCTGATGCTAGTGAGAGTTAGGAATAGGCTTTATGTCCCAATGAATGATTTGGGTGTTACATTCTTCATGCAAGTACATTAGTCCTCTAGCAACTCTTGATGCAATCAGCATTTTTTGTTGCCAAATAAACTTGTACACAGTCACCATCTTTTCTAGATTTCTTGAGTGTTATGACTTTATGCTAATACCCCTTTATAAACGTTGGCAAAAGAACCCTTACCCAATTCTTCTTTGAACCCACCAGTGATTTCTTCAAGATATTTATATGTAAATGTTACATGTGGCTTGATTTTTGGTCCATTGATAAGTGACCGAGTCCTAGGAGGACTCTTGTTATTTGATTGCTTTCAAACCATTACCTAACAGTATTAGGAAATCCAAGTTCAACTTGGGCTCTCTCACATGAGGTTTCTGCCTTTATATTTTAGCATGTAACCCATGCAAATGCATACATACATTTAAAATTAAACATAATTTTTATTATAAAAATATAAATAATTAGTGAAATTATTTTAAAAAATAGCATGAACACATGCATACGTATGAGCCCAATTTTTATTATAAAAATATAAATAATTAGTTAATTTTTTTAAAATAAATGTAAATGTAATTAGTCACATATTAAAATTCTTACCTAAATTTAATGCAAATTATGATCATTTTTTTTCTAATTTTTAATAAGATAGCACACGTGGTGATTTTTATTGTATGGTGATTTTTATTAAGTATATGTGATTGGTTTTTTTTTTTTTTTAGTTCATTAATATTAGATTTTTAGTATTTTGCACTCATTAACTCACTTGGCATAAAGATTTAAAAACTTAAGTAGACATATGACACAAACTTAAGTGGATAATTATGATGTGATCCCCACATAAATTTAGACACATTGCACAAAATTGGATTCTAATTTCAAATTCTAATTGAACTTTTTCTCTAAGCTTTGCCTATTAATATATATATATATATATATATATATATATATATATATATATATATATATATATATATATATATATATATATATATATTAATAGGTAAAGCTGAGAGAAAATCTAAATAGATTTCAAATTGGAAATCAATTAAAGTTTAATTATGCGTCACGTATCTCATCTAATGTAATTTTTTTTTTTTAATTTTTGTGCCAAGTGAGTTAATTCAATATAGAAAACAAGGAGTTCAATATAAATAGATTACAAAAAACCTAATCATATAATATATATATATATATATATATATATATATATATATATATATATATATATATAACCAATGCTTAAAGAAAATTTAATTAGGTTCAAAATTGAATTTTGCTTTTGTTAACTTTCCGTACAAATTAAATTTTTTAGATTTTTGTTGTTATTTTTTCTCTAAACTATAATGAGCATATTTTTATACTGTTTCTATTCAAATATTTTTATGCTAGGGTCTTGAATGTAACAAATTGTTATTGAAATGAAGGATCCCAGGCAACTATCTCCATTCAATTTAAGAGATACTATTGGACTAATTTATTCTTTTATTATATGTTGTATTTAGTAGAATTTCAAGGATAGTGATTGTGAATAGATATTATATATGTAGTATCCAATAGTGATTTTCAAAATTATATACATAATAGCAGTTTAATGAGAAACTTGGCGTAACCAATATCATGAAAATTGCAAGAAAAAACTATTTTAGTACCTCTGAATGTCTTAGTCGATCTAATATCATATATGTTTTATAACCCAAGATAACATCAATAGCACCACTACAATTAATCATTCCGTACAGGTTACATAATAGTATATATATTACTAGGTAAAGCTAAGAGAAAATCCAATTAGATTTCAAATTAGAATTCAATTAGAGTCTAATTTTACGCCATGTGTCTCATCTAATCTAAGTTTTTTAATTGTTGTGCCAAATGAGTTAATTTAATGTAGAAAACTAGGATTCCAATATAAATAAATCATAAAAATCATAATCATATATCTAACTCCATATATAAAATTAGAGAAAGAGAGAGAGTTTGAATGATTTTATATTTATGAGCCCCTTTTTTCGTATAACTAAAAACAATTTAATTGGATTTTTCTTTTGTTAGCTTCCCATACAAAGTAAATTGTTTTGATTTTTACTGTTATTTTTTCGTTGAACTAATGAGCATATTTTTTAGGAGAAATTATACTTTACCATCCTAAACTATACCTCATGTTACACTTTATACCCTAAACTTTTCAAATGCACTTTTTACATCCTAAACTATGACCCTTGTTACACTTTGTATCCCGATGTTAAGTTTGCTATTAACTTAAAGAGATTAAATTTTATAAGGATGGGGTGTAAAACCCATGTTTTACACCATTCAATAAGTGATTGTCATGTCAGCATGTTACTTAAAATTCAATACATCCTACCACACCTAATCAGGGGCGGAGCTAGGGGGGGTCGAGAGGGGGCAATTGCCCCCCCTGACCTCACCCAAACTCACACCCCCTTAATATATATATCTTCCTATATTTTCTTTGTGTATGTTTCTGTTTGCTTTAAGTTTATATTCTGCAACTCTGCATGTAATATTGTGCTACGGGGCTGTCACTTTTGGCTCCACTTGTAATGTACTTTTCTTGGCTGATGATTACCAAGAAGCTCATTATATTCCCTTACAAATATCATTTTTAGTAATAATAGCTTTAACCTGAAATTTTATTTTGAAAATATTTCAAACTCGGCTAATGTAATGAAGAGAAAAATTCTTATATGTACTCTATGTAATCTTGGAATTAAAAAAATGGTATATTATCACATCTCCAACCAATATGCCAAAATTTTTATGTTGCTTTCTTTAATTCTTCTATAATGCTTTTACGATAAACACAATATAGCATAGAATTAATAAACATCAATACTTTTATGATTTAAAAATAAAATAAAAATGCCATACAATCTATTTATAAAAAAAAATTAAAAAAAGAAAAGAAAAAATCTTATGCTATGCACGAGGAAAAAAAGAAAAGAAACAACTTATCACTTACATTATATTTTATATGCTAATCAAATTTTTTGATTAATTAGTTAAGTATTTTTTTAATTATACTAATTAAAAAAAATTGAAATTTATTTGCCTTCAACTCTTTATTTCATCTTGCCCCCCCTAAACTAGAATCCTAGCTCCGCCACTGCACCTAATAACATCTCAATAAATTCCCAATTTGGTTGGATTTATATATGGGTATTAGAATTGATTTAGTGTGATGGTGTTTATTCTTAAATATGTGATAAGATGATGTGGCATGTTGGGATTGAAGAGGTAAAACATGAGTATTACACCACGTCCTTATAGAATTTAATCTCTAACTTAAATGGAAAAATATGACACTATGTAAAAAGACCTAATTGCCCCTCTTCTTAATGCTTTAAAAACAAAAGATATAAATTATACTTTACCACCCTAAACTATACTCCTTATTACACTTTGCACCCTAACCTTTGAATTTTCATCCAAGTTAACAGCAAACTTAACGACATGATGCAAAATGTAATAGGAGTCATAGTTTATGATGCAAAATGTAACATGAGGTATAGTTTAAGGTGGTAAAGTATAATTTCCCATATTTTTTATATTACTTCTATTCAGATATTTTGTATGCGAAGATATTGAATGTAATAAACTGTAATTAAGTTAAACGATCTCATGCATCTATTCGCATTTAATTTAGGAGATACTATTTCACCAATTTATTATTCTATTTTGAGTTATATTTAGTAGAATTTCACAAACAATAATTATGAATTGATATTGTACATGTAATATCCAATAGTAATTTTCAAAATTATATACATAATAACAATGTAATGAGAAATTTGGTGTAACCAATATCATGAAAATTACAAGAAAAAATATTTAAGTACCTCCAAATGTCCTTGTCGAGCTATGTCATATATGTTTAATAACTCAAATTAACTCAAATTATAAAATGTTACAAAATAGTTGTATACTCCCACGCATCGCGTGGGTTTGCGACTAGTATATGTAAAAGCTAAAGCATAGTGTAGGGTCACAATTTGCAGCCCAAGCCCAAAACGTATGAAGCCTTGGCCCAATGAGCCCAATACAATAAATTTGTAGAGAATGGGTCAAAGAACTAGGTCTTAATGAGTTGAACAACGGCTAGTATTGAATTGCATGACGATCAAACACAAATAAAGGATGATGGTATCAATGGACTTTCAGTCCGAGGAGGTCAGACCTACATATAATGATCACTCTTGGATGCTAAAATGATTTTAAATTGCTAAAATATTTTCTCTCTCCATTCTTCCCCCCCCCCCCTCTTCTCATGGAGGGTCTCTCACATTATATAGCTCCTTTTGGATCATCTTGATCCTACACTTGTTGATCATCTGAGTCCCTACTTGAGTGCCTATCCCATCAGACACCCCTCTTAGCCTTCTATGAGTTATGGTAGCCAAGACAGCACTGTTTAGAGGTCCTCTCCACATAAATGCGGCCATAAAAGTAGCTGCAATACATTTAATGCGGTGGTAGCAGCTTTTCCTTAGATATTTTTGGGTTTCCTTCTTTCTCGTATGCTCATGAGGAACATTCTTATCGCTGGAGCCTTTTAGAGGGTCACTCTAATTGCTGGATTACATACTTTGAACCATATTCATCAAGTCCGAGAAGGATGTACTCCTCGGACGACCTTTCGTTTGCTCTCTACTAATGGGACCTGGTCTGGGAATATCTAATAATTATTTGCTTTCCTCGGATCCATTTATATCCTCGGATGAAGCTCAAGGCCCAATATACAATCTTGGGCCCTTGCCCCTACAATAGCCCCTCAAAACTTCGGTTTTTTTCCCATCCGAGGAGAAAAGTGAGGTTTTGGTTTTTTAAGAGCTAATACCATTTGATTTTGTTGCCCGCACGTGTGGAAGTTCCGTTTTCTGTGCATTATGATTATCTCTGACGTTTCGCAGCCCACGAAGCATCATTAATTGCTCCAGGCTGCGTGTTGTCCCCCAGATCCAATGGTGAAGCTTAGATCCAACGGTTGAGCCTCTTCTTGGAAATTTGAGCGGGATAACTCTCACTCATTTCCATTTCCTATATAAAGCCTAAAGGAACTTGTTTTCCTTTTACTTTACCAATCTTCAAGCTCTCTAGTGATCTCCAGCACTCCAACTCACAAAACTCTCCAAATTACAAAGCTCTGAAACCTTTTCTTCGAGATTTCTTCGAAAGTCTTTTAAAAACAACAGAGATGAACATACTCGTTCTCGTAAGTTCTTATTTCTTTATATTCTCCCTTTTAATCTCGGCCATCCTCCTCTGCCTTCTTTCTTTTGTTTTAGAAACTTCTTTCTGCGTCATTTCCGTTCATTCAAATGGGTAGATTCAAGTATTTGGTAGACTCCCCAGCTAGTATGGAGAGCTTTAGGGCCAAGTACCATATCCCCCCAGGAGTAGGCCTACAATACTGTCCCCTAGACCGTGTACTCACGGATAAAAAAGAAGGTGAAGTTGTCATTCCAATGATCGCCATTATAGAGGGAGGAATGACGCTTCCCATGGGTAGAATAACTAGGGACTATCTACTCAATTATAGGTTATGCCCACATCAATGTGCCGCCCATATGTTTAGAGTCTTAGGATGTGTAGATTCGCTAAACGACTAGATGAACCTCGGTCTTACATGGCACGACGTTGCTCATTTGTACGAGCGTCACTCCCTTTCAGGGGTATATTACCTCAAATCTCAGTCCGACGAGGTGAGGCTGATATCCTGCCTCCCTAAGTCCAACAAAGGCATGAAGGTTAATTATCTAGTTGTCTCCGGGGGGATGGCATGACGGTCTTCACTATCCAGTTAGGGCAGGAACACCAGGTGGGGTACCCTAGGATCAGATCTCTCGGCTGAGACCTTAGTTTTCTGAGCTTTCTTTATTTATTTTTGGTAGTCTGTCTTCTCGGATAATGTTCATCATCAATTTAACAATGTTTGCCTTTTCGAATGTTTTTGCAGATAAAGATCACGTTTCTCCGAAGCTCAGTTTGGTCAACGTTCCCGGGCTCAACTTTTTGCTGAGATTGAAGATATTCATGAGTGAGGATAATCAACTGCAGGCTGCTCACCTTATCCTAGGTTACGAGCCCTTGTCGCACATATACCAGGACACAGGCCAAACGTTAAGAGCAGGTAACCCCCAGCTCGCTTGGATAGACGTTTCCAAATCGGGGTTCCTAGCGAGGCGGGATCTACCTCCCGTGGTATTTCCTGCTCAACAAAACCCTCCATAGTTTGCGATACCACTCCAACAAGTTACTTTCACAACCGTAGCAGCAGCGGAAAGGATAGCCTCCTCCCCACATTTGTCACTTGAGGAGGAGATAGACAGATTTCATTTTGCCGAGGAAGAGAGAACACCCGAGAAGCCTGTGGAGCTTTTGGATTCTGAGACTGAGTCCGACAGGCTTTCTACAGCTCATCAGCCAGGACAGACCATTGCTTTGGTTAAGACAAGTTCCGAAGAAGCAAAGATCATGGACCTTAAGAAGAGGCTGAGCTTGAGGGGTTTGATTGCTAATAGGAATAAGGGAGCAACTCCACCCGAAGCTCTTAAGACCCAGACTTTTGCCAACCTTCCTCTTACCCCTCCTCCTCCTCCTGCTGATCTAGGTCCGCGTGTCAATCCAGATCCGAAAAAGAAAAGACCACCTCAGGAGCTGGAAGAGGGGGAGATGCACCCGTAGAGGGGCACAAAACAATAAAAGACCAAAGACACTCGAGACAAGAGGGCTAACTCCATGGATAGCCGAGATGATGCTGAGGTACGCCGACAGCAGCGTACATGGGCACCCGTAATAGAGATAGACGGGGCCCCTATCCCTTATGATTCTACGATAAGGGAGTCTAGTAAGGGGCATTCTACGTATCTGGCCCAAGCCTTAGAGCAGCCCCTCCTCCTTCCAAAGGATATGGAAGCCCTCAAGCGGATGAGGCAGCCTGACTTGTTTATGTCTCTAAAAAGAGACCTCGCAATGGTAAGTATAGTTTCATCAGTACCTTAATTCATTCCCCTTTTCCATTCGCATATATTCTTTATGTGTAATCCCCTTGGTGCTTTTATACAGGTCACTCAATAAGTCTATGCGGCCGAGGAATGCGTTAGAAACACCCACAATAAATTTGAAGCCGAGTCTAATTTCCGGCACGAAGTAGAGAAGGCGCTCGGGTCTGTGAAGGAGGAAAAGACTTAATTGGCCGAGAAACTCAAGACCTCTGAGCACGAGCATTTAAGCGCTTTGGCAGGGCTTAAGATTGCTGAGACCCAGGCTGAGGACCAGTGTAAGCTTCTCTATACAACTGAGTTGAATCTAGCCACAGAGAAGGCGACGGTTCTAAGTCTAAAGGCCGAACTGCAAAAGGCCAAAATAGAAGCCCAAGCGATCAAAGAAGCTGCTAAAGCCATAGAGATAGCAACGGGGGATGCTCGAAACGAAACAGAGGCTGGCTGAGGAGGTGGTTGAAGTGTGCAGGGACTACTGCACTGTAACCTAGAATGAGGCCTTTAACAGTGTAGAGGTCCCGGCAAACTCTGAGCTGAGGAAGGCGGAGAACGTGTATTTTCCAGAACACATAAAAGAGATTCCAACCGACCCTTCCTCAATCACTTTGCCTTTACCCTCTCTTGAGTAGGTTCCCAGTACTCAAGATCTTACCATTGATGTTGGGACTTCTACTGGAGCGGGTATGGGTAAAGAAGGCCTTCCTCCAGCCAGTGATGCTCAGTCCGAGGATACCCTCACTATTAGGGATGTGATCTCCTAGGCTAAGGTAGCCGAAAAGCCTAAAGATGGGGATGCTCGGTCCAAGACTGCCACTACTAAGGAGGATCCCCAGCCAAAGAAAAAGTAGTTGTAGGATTTTCACTTTCTTTTGTTTTCTCTTCCCGAGATTTATTTTGTTGCTTGTAATACATCTTCTTTGAAATTAATGAATGAACATTTCCTTCTATTCCCTGAATCTTTACTTTTTGCGCTCTTTGAACTTATTATTATTGCAAATGAGTTTAAACTATTGTTGCTCCATTTCCAACATATTCTATCAACAAATCATTATTGACATTTCCAGAAATCTATCTATGTATTAGGAATAGAGAGTTATTATCCACTTATATTGTGAATTAACCCTCATACAATGAGTATTGAATCTAGAGGAGATAAATAATATACCTTGTGTTTCGAGCTCTGTTTAACATCTATAAGGATACCTTCGAATGTTAATTTCACCTAAACATGTGGTCCGAGAGACCCGACATATCTTAGGATCTGTTTAAACATTTATGTATAGTTATCAAAAGTAGTTAATTTCCCCCAAGCCTGTGGTCCGAGGAGCCATGCAGGACTTAGGTTCTGTTTAATACCTGAACAGATGTCAAAAGTAATTAATTTCCCCTAAGCCTGTGGTCCGAGGAGCCATGCAGGACTTATGTTCTGTTTAATACTTGAACAGATGTCAAAAGTAATTAATTTCCCCTAAATCTATGGTCCGAGGAGCCATGCAGGACTTAGGTTCTGTTTAATACCTGAACAGATGTCAAAAGTAATTAATTTCCCCTAAGCCTGTGGTCCGAGGAGCCATGTAGGACTTAGGTTCTGTTTAATACTTGATTGAGTGACATGGAATACAATGCTTTTACACAACAAGAGAATTTAATGATAAAGGAAATTGTCATTAATAATAATATCTTTTCAGGTTGTTTACATTCCACGGGCGTGGTATTACATGTTCATCTAAATCTTCAAGGAAATAGGCCCCTATACCAGCCACAGAGGTGATGCGATACCGTCCTTCCCAATTAGGTCCTAGCTTTCCCCATGCTGGGTTCTTTGCAGTACCCAAAACCTTCCATAACACCAAGTCACCAGGCACTAACGGCCTTAGCCTTACTTTGGCATCATAGCCTTGCTTGAGTTTGTGTTGGTAGTACACCAATTGGACCATTGCACTTTCTCTTCTTTCTTCAATAAGATCTAAGCTTTTCTCTAGCAACTCATTGTTGCTGCTTAGACTGAATGAGCTGGTCGTTAGCGTTGGAAAGCCCGTTTCTAGACGAATAACAGCCTCAACCCCGTAAGTCATCAAAAAGGGGGTCCCCCCTGTTGATTTGCGAGGTGTGGTTTGATACATCCACAGGACATGTGGCAGTTCTTCCACCTATCTTCCCTTCGCATCATCTAACCTCTTCTTAAGTCCGTTTACTATGACCTTTTTAACAGCCTCGGCTTGCCCATTCCCCTAGGGGTAAGCTGTGGTAGAATATCTATTTGTAATTCCCAATTCGTAACAATACCTCCTGAAGGCCTTACTATCGAACTGAAGACCATTGTCCAAGATGAGGGAGTGAGGGACCCCGAACCCGGTAACAATGTTTTTTCAGACGAACTTTTTGGCGTCCACATCTCTGATGTTTGCTAAAGGTTCAGCCTCAACCCATTTAGTAAAGTAGTCAGTGCCGACGAGCAGATACCTTTTGTTCCCTGCTGCCTTAGGAAAGGGCCCGACGATATCCAAGCCCCATTGAGCAAATGGCCAAAGGCTGGACAGTGGATTGAGGGTCCCTCCTGGTTGATGTATGTTTGGGGCAAATCTTTGACATTGGTCATACTTCTTCATGTATTCATGTGCTTCTCTCTGCATATTTGGCCACTAGTAGCCTTGGGTGATGGCCCTATGAGATAAGTACCTGCCTCTTGTGTGGCTTCCACAAATCCCCTCGTGTAACTCCTCCAGAATTAGTTCTGAGGCCTTGGGGTGTGTACGCAGAGCAAGTATGGTCTAGAAAAGGAACGTTTATACAGCTTCTGGTCCTTGAATAGCCAGAACCGAGAACCTTTTCTCCGTATCTTGTCAGCCTCGGTCTTCTCCTCGGGCAAGATGTCATCCTTCAGAAACAATACTAGAGGATCCATCCAGCTAGGTCCCACTCTGACTTGGTGGACATGGATCGCTTCTCTCTTCGTCACTGAGGGGCTATGTAAATCTTCTATAAGGATGACCCGGGGTAAACTTTGAGCTGAGGAGGTGGCAAGCGTGGCCAAGGAGTCGGCATGTGTGTTTCCACTTCTAGGGATATGCAGTAAGCTAAAAGAATCGAAACGTGACTGTAGGTGCTTAACTTGGCTTAGGTATCCTTGCATTCTTTTGTCTCTTACTTCTAATTCCCTATTCACCTGGCCAACGACCAATCTTGAGTCCGAGAACATGTTTACTGCTTTTCCGCCCGGTTTCTGAACCATGGATATCCCCTCCAGTAGGGCCTCATATTCAGCCTCATTATTCTTGGCCGAGAAACCCAGTCTTAGTGATTTTTCAATGGTAATCCTTTCAGGGGAAACTAGAACTAGCCCCACTTCGGAGCCCCTTTGATTCATTGCACCATCAACATATACTTTCCAGCATGTAGGTTCTTGTAGAGAGATTGCGCCAATTGATTTTTCATCCATGTCTTGCGTCTCTGCTTCTTCTTCTAACGAGGGTTCAGTGAATTTAGCCACCAGATCTGCGAGGACTTGGCCCTTAACGGAGGTACGAGGCATGTACTTGATGTCAAAAGCCTCTAGAATTGTGCCCCACTTAACAATTCTCCCTGTATAATCAGCATTCTGGAGTATAGACCTGAGCAAAAGCTGGGTTAGAACGATAACTGTGTGTGCTTGGAAGTAATGGGGAAGCTTTCATGTAGCTTGAACCACCGCCAAGATGGCCTTTTCTAGTGGCAAATAACGGATCTCGGCTTCATGCAACGATTTGCTCACGTAATAAACTGGTCGTTGTATGCCGTCGTCCACTCGTATTAGCACTAGGCTTACAACATGAGGGGCCACAGCGATGTAGGCGAACAAGACTTCATCAGCCTTGGGAGGCCAAAGCACATTCCTCGGTCCACTCAAATCCCTTCCATTTGTTCATCAAGAGGAAAAAAGGTCTGCACCTATCTGTTGACTGAGAAATAAAACGGTTCAAGGCAGCAATCTTTCCGATAAGCCTTTGGACCTCCTTGGGATTCCGAGGCGGTTGTAGGCTGTTGACAGCCCTGATTTGATCGGGACTGGCCTCGATTCCCTTGTGAGTCACCATATAGCCCAAGAATTTTCCCAATCCTACCCCAAATGAACATTTGGAAGCGTTGAGACGCAGCTTGTGTCTCCTCAGAATTTCAAAGATGTCTCCGAGGTCTCTCATGTGCTCGGACACCACCTTACTCTTTACCACCATGTCATCTATATAGACTTCAATGCTCTTACCCAGCTGCGGCTCAAACATTCTGGTCATCATTCTTTGGTAGGTGGACCCTGTGTTTTTCATACCAAAAGACATCACCTTGTAATGATAGTTTCCAATAGGAGTGATAAAAGCTGTCTTTTCTTGGTCTTCTGCGGCCAATGGTATCTGATGATATCCTTAAAAGGCATCTAAGAAACTCATCCGAGGGTGGCCCGCGGTCGCATCTACTAACTGATCTATCTGAGGCATAGGGAACAGATCTTTTGGGCAGGCTTTATTCAAATCTGTGAAGTCTACGCAGACTCGCCACTTTCCGCTCTTCTTCTTTACCACTACAGTATTGGCTAACCACTCAGGGTAAAAAATTTCCTTGATAGCCCCTGCCCTTTTAAGCTTCATCACCTCGTCCCTAATGGCATCGGCATGCTCCTTTGACGGACGCCGAGGTGGTTGCTTCTTGGGAGTAACAGATGGGTTAACATTCAGATGGTGGTAGATGAAGCTCGGATCAACCCCTGGGGCCTCGTAGGCATCCCACGCAAATACGTCCACGTTTTCTCTGAGAAACCTAATTAGCTCTTCTCTCTCTTGGGGAGGTAGTTCCAAGCCGACTTGAAAGAACCTTTCCAGATCACTGTCAACAGCAACCTTTTCTAGGTACTCGCATTTTGCTTCCTCGGTTGATTCGTTACCGGGCAATGCCGGGGTTGTTGATTGCTATAAGCCCCTTTCAGCGGAGGCAAAGGACTCAACATTGGGTCGGTGTGAGATGGCAGCCACCATGCACTGTCTGGCCACGGACTGATTCCCTACAATCTCTTTAACCAGACCCTCCGACGAATACTTCACCTTTTGGTGTAGAGTAGAAGAGACGGCTCCTAAGGCGTGAAGCCAAGGTCTAGCCACAATAGCTGTGTAGGGTGAATAAGCGTCAACCACAATGAAATCCACCTCCACCACGTCTGAACCAGTTTGTATGGGTAGTCTAATTTGGCCTCTCGGTGTAACAGTCTTTCCCTCGAAGCTTACCAGAGGGGAATCATACGCTGTTAGGTTCTCGGGTTTTAAATTCAGCCCCTTGTACAGGTCGGGGTACATTACCTCCACAGCACTGCCCTGATCTACCAGCACTCTTTTCACATCATATCCCCTTATCCTGAGTGTGACTACCAGAGCATCATCGTAGGGTTGGATGGTTCCGATCTTATCTTCGTCTGTGAAGCCCAGCACCAGTGGGGCTTCTTTTTTGGCTTTTTTGAACTCCCGATTGTCGCCCTCGGTGGATAGCTGAGTCACAGACATCACTCTGGAAGGACAAGAGCCGGTCCTTCCCGGAGCAGCAAGAATGACATTTATCGTGCCTATGGGAGGTCTTAAAGAGGTGTCTCTTCGGGACTCTGGATTCACCTGTCCTTGTTGACCACTGGAATGATGTAAGAGGTGCCTTAGTTTTCCCTCTCGGACCAGCTAGTCCAAGTGATTCCTTAAGTTCTTGCAGTCCTCGGTGGTATGCCCTGGTTCTTGGTGGTATTGGCAATATAGGTTTTGGTTGCGCTTCATAGGGTCTCCTGCCATCTTATTTTGCCATTTGAAGAATGGCTCGTTCTTGATCTTCTCCAGAACCTGATGTACTGGATCTCAGAACACAGCATTAACTGCCTGCGCGTCGGCAGATCCGGATTGCCCTGCAAAGTCCCTCCTCGGTCGGTTGTTGTTATTAAATCGGTCCGACTTGAAGTCCCTCGTCTCTTGAAAGACAATTTTTTCTTTACCTTTACCCAACTACTGGTCTTCCTCAACCCTTTTATACTTGTCGATCCTGTCCATGAGTTGGCGCAGGCTGGTGATAGGCTTTTCTGTTAGGGATTTTCTTAAACCATGCTCAGTTGGGAGGCTGCTCTTGAAAATGCTGATGAAGACGTCATCAAAGTTACCCTCTATCTCATTGTACATCTCCCAGTACCTATCCGAGTAGGCTTTCAGGGTCTCCCCTTCTCGTATGGACAAAGACAGTAGAGAATCCAAGAGCCGAGGAACCCTGCTACTCGTGATGAAGCGAGAGCTAAAGGCCTGGGTTAGCTGCTTAAAGGAACCTATGGAATTTGGCCTGAGGCCATCAAACCATCTCATCGCCATTGGTCCCAAGCTGGACGGAAATACTTTGCACATCAAAACCTCGTCTTTGGAATGAACGGCCATCCTCTGGTTAAACTGGCTTACATGCTATACGGGGTCCGTTCGACCATTGTATATGGTGAAAGTAGGTTGATGGAATCGTCGAAGGAGCTTAGCCCCTTCTATCTTGTGTGTGAAGGGTGACTTAGAGATCCGATCCAAGGCCTTGCTCATGGCGTCGTTCACTAGGCCTTTACGGGACGGACTTTTGTGTCTGGGTTTATGGTGGTGCTCTTCTTCATAAGAAAAGGTCTCACTTGGTGGAGTTCTTAACCTTTGCCAATAATTGTGGTTTCCTTCATCATTAGTATCTGAACTGGAAGGGGACCGCTTCCGTTGCACACGACGTAGTTTCTTTTTTAAGTCGTCAATCTCCTGCTGTAGGGCTTTATTACCATCCTGCTTTTGGAATACATGACTTCTCACCCTAGAATGGCTTCTGCTTGTATGGGTAGTACGCACACTACCCTCTCGATATTTGTCCCGATCTCTTTCCCATTTAAGGTTAAGAAAGTTGTCTTGCCGTTAAGAACCTGCAGGCTCTATTTGGTGTGGACCTGCTTGGTGTGGACCTGATCCCACCATGTTTAACCGTTGCACTTACTGAGGCACAAGTTCTTCCCACAGACGGCGCCAATTGTAGGGTCACAATTTGCAGCCCAAGCCCAAAACGTATGAAGCCTTGGCCCAATGAGCCCAATACAATAAATTTGTAGAGAATGGATCAAAGAACTAGGTCTTAATGAGTTGAACAACGGCTAGTATTGAATTGCATAACGATCAAACACAAATAAAGGATGATGGTATCAATGGACTTTCAGTCCAAGGAGGTCAGACCCGCATATAATGATCATTCTTGGATGTCAGAATGATTTTAGATTGCTATAATATTTTCTCTCTCCATTCTCCCCTCCCCCCTCTTCTCATGGAGGGTCTCTCACATTATATAGCTTATTTTGGATCACCTTGATCCTACACTTATTGATCATCTGAGTCCTTACTTAAGTGCCCGTCCCATTAAACATCCCTCTTAGCCTTCTGTGAATTGTGGTAGACAAGGCAGCACTGTTCAGAGGTCCTCTCCACATAAATGCAGCCAGAAAAGTAGCTACAATACATTTAGTGCGGTGGTAGCAGCTTTTCCTTAGATATTTTTGGGTTTCCTTCTTTCTCGTATGCTCATGAGGAACATTCCTATCGCTGGAGCCTTTTGGAGGGTCACTCTAATTGCTGGATTACATACTTTGAACCATATTCATCAAGTCCGAGGAGGATGTACTCCTCAGACGACCTTGCATTTGCTCTCTACTAATGGGACCTGGTCTGGGAATATCTAATAATTATTTGCTTCTCCTCGAACCCATTTATATCCTCGGATAAAGCCCAAGGCCCAATATACGATCTTGGGCCCTTGCCCCTACACATAGTATTTATTGTAGCTATGTTCCAATTGAGACATGTCAGCAATCACGTCATCCACCTATTTTCAATTCCTTCATCCCTTCACCTTCCATTTATTTGACTCTTCTTCAGCCATTTTATTTACTATAAAATTTTGCTATTCTTTTTTCCATTCAATCCATATTTTTCCCACACTTTTACATTTTTATCTCTCCACTATTCTATATCTTTATGGTGCAATTCCTCCATCCCTTCACCTTCCTTATATTTGACTCTTCTTCTCCCATTTTATTTACTATAAAACGCAGCTATTTTCTCTTCCATTCAATCTATATTTTTTCCACACAAAAAGGTGAACTCTGTGTGTGTGTGTATACATTTCTTTCTTTGGTGGATTTTTAATTCTTTATTGCATCTCTATTTTAGGTTGATGAATTTTTGTGTTGAACACTACTTTAGGTTGATGCGATTTGAATACATTTTAATTTGTTATCTTTTCTCTTTTCTTTTCTTTGATCAATAGATTTTATCCTATAACATTATATAGTATATAATGATATAATGTTATTCTATTATGTAGCATGGCTTAGATAATTAGTTGTTTATAACTATACATTTTCTTTTGAGTATTCTTTTACTATTTTTCTCACATTCTCTCCCAAAAAATGTGATTATTCTCTCTCTCTCTCTCTCTCTCTCTCTATTATTTATTCTTTCTTGAAACACTAATTTAGATTGATGAATTTTTGTATTTTTTGTATCTATACTTTGAGTTGATACATTTTGTTGGTGTTTTTTAAGTTCCACATCACGTGTACTCTCTCTCCCTGTTGTAGTTTTGGTTTGAGTCAATTCTTAGATATTTTGGAAGTAAGAATTTGAGTTTATATTAAAATACAATCTACATGGCTATGTATTTGAATGTATCGATCAATTATTTGAGTAATATCCATTTAAGTTTTATATATCAATTATTTGTGTAATATCAATTATAAATTTGTGATAACGTTTGATTATCATGATAATCTCTTTAAGAGAAAGAAAGAGAAATTTGAATCATTAATTTGAAACTTAAAAAAGTTTAGTTGTACCATACATACATACATACATATATATATAAACTCTATAACAAAATTTTGCAGAATATAGATCACTTCAAAATAAATAAATAAATAAAATCAAACATACGCAAATTTCATTAAAAAAAAAAAAAGAACATTCAAAATAATAGAATGATATATATGTAGAGATAAAGAGATGAAAAATACTTTTAGAAATAATTCAATTTTTAAGAAGAACAAATTATCTTTAATAAATTTTAAAGAATAAATTATACATTAATCTAAACTAGCATGTAACTCCATGCAAATGCATGGATGCACTTAAAATTAAACAAAATTTTTATTATAAAAATATAAATAATTAGTCAAATAATTTTTTTTAAAGCATGTAACACATGCATTCATGCATACATATAGATACATTTAAAATTAAACACAATTTTTATCATAAAATATAGATAATTAGTCAAATTTATTTTTAAAATAAACGTAATTAGTCCCATATTAAAATTCTTATCTAAATTTAATAATACTTATGATGATTTTTTAATTTTTAATAAGATAGAATATGTGGTGATTTTTGTTATATGGTAATTTTTATTTTATTTATTTTTTGAGAAACATGTGGTGATTTTTATTGAGTATATGTGATTTTTTTTTTTAATTTTATAGTTTATTAATATTAGATTATTAGTATTTTGCACTCATTAACTCACTTGACACAAAGATTAAAAAAACTTAAGTAGACATATGGCATAAGCTTAAGTGGATAATTATGGTGTAGTTCCCATATAAATTTAGACACATGGTGCAAAATTGAATTATAATTTCAAATTCTAATTCAATTTTCATGGTTTGCGGATTCAATCATGGGAGAAGAATTGATGGGAAAAATAATAATAATAAGCCGACCTTGGAGCCGTATGCATCTGTAATGTGTGTCAATTTTTATTTTTGCTTCTTTGATAATAAAATTCAGTCCATGTTTCTATGGGCATTGTTGAAGTACTCAATTAATATATTGCCAGTGTGATTGCATTTGCCCAGCATTACTTAATTTTAGAATTTATAATCAAATTTCTCACCTATCTTGTATTAGAACCATATCCCTTCTCCTTTGTATTAGAAACAATGGTCATACTTATATTGTTTACAATAATAGAGTGAAGCTTTTAGAAAAGAATAAGCTCTACTTTGAATCAGAATCAGGTGGCCTGATCATAATGCACAGACTTAATTATGATATTGATTTCAACCTCTTTAAGTATCTGTGGGGACAATTTTTGCTTCAAGGAAACTGATGTACTCCTAGGCAATTTTTGTTGTCCCACATAGGAAAGAAAGCCTCCCTCTTTGCACCTTATATGGGATGAGTAAGTGGATGAAGAGTACCCCTAGTTTGGTACCAAACTAGGGGTACTCTTCATCCACTTACTCATCCCATATAAGGTGCAAAGAGGGAGGCTTTCTTTCCTATGTGGGACAACAAAAATTGCCTAGGAGTACATCAGTTTCCTTGAAGCAAAAATTGTCCCCACAGTATCCATAAACGACTATTCTTCAAAACATGACAAACAGAACAAATAGTGATTGTCATCTCAATTTTTTGAAGATGATTTTTCAATGTCCAAAATTAAGAGAAGGAAGTGGCGTGGTTCTAGCTTGGTTTGTTCAGGACTTTGACTTTGTTAAGTGCAGTCTGCCTTGCTATTCAGTGTAGGGCTATGCAGTGGCGGAGCTAGGAATTTTGGTTTGGGGGGGGGGGGGCAAACTATGGTATTCATAAATCGGTTTAGATAAATTCAAAACATATTCATATACAATTAGATTAGTAAGAACTTGTTATTTTCCTTTCTTTTTTTTTTTCTTTTTTTTTTCTTTTTTTTTTTTTTTCCTTATGAACATAATCTTTCTAAACTTTAATGAGCACACACAAATTGTCTACTTTACTCTAAACATGTACGGAAAATAATCCAAAGAGAAAAATAATTAAAATTTTAAATATAATGAAGCTAGGAGCCTTGTAACTCAATTGATTGGATGTATAAATGAAAAGATAAAAAAAAGGAAAAAAATAATAATGGATGATCCTTGTGTAACTTTTTTTTTATTTTTTATATAAATTTTTTTTGGAAAGATTAAGCTATTTATTTTTGTTTTTTCTTGGGGGAAGCCAATTTTTTTTTTCTAATGTTATTGGAGAGCAACTCAAATTTGGGGGGGGGGGGGGGTGCAAATCTCATTTTTCTTTGGCCCCACCTTAACCGATTTATAACATATGTATAGGATATTAAAATATTTCAAAATTTGGGGGGGGGGGGGGGGGGCATGGCCCCCCAACCTATAATGTGGCTCCGCCATTGGGGCTATGCATTCAGTTATAGTACTCACAAGCAGCAAAACTGGTCCATGGGAATGAAGGCAGTTGTGCTGGACTTTCAAGAAGCAGATGACAAATATGTAGGTTGGACAAACTCATTTTAGCTAAACCATTAACAATAGCAAATAGTGCTTCCAATACTTGTATGAATAGCTGGAAAAACAAATATAGCTCTTTGGTCCTCTTTTTTTCCCCAACATTTTGTTTTGTACTTTTGGAACTATGGTATCAGAAAACAAAAATATTGTGCCATGGTAAGACAAGCCTAGTGAAAATGTAAAATCATATCATTATGCCACATTTTATTTGCAGCGGAATAAAAATGAAAATCCATTGCGGTCAATCTAAGCAATGGAAACATAAAAAGCCATTCAGCTGAATATCATGTCCCTTGAATGTTCAATTAGTGTATAAAACACCTTGAACGATTAGACCCCCAATTTACAAATTACCAATTCAAGCTTAATGTCAAACAATTAATGTGCGGAATATGAACACAAGCTTAACACAGAATTGATAAACAATCTAAACCAAATAAAATCACATCCACAACAGAAATTAAATGGCAAAGATTAAGGGAAGAGAGTTGCAAACACAAGGACAACACACGATGTGTTATCGAAGAGGGAACCGAAGCCCTCGGCATAAAACCTCTCCGCCGCCCTCCAAGCGGTAAATAATCCACTAAAGAATGTAGTTGGGATACATGAACAGCAGAAGACCCTCCAAGCCTAATCTACCCAATGTACCTAAGCCCTCCAAGCTCCTACTCCAACAAGGTTCCGCCGAACCTATTTCTACTTTAGCTTACCGGATTCTGCTACTTGACCATAGCATCTACCAATATGAAATTGGTCACTTCTTAACTGCTTCCCAAAGCACCAAATAGCCTTCTCACAGATATGGGTATGGTGAGAAAAGATTTTGGTAATGTACCTCTCAAGGATTTAACAATGGAGAGGAAGAGAGTAGAGGAATTTGAAGAGTCTCTATGTGAAGATTGTGGATGAATCAATCTTGGTTTTCTCTAGGGTTTCTCTCTCAAAATTCTCTCTAGAAGCTCTCTCCATTTCGTGGGTATAAGGGTCTATATATAGTAGGGTGAGAAGGAATGTGAAAAGACAGTTTTTCCCAAACAGGATGGTCTGGCGACTTGACCTCGCAACTGGGCTGAGTCACGAGTTCAAGCCGTGAGCTAACGGCCTGGCCAGCCTGGGACTTTTGTCCTGTAGTGCAACAGCTGGCATGACTCTTCAGCTCCCCTGCATGCTCCACACGTGTGCCAACTTTAGCGGCTTGCCAGTCGCGAGTCCAGCCGCGAGTCTCTGCATCCTTGCACAATCTTGAGCATTTCTTCACACTTTCTCACTCACTACCCTTACATGAATCCCACCTAAATACAGGGTTACTAATTGCTAAAATACAAGAAAATTTGTCACGGAACAAAGCCAACAAGATGGTTGATAAAATTCAACCTTACATCCCTTGTTATGGTTAATGTGTTCGTTTGAGAGTGACACGATGAGTTTGAGAGAGTTTTAGGTAAGGAAGAAGATGAACAGTCAGAAATGTTCGAAGGAAAACTGAAAAAGTTTAAAAATTTCCCAATTTACGCAAAACACGCGTTTTTCGCGACTGAATCAAGTCGCGTGCAAGTCGCCAGGACCAGCCGCCAGAACACTTGAAAGAAAACTTTTGAAAAAATTTTCTAAGTGTTTTTCGCGATTGGAAGTTCCACTCGCGAGAGAGTCGCGAACTGAGATGCGAAAATCTCTGTGTACCCTTCGCAACTGGACCTTCCACCCGCGAACAAGTCGCGAACCTAAGCTACGAAAAGCATGAAATTCCAAAATTTTGAAAAATATTCTAAGTCTTTTTCGTGACTGAAGCATTTACCCGCCAATGAGTCACTAGTGAGTCATGAAAAATCTCTGTGATGGACTCGCGACTGGGGCATGCGACTGGTTCTACCCGTGACTGAGTCGTTATAACAGGGCAACACAATTTTTGACAATTTTTGTAAAAACAAAGTACTTTCCAAAAACAACTAAAACATTCAAAATTCTTTTTGTGAATGATTAACAAAGATTGAGCATGTGAAAACACATTTAATCAAGTATAGTCACACGAATGAATAAGGCATTCATTGAACATAGACATGTGTGTTGTGTGTGAAAATAAAAAATGAGATAGTCGTTAGTCTAATGTGAAGCTTCAATGATCAATTCAATCAAGGCATACACAACTAGCACTAGATAATGAGACCCATCTCAATTATAGAAATATGCATATATGACCTTCCACAAAGACTTGAGTACAAAATCTTTGAAGCTTTTCATTTGGCTCCATGTTTGACATATCATTTGATCTTTTTGAATCAACACATCTCATTGTGAGATTGATGCCTAAAATTTTGAATATTTCACTTTGCTTAGTTAGCCTTTGGCTTTTTGGGCATCATACAATTTTAACTTTTTGGTCGCTTTCCCTTTTTCCTAGTCAAATACTAGTATGTACGACAGGCTTTTGCAGCTCAATATCTCTTTTCATTTGGAGATTTACATTTGGTGAGCTCTTTTTAGCAAAAACAATAAAATAAAGAGTGGGAAGATATATAGACACAAGTCTATGCATGTATCAAGATCAACAAAACCATTCACTAATCATTCATGTCAAGATTGAAGATCTATTTACAACAGTCACATAGATTTCAAGATTTCTCCCACAATGAAATAAGTGCATAGGGAACAAGCTATGCTCGTAGATGCACAAAGCCATGTGCACAAATGTACAAGAGAAAACATATTTTGAGACAAAACACAACAATGTCAATCAAACTTTTTGGATTTTCTACTTTTTATGTGGTTTTTGGATTTTTGACACACAAGAGGGAAAATATTGATAAAAAACAACAATGAAAAAACATTTTAAATGAATGAAAGCAAAAACAAACAATTTTCAATTCACAAAATAAACAAACCAACAGTCACACAATATAGGAAGTATTAATGCATGAACATGCTGTAATGCTTATGCATGAGAACCCTTCATCACCCACACGTCACGTGCGTTTGGGGTGATATCCTTATAGGATTGGGTACGAGAGTTTGGACTTTCAAACCTTCTAGTGAAGCTTTCCAAGAAGTTGGTGAATGCACCAATCATCTTCATCACGTCCATCATTCCGGGATTACCATTTCGATCTCTTGATGGCTCAACAGCCCAAGTCCTCTTGTCATTTCTTGGCCTTCTTGACCTTTGATCACTAGCATTCCTCAATGCTCTTAGCTTATGACAATTGGGTCGGGTGTGCCCTCGAAGTCCGCAGTGATGACACACATGGTTCGTTCTAAAACCTCTTTGCGATCGTGGAAGAGATTTTGCTCTGGCTTCAAACCTGACAACAGATTGATTATGGGACTTGTTCAATACCCGCTGGTCAGTTACATTCTTCTTTTTCTCAACATTTGCCTTTTCAACAGTAGAGGCAACTACAATCGGCTCTTTGGCCTTCACAAACTTCACTTCTTTGGAGATGTGCACAGCTGAACTACTTTCTCCAGTGTATCCTAATCCGGTTTTGTCAGAGAAGGTCTTCTGAGAGGAAAGGACATCATCAAGCTTCTTTGTGGAGACTCGCTCTACCTTGGCATTTGCTTGAACCACCTCAAGCTCAAGGAATTTCACCTTGGTGTAAGCTTCGGTTAGTTCACCATTTAGCGTCTCTATCTCACACTTAGCCTCCTTATATCTCACTAGGAGACTTCTATAGTCCTCCTCAGCTTTCTGCATCTTTTTCACAGCTACCTTGGCCAACTTTGCATATTCCCCTGACTTCTCAAGTAAAGAATTGTAGTTTTCTCTAAGACCAACTGTATCTTCATCTTCTTCAGCATCTGATTCTTCTACAATTCCCATGAATTCCTCATCACTATGCTCCCCAAGCTCTTCTATGAGCAAATTCAAGTCCTCCGAAGACTCAACATAAGCAACAGTCATGAATGCTGAGAAATTCCTTTCTTCACCACAGCTATCCTCAGAATTAGAGGTGGAGGAATCTGAGTCACTAAGAGTGGTGGCATACACCTTGCCCTTCGATCTCAAGTAATTAGGACATTCCTTTTTGAAATGGCCATGTCCATTACATTCAAAACAAGTGACTCCTTGAGTAGATTGGGACTTCTTCCCTTCTCTCTTTTTGAAGTCCTTCTTCTCCTTTCCAGAATTCATGAATTTCCCTTTATCACCAAATTTCTCACTATTCTTGAACTTTAGAAATTTGCGGAAATTCTTTGCAAGGTAGGCAACATCCTTTTCGACTACATTCTCATCCGATGAACCATGAGCTTCTACCCTTTCATTTATCGTCTTAAGAGAAAGTGATTTGCTCTTTCTTTGATTTGGTAATAAAAGCTCATACGTTTGGAGAGAACCGGTCAGCTCTTGGACTTTGATTTCATCAAGGTCTTTGCTCTCCTTAATTGCAGTCACCTTTGCACGGAAGCTCTCTGGCAATGAACGAAGAATTTTTCTTACAACTTTCAAGTCCTCCGTTTTCTCTCCCAAGTTAAACTTGCCGATGACCACTTCATTTAACTTACTATAGAAAGAGTCAAATGATTCATCCTCGCTCATCCTGAGCTCCTCAAATTGGGTAGTCAGCATCTGTAGCTTTGTGTCTTTAACTTTCTTTGTACCCTCATAAGTGGTCTCCAAAATCTGCCATGCTTCCTTGGCAACAGTAATATGAGAAGTCCGATGGAATTCATCTGGGGACACACTACAAAAAATTGCGTTAAGTGCTTTGCTATTAGCATTTGACGCTGCGAGGGCTGCCTTATCCCAAGTGGATTTGGCTGCCTCAGGCTTTGTCCAACCTATTTCAACAGCATCCCAAATAGCCTCATCTATAGAACACAAAAATGCTCTCATCCTCACCTTCCAAAAGGCATAGTTGCTACCATCAAAATATGGTGGAGCATTTAAAGATTGAGACCGGTCCATCTCAATTTGGGGTCAAGGATCACACTAAGGTAATGAAACCAATATAAGTGAACCTGCTCTGATACCAATTGAATGTTCAATTAGTGTATAAAACACCTTGAACGATTAGACCCCCAATTTACAAATTACCAATTCAAGCTTAATGTCAAACAACTAATGTGCAGAATATGAACACAAGCTTAACACAGAATTGATAAACAATCTAAACCAAATAAAATCACATCCACAACAAAAATTAAATGGCAAAGATTAAGGGAAGAGAGATGCAAATACAAGGACAACACACGATGTATTATCGAAGAGGAAACCGAAGCCCTCGGCGTAAAACCTCTCCGCCGCCCTCCAAGCGGTAAATAATCCACTAAAGAATGTAGTTGGGATACATGAACAGCAGAAAACCCTCCAAGCCTAATCTACCCAATGTACCTAAGCCCTCTAAGCTCCTACTCCAACGAGGTTCCGCCGAACCTATTTCTTCTTTAGCTTACCAGATTCCGCTACTTGACCATAGCATCTACCAATATGAAATTGGTCCCTTCTTAACTG
This sequence comes from Quercus tomentella, assembly GCA_028535165.1. Lineage (NCBI taxonomy): Eukaryota > Viridiplantae > Streptophyta > Magnoliopsida > Fagales > Fagaceae > Quercus > Quercus tomentella. The sequence goes on along the minus strand of JAPQVY010000156.1, from coordinate 2,526,298 downwards.
CTTCCCAAAGCACCAAACAACCTTCTCACAAATATGGGTATGGTGAGAAAAGGTTTTGGTAATGTACCTCTCAAGGATTTAACAATGGAGAGGAAGAGAGTAGAGGAATTTGAAGAGTCTCTATGTGAAGATTGTGGATGAATCAATCTTGGTTTTCTCTAGGGTTTCTCTCTCAAAATTCTCTCTAGAAGCTTGCTCCATTTCGTGGGTATAAGGGTCTATATATAGTAGGGTGAGAAGGAATGTGAAAAGACAGTTTTTCCCAAACAGGGTGGTCTGGTGACTTGACCTTGCGATTGGGCTGAGTCGCGAGTTCAAGCCGCGAGCTAACAGCCTGGCCAACCTGGGACTTTTGTCCTGTAGTGCAACAGCTGGCATGACTCTTCAGCTCCCCCGCATGCTCCACACGTGTGCCAACTTTGGCGGCTTGCCAGTCGCGAGTCACCCGCGAGTCCAGCCGCGAGTCTCTGCATCCTTGCACAATCTTGAGCATTTTTTCACACTTTCTCACTCACTACTCTTTCATGAATCCCACCTAAATATAGGGTTACTAATTGCTAAAATACAAGCAAATTTGGCACGGAATAAAGCCAACAAGATGGTTGATAAAATTCAACCTTACATCCCTTGTTATGGTTAATGCATTCTGACACTGTTCACTGAACTTGTCTTTGGTTTTGTTTACTAAAGAATTAGTCGTATGATTATGAAGTGGTTCACTTGTAAGGTTGAAAATGAGTACTTGCTCAAACAGTGAATGAATATAAATTAGGTCTGGAGTCCTTGTTTTGCTGCAGAAAATTAGAGCTTCTTTCTCTACTGAAAAGGGTTGTTTTGTTGCAACCTTTAAGCTATCTTTGTGCGCCTTATCTGCTGAAATATACAGCCTAACATTAGTTTTTTCCCTTTTCATATGAAACTCCCTGTCAAGCATCATTTTATAGTACAATGTCTTTGTCTTCAAGCACTTATACTAGCAAATTGATAACAATTAAGCAACCAAGCCCAAGTGTAGTCTTTAAGAAATTGGAGGATTTTATAGGTAGAAACTGAGAATAAGTACATTGCTCAATGAACAGTACTATATAGAGGGAGCCTATATATAGAGTGAAAGTTCAAATAGTGTAAAAACACCCTTGAACGTTTAGACCTCCAATTTATAAATTAACCAATTCAAGCTTTATGTCAAACAACTAGTGTGCAGAAAATGAACAAAAGCTATAATATAGAATTGGAAAAACTATCTAAGCCAAATTAAAATCACAACCCACAGCAGATAATAAAAGGCAAAGATAAAAAGGAAGGAAGATGTAAACACAAAGACAACATGCGATGTGTTATCGAAGAGGAAACCGAAGCCCTCGGCGTAAAACCTCTCCGCCGCCCTCCAAGCGGTAAACAATCCACTAGAAAATGTAGTTGGGATACATGGACAGCAATAGACCCTCCAAGCCTAATCTACCCAGTGCACCTAAGCCCTCCAAGCTTCTTGCTCCAACGAGGTTGCGCCGAACCTTTTTCTTTTCTAGCTTCCCGGATTTCGCTACTAGACCATAGCATCAACCAATGAAGATTGGTTCCTTCCTAACTGCTTCCCAGAACACCAAACAGCCCTCTCACAGTAATGGATATGGTGAGAACAAGGTTTTGGTAAAAAGCCTCTCAAGGGTTTGGCAATGGAGAGGAAGAGAGTTGAGGAAATTGAAGAGACACTTATGTAAAGATTGAAGATGAATCAATCTTGTTTTACTCTAGGGTTTCTCTCTCAAAATTCTCTCTGGAAGCTCTCTCTCATTTGTGGGTATAAGGGGTATTTATACTGAGGTGAGAGGAGAATGTGAAACGTCAGGTTTTTCAAAACAAGGCTGGCTCGCGGCTTGGCCTCGCGACTTGACTGAGTCGCGAGATCCAGTCGCGAGATAACCGTATGGCCAGTTGTCTTGTTTTGTCCTGTAGTGCTCCAGCTAGCATGACTGTTCACCTTCTGGCATGCTTGGCACGTGTGCTGCGTCTGGCGGCTTGCAGCCGCGAGTCACCTGCGAGGCCAAGCCGCGAGTCTCTGTTTTCTTGCACACTCTTAAGCAAACTTCACTCTATCTCACTCACTACCCTTACAACAAGCCCACCTAAATACAGGGTTACTAAATGCTGAAATACAAGCAAATTTGGCATGAAATAAAGCCAATTAGATGGTTGATTAAATTCAACCTTACATAGAGAAATCAATCAATTCAAGAGTACTAGTAGTACAATACAACTACACAAGTGGCACAGTGCAGTACAATAGTATAAGAGAGTACCAAGGAATTTGTAGCTCAACAGTAGGTCCAAGAATGAGCTTGGGGCTGATACTTCTCAATGTCAGGGTGGAAGATGAAAGACCAATTCAGTCTTGGGTGTGCATAGAATCTGAAAACTCCATCAAAATCAAGTGTTACCCTATAGTATGAGTCTGTCTTGAAGACTGCACCCTTTGATGTAAGGTTAGATATATTTCCCTATGAGTTATTGACTTGAAGGTAGCCTGACTTGTCCAGGACTAGCTCAGAAACATCCTGATGACTATAATAAACTCCATAAGGATATTTGGTGTCGACATCTATTTGATTATCAGATTGTAGGAGGTCTACTCTATGCCAGTGAAATGGAGCTGAAATTTCCCCCCTCGTAAGTTTCGTCGGACATGATAGAGAATAGGTTGCTCCCAAAATCTAAGACTTGGGTTGGTAAGATTGTATTGGTTGGTTCGATGAAGCTAACCCATATGATGCTTTAGTTTGTGCTTGTTATCACAAAATTCCCAGTGTCTAGCATAGCCCCATTTGATACTTCACGATTCTCACTGTTGTTGGACCTCCACAACTCCAATCTACTTGGAGCTTTGAGTACAAGCTGTCTGGTCAGCTTTTGATTGTCTCTCTTTGCAAACCAAACTATAGTTTCATCTGGTATCTTAGCGAACCAGACAACAAGTAGGAACTGATCTTGTTCACCTGGAAGCCAGTGGAAACCAAATGCAAAATTGCCAGATGGTGAAGTCCATGTGGAGTTATTGTCAGTGGCAAAGAGAGTTGAACCCACACTTATGTTGTTGTTGACTTGAGCTATTGCAGGAACCAGGAGGGTGATAACTGATAACAAGGATAAACAATTGGCAATGGAAATGAGAAAGTAATGAAGCCATTGGAAAAAGATAGGGCTAATACAAAGTGGTCAATGGTCGACTTATGAAGAACTTAAAAGTGAAGCCTTGGTGAATATTGTTGAGTACTGGTGTCTACTTTGAAATTTTCCAATGTTCAAAATAGTCAGGAAAATCAAACTGCCGGCAGTAGGTAGTTAATTGATACATCTCATAGATCACAAAGTTTTCAAATGGCACTGTTTTGGATAACTTATTTTTTGGATTTTCAACCTCAATATGACAATTTTGGCCGGCACATGATCTGAAATTGACAAAATAAATTAATCATGGATAGTTTGACATGTTCAGGTGGGTTTTCATTTACTCAGGATTGAGGAAGGCTTATGCTTTGAGTGGATACAAAAGCTAAGTGGTGAAGATTGACAAATATCAGCATATTTTATCTGCAAACAACCAAAACAATCAATATCAAAGGAAGACAGTTTCTACAAGAAATAATTTGGCATTAACGTCTTGACTTCAGGCCACATGGCCCTTCCTTCTTTTAGCACCCAACAAACAGCAATGACCAGTAGAATAAGTTGAACATAAATTATACTTCAGATTGGAATAAGGTAAAACAGTGTTGGTCTGGTTGCTACGCACAAACTTAATTATGTTTAGTTTCAACCTCCAAAAATCAATAAATATACTTTCATCTGTATAGGCGACAAACAGAACAAACAGTAAGTGTCAAAAAAAATTTAAGTGATTTTCAATTTCTAAAATAACTGCAGGTTGCAGCCTGCCTTGCTATTTGCCAAATTATGCTGAAGCTTCACCGTAGGGATATTCACACAGTTCTAGTACTCACGTGCAGCAAAGCAATTTCTGATTTGTGTAATGGAATGTGTAGCTCTAGCTGGTCTATGGAGGCAGTTATGCTAGACTTTAAACAGGTAAAGAAGCAGATGACAAATGTGTAGGTTGGACATGTGGACAAACTCAGTTTAGCTGACCCGTTAGCATTTCAAAATATTGCTTCCAAGTTCTATAAAATTTTACCAAGAATAACAACTAAAGCTCTAGTACTTTTTTTCTCTCTCAACATTTTGTTCTACTATGGTATCAAAGAACAAGAAATAATGAGCAATGCTAAATATGAAACCATTAAGCTGCCCTCTATCTACAGGGGAAAAAAGAAAAAGAAAACTTAACTCTTTATATAAGCAATGCAAACATATGAAGCCATTTTGGGCTGAAAATTCTATAACTGTTCACAGAACTGTTACATCAAATAAAAAAATAAGCTGTAAAACTCGTTTTAACTTGTCGTTGGTTTGGTCAACTAAAAAATAGTGTATGATTATGAAGTGGTTCCCTTGTAACTTTTAAGGTTGAAAACGAGCCATGCTCATGTATACATACTAAATTTACTGGCTGAAACAGTGAATGAATAAAAGCCAGGCCCTGGAGTCCTTGTTTTACTGCTCTGTTCTTTCTCTGTTTGCTGCAGAAAATCACAGCTTCTCTGCGATGAGGGCTGGTTTGTTGCAATCTTTAAGCTATCTTTCTGTGACAAGCTACATTTTATTGTACAATGTCTATGGTTCTAGGTGGTTGTTGTGATTTTTGTCTTTGGCTCTAGGTACTTTAATTTGCAAATTGATTACAATGCTTAATGCCAGGTATACATTCTTAGAAATTGGATAATTTAATAAATCAAAGCCATTCTATTTTATGTGGTAGACATAGCTTTATAAATTCCTGTGAGGTCTACGACCATGACTCCACACCTCCACTATCACCTAGTTATTCTCACCACCATTATCATCCATATGATCATTTTCAAAATGTTCTATTTTTTTTAGTATAATTCTACTCATTCAATTATTAGAAATTTGAGTTGACAGAATTTCAATTTCATTAATTAATTTAAAATCCTTCATTTTAATAATTCTAAAAATTCCTTAAAAGTATTTTGTTAACATCAAACAAAAATCCAATCATCTAATCACTGTGACAGAAACTAGAGTACAAGATAAATTACCTGTTCTAGTTCCACCAATGAAAGTATCATAGCCAAAACCCCACTTCCTTTTCATTCTTTTCCTCTATAGCTTCATCACAATCTTAACTCCTTTATATAACACCCTCTCAAGCTAGTGCTAGCCAAGAGAAATATTTATTTAGTTTTTGATAGGTGAAGAGAAAGATTCAAATGCAGGGTAAAAATTGTAAAAGAAATATCAATAAAAAGGTTGAGGAGGCTCATTGCTTAAATTAGCGTTGCACGCGGCAGAGTTATTTAAAACAAGAGAGGAGTCAAACTATTTGACACGAGTTGAAGGCTCAATACATTTGGAAAATTAAATACAATTACCATTCATCTTCCTCAACTAATGCATTCTATAGCAAGAAAAGTAACACAAAAAATCAAATCAGTAACAATTATTAGTATATTATTTTTCAAGTATATAAGAAGGAAATAGCTACTTATCAACAAAAAAGAAAAAGAAGGAAATAACTAAGCAAAAGGCTGAACTGTGTTGCACATGCCAGGGTTCCTAATGCACCAAAGTGGCTGAATGGGTTCAGCTCCGATACCCTCTTCGTACCATTCTATATCTCCACTCGTTCAACCTATCTGTTGCCTCAGCATACCTTTTCTTACCTGTCTCATCCCGGTGTCTCTGCCATTGCTGAAGTTCTTGGCCAAATTCTTGCATCTAAAACTGCAGGATCTGCTTGCTCAGACCACAATGCCACCTCCCCACCTAACACTAGATTGGCCTCCTCCTCACTCAACCCATATGTTATATCATAGTTGTATATGGTTTGCCATGTTTTGAAAGGCCCACCCATGATCCGCCATTTCCAAGTTATCACTTGTTTGTTGATCATACTGGCTGTCATTCCCTACAAAGTCACCGTGCCCACAGTCCAGATAATAGAAATCCGAGGATGATACGATAACCCGGTATCCAGAAGAAACAATCTCTCTCTCTCTCTCTCTCTCTCTCTCTCTCTCTCAAAATTCTTTTCTTTCTCTCTCTGTATTTCTAACCCCCTGTTCAAATGGGAAGAGATCCTATTTATACTGATTGATCCCTTTATGCACTTTGGGCTGGGCCTGCTCCTTTAATACTCCTTACTCCCTTCATAGGCCTATGATCAAATCCGTTATAGCACTTTGGGCTGGTTAAGAAATTAACCTATAAAAGGAAACTAGTAAAACCACTCCCCCACAACAAATCCTTCCTACATATTTTTGATAACCAAATCCTTCCTACATATCCTATCCAATGATGACATACCAATCCATTCAAGAGGCTCTCGGTGTTCCCAAGATCAAAGAGTTTGAGAAGTATTTGGGACTTCCATCTCTTGTTGAAAGATCAAACAATATGAAAAAAAAAAAAAAAAAAAAAAAAAAAACCTATTTTTTGTATTCTTTTCTATTTTGAAAAAAAAAAAAATTAAGAAAAATATTAATTTATTTTTATGTGTTTCATGAGGTACATGTATTTATTTCTAAGTATAATTAGATTTTTATAGGCGACAGACTAATGATTAATATTAAAAAAAAAAGGAACTTATATGGTTCTCTTTTTTCAAAATAGACGGGGAGGGAGGGTCTAAATTTGGGTTCTTCCAAGCAGTGTCATGACTCTAGGTAATTTATATTATTTTTTCTAAAAATTATATTATTAAAATATAATAATATAATTTTTAAAGAAGCAGATGATAAATGTGAGAATTTGATGAAAGAAATTCTGTATTGCATTAAGCAGCATATGAAAGTACATCAGATATTTTATACACACTCAAGGAGCAACTAACTTCTACCGAACTCCAAATTATACAGATCTAACTTCTACAACCAATCAATCATTTACACATGTACATAAATAGAAACTACCAATTAAGCTAATCCTAAACTACAAGTAGCATATTGCATTGATCAAATAGAGCTCTGTCGTTTATGCAGCAAGCAGAATAGCTTCTCTTCCAGTGCTCTGTTTCAGTCCTTTGCCTCTCTGCCTAGCTTGTCTGTGTTGTGCAACTGCTTTATTCTTCTTCATGCTCATTCTTTAACTTCACCCTTTTGACAAAAAATGAGGCAGTTGTGCTGGACTATCAAAATCAAGTGTTGGCCTATAGAGAATAGGTTGCTCCCAGAATCTAAGACTTGGGTTGGTAAGATTGTATTGGTTGGTTCGTTGAAGCTAACCCATATGATGCTTTAGTTTGTGCTTGTTATCACAAAATTCCCAGTGTCTACCATGCTTTAGAGGACGACGTACAGCCGAAGTCTAAAGAATAAAACGAGGGCACGGTGTCGTTTCACTTAGTGCTTAATAAAGAAAATGGTGCCGTTTTTATAATTAGCTTAGCTTATTAACGCACTTATCCACACGGCGTTGTTCTGATGAAGCCGTTATTTGTGATTGAGTGGTTGTTAAAAGCGCGGGAAATTCTGTTTTAGTTTGTTAGGTTGTTCCAGCTGTAATTAGTTTCAGTTATCACATTTCTCTGTAATTAGTTTGTTAATTTCTTTGTAATAAATGCCTAGCTACTTCGTTTGGTCTTGTTATTTTTGTTCAGTACTCTTGACCATAATCCCAGGCTCCAGATTGGTCGAGTATTTCAGTTTTTCTTCCCGCTTTGAAAAGAGTCAGGCATACGCTTAACCTTTTAAGATTGCAAGATTCAACTCTAAGACGTTTGCGGATTCAATCACGGGAGAAGAATTGATGGGAAGCAAAATATTAGCCGACCTAATGTGTCTCAATTTTTACTCTCTTTTTTCTTTGATAATAAAATTTAGTCTATGTTTCTAAGTGCATAGTTGAAGTACCCAATGTCATCTATGAATATAATGTATATTGCAATAAAGCAGTTTGATTGCATAGCATTACTTAATTTTTGAATTTATAATTAAATTTCTCACATATCTTGTGTTAGAATCATATTTCTTCTCCATTGTACATTTGTAAACTCTATGTGCTTGTCAACGTAAAATAAAATATCCAGTGTTAACAATATAGACAACATTTAATTTATTGGAAAGATATATTTTTAAAATATTATTCCATTCAAAATTTATAAGGTGGTGTAACATTAAGTAAGAGTTAGCAAGAGCAACATGCTAAAAATGGAAGTCGTTATGTCTTGCACAAACCATATAATTTTGATTGGTTCACAAGAGCAACTTGCCTACACAGTTTGGTCATGGAGGGTGGGGGCAAATGATGTAATTTAGTTGGGCTCCTCAATATTTGAAAGCTCTAAAATAGTTTCAGGTGCTCTAAGGGTCTAATTTGAATGAGATCATGTTTTGGAAGCATAAATTTATAACGAAAAAATAGCGGTCATACCTGTATTGGTTGCATTCATAGTTTGAACTTCTAAAAAAGAGTAAATTATACTTCAAATTGGAGTGAGTTGAAACACTGTTGGCCAGGTTGTAATGCACATACTTAATTATGTTTAGTTTCAAACTCCAATTATCCATAAACATTTTCTCATCGTCATAGGTGACAAACAGAGCAAACTGAAGTGTCATCTCAACTTTCTTTAAAGCGATTTTTCAGTCTAAAACCAAAAGAAGAAAGTGGCATAGTTCTGTTGAAGATGATGATCATGGAGGTTCTGTACTGTGATTGTCCCT